>JAPXFQ010002099.1:0-115768 GCA_028564705.1 Apricaphanius iberus
ACACGCCCATTGACTCCCATGTACAACAAATGGCGGGTTACTGGCCTGTCTAGCCTGTGCCTTTTCCCGAGCCTGGATCTCAAGACGTGCCAACCAAACCTTCAACCAAGCCCTGCCATGGGCTCGAGAACTGGCAGAAGTGAGTGGTCGTAAAGAATAATGTTAATTTCTGGGACAATATATCGTCCAGGAAAATTTGTTATCGTGACAGGCCTAACTCTGGTGACCTTCGTAGCTGTAATGGCATTTAAGACTCTTAATAAAGATGAGAGAGATTTCTTTAAGCTTTTGGAGGTTTTAATAAAAGTTGAATTGATCCTACAGGAGATCAGTACAGATCACAGTGAATGCTGAATGCTGCCCCCCTACCTACTCCTACCTCCTAACTACCCCTACTACCCAACTACCTCATATGAAAATAAGTATTTATAAAGTTCAGCAACCTTGCCTCTACACCTTTGAAGACAAAACTATTAATCTCAGGGTGGGGATATCTCCGGATGAAGACATCTAGCTCTTTAGCTGTGAATAAGTGACTTTTGACATATACAAAACAATGGCAATAGCTTGGGTTATATGTAACACAATAAGAGAGACTCTCAAAACTAAGTTCGTAAGAAGAATCAATATTTTCTCAGGCAGTGATGTCTTCTCTAACCTCGAACTCAACACCTGTTGTCTGGCTCCTCTGCTCTCAGTGTTAATAATACTAAAAGATTAATCATAATAATAAATTTTTCGATCACAGTAGCCAAAAGCGTCCACCCACAAAGAAACTATTATAAAATCATACATTAAAGAGGCTACATGTAAGTTTTTTCCCCAAATAACGAATCATTAGCCTTTTTATGTGACCATTTATGACTCGAACATCAGTGTAATATAATATGAATCTGCTTTCTACATTTCCCCCCTCTGGCAATTTCTAAAGATCGCTACACTCTAGCTAAACTAACTAATGACTAATACATACAGACGTGGACAAAATTGTTGGTACCCTTCATTAAATAAAAGAAAAACTCATAATGGTCACAGAAATAACTTTAATCTGACAAAATTAATAATAAATAAAAATTATATAAAGGTTGACCAATGAAAGTCAGACATTGTTTTTCATCCATGCTTCAACGGAATTATTTAAGACAAAAATGATGGTACCCCTAGAAAAGAATGAAAATAATGTGACCAAAGGGACATGTTAATCCAAGGTATGTCCACTAATCAGCATCCCAGGTGTCTACAATCCTGTAATCACTCAGTGGGCCTATATATAGGACTCCAGGTAGTCACTGTGTTGTTTGGTGACGTGGTGTGTACCACACTCAATATAAACCAGAGGAAGCAAAGGAAAGAGTTGTCTCAGGAGATGAGAAAGAAAATCATAGACAAGCATGTTAACTGTAAAGGCTATAAGACTATCTCCAAGCAGCTAGATGTTTCTGTGACTACAGCTGCACATGTCATTCAGTAATGTACGATCCATGGGACTGTAGCCAACCTCCCTGGACGTGGCTGCAGGAGGAAAATTGATGACAGATCAAAGAGACGGATAATCCAAATGGTAACAAAAGAGCCTAGAAAGACTTCAAAATAGATCCAAGCTGAACTTTATGCTCAAGGAACATCAGTGTCAGATCGGAACATCCTTCGCTGTTTGAGCCAGAGGACAAATCATTAAAAAAAACAGACTGGAGTATGCCAAACTACATGCTGACGAGCCACAAAGCTTCTGGGAGAATGTCCTGTGGACAGATGAGACAAAAATTTAACTTTTTGCCAAGGCACATCAGCTCTATGTTCACAGACGGAAAAATGAAGCATATCTAGAAAAGAACACGGTCCCTACTGTGAAACATGGGGGAGGCTCGGTTATGTTCTGGGGCTGATTTGCTGCATCTGACACAGGGTGTCTTGAATCTGTGTAGGGTACAATGAAATCTCAAGACTATCAGGGGATTCTAGAGAGAAATGTGCTGGCCAGTGTCAGAAAGCATGGTCTCAGTCGCAGGTCACGGGTCTTACAACAGGAAAATGACCCAAAACACACAGCTAAAAACACCCAAGAAGGGCTAAGAGGAAAACACTGGCCTTCTATGAGCCCTGATCTCAATCCTATTGAGCATCTTTGGAAGGAGCTGAAACGTGCTGTCTGGAAAAGGCGCCCTTCAAACCGGAAACAACTAGAACAGTTTGCTCATGAGGAGTGGGCCAAAATACCTGCTGAGAGGTGCAGAAGTCTCATTGACAGTTACAGGAATCATTTGATTGCAGTGATTGCCTCAAAAGGTTGTGCAACCAAATATTAAGTTGTGGGTACCATCATTTTTGTCCAGGCCTGTTTCATGCGTTTATTTTTTTAATAATTCCGTTGAAGCATGGATGAAAAGCAATGTCTGACTTTCATTGGTCAACATTTATATAATTTTTCATTATTATTACTTTTGTCAGATTAAAGTTATTTCTGTGACCATTGTGAGTTTTTCTATGATTTAATGAAGGGTACCAACAATTTTGTCCACGTCTGTATGTGAATAACAAACGTAACTGAGAGTGATAAATGAAAGTATACAAAAGTTATGATACAGGGACACTAGTATTGGAGTACATGCATCTTGAGTAACACATATTCAATCAATTAAGCTTGTGTTAGTGGTGATTTAGTAAATTTTGTTGCTCTGTTGCTATCTAAATTTTTATTTAGTTGACACATTGCACACCTTCCCAATGGATTTGTTTGCCTTTAACTTCAGCCTAATGACACCTGGAAATTTTATTTTTGTTTATTTGTTTAATTTACATGAGGTATTACTGGATTTAATTTCTCTAAGGGTTTGTTAGCCCTTTTTCCATGCATTTTGACCGTAACTATTTTATTATTACCCATTGTCACTAAATTATATTGTTTCCTTTTTCCACCTTAACTACAAACACGTCTACTTGTTGCATCTACCCATGAAATCCTAAGTTGTCTAAGCAAGATTTAACTTAAATCCACAAAATGTCTTCAACCTATCGAGACGTTCTCTACAGGACCCCGATCCAACTTAGTGTCCATGGGGGTAAGCTAGTTTAGTTCCCACTGACCAACAGTTTTAATGGGGGAGCACCTCTTCGTCCTTTTCTCTAGGCTCCGTGGCTAGTCAGGTGTTGTGAACACGCAATGTTCATAGGAGGAGTCTTTCTGTGTGTACGTGCCAGTCTCTTGGGCAGAGGGGAGGTACTCTGAAATGCAAAGCTTGCTTTTCCTTTTTTCAAGTTCATAGTGTACAGCTTAGTCAACTTTGTGTTGCATGGCATTCTCCTTTGTTCTTGTGTTCATGAAGTCAGCCAGAGCCAGAGTCTGCAGGGTTCAAAAGTCACTTCTCAGTCTTATTTCAAACATAGTTCCATCATTTTCAGTTGCAGCACCCCACTTTTTCTTTTCAAACTGGGGGCCATGAGACACGCCCAGAGGGAAAGACATCATGTAGATTCATCAGCATATAGTTAGCTTTTTCCTTATTTTCCAATTTAGTTTATGATCTGTTTTGTCCTATCCTTTCCTATAGGGTTGAATAGTAATTATTTCTATAATCATTTTAACCCGATAGTGTATTTATTTAGGCCTGCTTTATCCTTGCATGCAGATTATTAAGAGTTTTCATAAATTCTGGAAGGTGGCCTGATTCCTTTCTTCTCTGCTTTTCCAGATTTATGAGACATGTTTCATGTCAGAAATGAGATAGGATCATCTAGGTTATCATTTTCAGTTATCTTGATTTCCCCATATATTTTCATCATGCTAAGCATTGGATAAAGACCATCTTTCTGTACATGTGTTTTACTTACAGCTCTATTTAATCACATCCTGTTTTGCAAGATTTCAATTTTGTCATCTCTCTTTAAATAATTTTAAATTCTGGAGTTCCTGTTCATACTTTTCAAGTTGTTTCTTAGAATTTCTAATTTTCTTATCAAAATGAATTAGGATTAGTTATTCTTTTTGGAAACTGCAGGCATAATTTGAAAGATGAGGCATAATTATTATTTTTGTAGATTCAAGTTCCTGTTAAGTATACATTTCATTTTTTCCTTTTATACTTCCTGACATAAAAGCTACTTGTAAAAAACAAACCAAGTAAAAGCATTATAAGATATAAGAGCATGCATCAACATGATTGGTTGTTTCTCCCCCCCCCCTTTTTCTGTTTTATGAAGATTAAGATATTTTGCAATTTCATAATATTACTCATTTTTCACTCATAAACATTAAAATAGATATTCTATTTTTTCTTATTTTAACTGATCTTATCCCTTTTTTCAAAATGAACCCCTGTAAAGCTATCAACACGACAATATGTGCAGCTTTTTCCTTTTTTTTTTCTTCCTTTTCCGGCTGGAAGTGTCCAAGCCGGAGCGCAGCTAAGTTTAACAGCAGATCTCTTTCCCTATCGCAAGACACCACAAAATCCACTCCGATCTTTTAACCTTTAATGCAACAGATAATACAACTCAGAGGTCACATTGTATTTTTTCCCATATTGGACAGCTTTGCGGTAATTAATCAGAGGCTACTTTCTTATCTTTTTCCAGCTGTTTTCCATTTCTCGTCAGATAGGCTGTGTGTGTTTGTCTAGTTTCATGCCTAGTAGTCATTTCTTATTAGTTCAAGACTCGGAAACTGCTATTGTTTTTCAAAGTAATATCAGTACTGTTAAATAACCCCTCTCTGTGTTTGTTCCAGACACAAGAGGCAAGCTAAACTGTGGTGTGGTGTGTGTGTGTGTGTGGGTGTAGTTGGCCAGTCAAATGACAGCAATAGAAATCCTTATAGTACACGCGCAGCACTGGTATGGCGTGGGAGCTAAATTTGCGGAATCTGCCTGTCCTCTCTCTCAGCTGTCAAAGCTCCTGCCTTTTATGGTGTTTAAAACTCTGCTTTATGCATCCACAGATCTGACTGTGTGATTGCCGTTTTGAACAGACGTACAAATTAAAAAGGAATAACTTTTGGGACAGCTCCAAGAGAAAGAAGAGGAGAACGGAGCCAGTTGTCAATGCGCTTAACATTCTAGAGGGCAAAAAAGGAAAAATGGCCTGCTTCAACACCTCATGAAGGGAAACTACAGCTTATAGCTTTTCTTTTAAGTGTGCTTTCTATCAATAACCTAAAATGAGCTAGAACAAGGAAATCACTCAGCAACCGTAACAAAACCAAAAGCATTCATTCAACATTATCAATCGGTCACAGAAGTACTTTTTACATAGTTAAAAGGAGTCAGAAGTCAGTCGTTCTCTGTCCAGTCTTTTCACAGAATTACAATAATGATTTCACTTTTATTTTTTTATCTGTAACCAGTTGTTTATATTTTATATTATCTAAATAGATTTTATTAGAGTTTATTTGTGGCCACTTTTTATGTTGAGGATTTAATATACTGTCATTATTATTACTATCACTAATTTTATTTAATTAATTACATTTTGTAAAACCCCCTTGTTTGCTTTTGCCGATTACAAGCGCTTTGTGTCAGATTAAATGGCAAAAAGCCCCTTCATTTTAGTTTTTTACGGCGAATCAAAACATCTGTAACTCATGCTGGTGTTCTTTAACTGATCAGTAGTGTTAGAGAATGCTGATAAGTTTTCATGTATGCATTTATATTTTATTTATACTATCAGTGAGAGTGGACTACATAGAATACAACCACCCTTTGAGAAGAATTATGCTCTTTACAGTAAAATGGTAGCTTAGCAGGCCTGCTTTTTTCTTGTCAGGGTGTGGCTGGCCTTCACATATAGAGTCTCTTTTCTGTTGTCAAGGGCCGTGGCTGCTCAATTTCCCCATAATTAGCAGCAATTAACCCGGTACAAGAGCGCATCCCCAAAATGTACCCATGAGAACAGAAAGACTTAAGATTTAAAGAGTGCACTATTTTTATTCTCAAGAACCCTTATTCTACCCTTTGTCAGTCATTTAAAGTTATCAATAAATAATTTTCTCTTTTCATTTTCTCTGTCTGTTTTTACTATGTTTGTAGGCATATAGCAGCTGTTTTAGAAATGTTATGATGCGCATCTAATGTTATATTACAGTTTTTCTGTACCCACATTTTAAGGTCAGATTGACCTCAGATGTCAACTTTTGTATATTTTTCTTAAAGGATTATAGTTTTTACACTCTTTGAGTCCCTGTTTTTTCTCTCTTTTTCCGCGCTGATTTAATGCCATTTTAAACAGCTTGTGGAAAAAATAGCCCATATATAATTAACTCCACTATGGGAATTTCAAAACCCTATTTCCCAGACCGGTCAATCCCACACGCCTTCTAGCATCTTCGGAACTAGGTATCCAACTCTTAACTATATATACATATATTCTATTGCATCTGCTTCTGGGACACTCTACCCAGGCAAACCTCTTACGTACGTCTTCCGGAATAAACTGCTACCGGGAAAACTCTGACAGCTACTTTGTGATCCAATGTGGAGTCCCAGGTATAATTTGGCTTACTGAATTTGGCTTACTGAATTTGGCTTGCACATAATATTAGACACAAATCTATGTCTAATTAAACAGTTTTAGCAGCTGCTTTGCATGGTATGGAAAAACATTCCCAAAGTATACATTTCCAAACCCAAAGCTGTTAAGATAAATTCCGCCCCTTACCGACATTACTCACATCAAGCCCTCTCATCCACACATCGAGGAGAAAAGAATCGTCTTACCTTAATAAGTATTTTTGTTCGGCCGGCCCTTTCTTCTCGTGTGTAGGTGAGACAGCCGGTCTGAGCGTGTGTCAGCCTGGCTGGCTTCCCCAATAATGTTGGTTCTCAGAGTATCATCAAGTATTAAAAAACACAGACACAGCCTCAGAGAATAGATATCCAGCCTTGGGCCAGGTTTTCATCAAATGTCACAAAATTATGACAAAAGACCATACCTTAACACAGCATCAAATGATCGTACCAGGGACTCTCTCTAAAACTGGGGTGCACAGATTCTTATATACCTCTTTGCGCACAAGGAAGCATGCGATTCTTGCATACACACAAGTGCGGTGCCTAAGTGATGGATTCCAGCTGTGCTTTTCTAGACTGTAGCCAGGTCAAGTTGACCCTATCAGGTTTTGACTAATGTTTTCTTGGAAATCCTCAGTGAGTCGATGTTCTGCCAGATCTTCGCACAAACAATCCTTTGGCCTTATCAAACATTCCTTGCTAATTGGGGAGATCTTGCAATGTGGAAACTAGTTATATAAACATTAATCATAACTGTGTAATATAATATGAATCTGCCTTCTACACTAGCAGGTCAGGATAGACTGTGGGTCCGCCATGTTTTACTTCACAACGACAACAAAAGCACTAGAACACGACGCACTGGTAATTTCTATTTCACAAGTGGAAAGTGTCATCTTTCCCACACCACATTTAGGCAGCAAGCACAGCACCGGTGTTTACTAACTATGATGGCCGTAATACTGCAAGGGATGCAGCTTTGTAGTTTACCAGTCGTACTGAAACATTTTATCATTAAATGTTTTTCTTGATTTTTCATACTGCAATAATTTGACAGAGCTCCTTGAGCATCGTGTAGCATACAAACAGTATGGATCAACCAATTATCCATTTGATCCATTTAGAAAGGCGCTGCTGATTATAAGGCGCACTGTAGTTTTTGAGAACATTGTAAGCTTGTAAGTGCGCCTTATAGTGCGGAAAATATGGTAATATTCTTTCACCACAATTAAGTGTTTTGGGATTGTTCAAAGTATTTGTAGCTCAAAGTTACTAGAAGGTTATTGGCAATACCTCTGAACAAACTCCATTGTTGTGACTGCTTCCACCTGATATTCAATGTTGAATACATAGAAACTGGCAAAGAGAACAGCCAAGGCAGTTGTAAAATCCAGCATGGGAGGTGAATGTGGGATTACAACATGGCCCTCTATGGACAGCATCCACTTGTTAGCAGACTAAACAGTGTCTCCTGCATTAATCAAACATAAAAACAATTGAATTACAAGTAAGTAATATCTGACTCTGCAGACCCTCTTCCCTGGCTCAGTGCTGGAGAGGCTGAGTGGGCAGGAGGGCATGGTTTAGGCCTGTCGCAATAGGCGATAAATCAATAAATCACACGGTAAGTAAAAATTAGGTCGATAAGTTTCACGGCTGCGATAAGTTCTATTTCTCCACGTGTGTTTGTTTTCCTCATCTCTCCCCTCTGAAAGACGGGTGAAAAAAAAAAACTTGACTCAGGTGCTCGTCTGATCTCTCTCTCTGTCAGTTAAGCCTGTTCCATCCTCCACGAGAAGCGGGAAAATTGTTCTTGTCGGGGCAACAAAACCAAAATGACGTCATTTTTCTCACGAGGACGTGACAGGACAGCAGCACATGATCCTTCAGCAGCACAGATGTTTTTTCTTGTGGGCGCTCTGAGAAGTATTGCGTGATTGGTCAGAAACTTGAGGGGCGTGTTAACACAAACACGACCTGAAGCCAAGTTTTTTTTTTATTCTAGCGATAGGAAGCTCATCGTCGGCATATTCCATTTAAAGGCCGGTGTCGGTATCCCCGACAGAATTGTATCCCCTGATTTTGGAGCGCAGTATATATATCCTACATGACCAAACTTCCTCATATTTACTGCAGTATTTGGGAAAAAACACTAAAACAATCGTACTGTAACCTAAACTATTTCCCATCAAAATCCGCTTTCATGGCGAATGTAAGAATTTGTTTGCATCTTTTCCACCCTTTCCTCTTGTCCTGTCCAGTCCGAGCAGATTTTGCTTTGCCAAGAGGAGCTTTATGAATGTCAAGGCTCCCCTTGATAATCTAGTTTAAGATTATTTTATTTCATTTTAATGCTTGTTTATAGGTAAACTTTACATAATTTTGCCGAACCTGACAGGGAAAGAGAAAGTAAGGAGAAGATACAGAAGGTACAGGAATTAAAAGTGAAAGGGTGAAGAGAAAAAGGGAGAGACGCGCAAAGCATGTGTTTGGATCTAAAGATTCATTAAATCTGCCCAAATACTGCAGTAAATATGAAGAAGTTTGGTCATATAGCTACACATTCTGTCAGCCACTTTTTCTCTCCGTTTTTCTATATGTTTTCGACTTTGCCGTGATAATACCGGTTAGAAAAAAACATTTAAAAAAAGAAAAAAATGTATGAAATGTCCTGCCGAACAAGAACAGTTTTCTTGTTTTTGCAACCACAAGAACACATTTATCACTTCTTGTGGAGTATGTTAAAGGCTTTACCTGACAACGCATGGTCTCTGACATGGACTGACATGGAAGTGCGGGCGACATGTATCATGCCTTGATTATGGCAGTGTGTATGAAGGGCAATGAAAGAGAGAAAAGGCGCTATGAATGAACGGTAAGGTGTGGGCTTTTTGATCCTTTTTTTTGTTTAGTTTTTTTCAAAATCCAATTCATGGCACTCCAGAGACTGGGTTGTGTGGGAAACATTTTTATCATAATTATTATGCCATCTGAAATATAATTTATTTGTAAAGTTGAACTTCCATAAGAGTTACCTGACAATATTCTCTGCATATGTCCACTCAGTTTTATTTTTCCTCAAATCTGCTTTTATTGAATTACAGTCTTACCTAGTGCAATGAGCCTTGGGGTGCTGTGGAGGGTGAACTGTTCTTCTGCATCAGCTGGAGTTGTTGTCACCTATAGATATTAGAATTTTGATCAACAAAAGCAAAGAAAAGCACTTAACACAATTATTACAGAAAGAATACCTACACAACAAACAGTGTTTTCCATTGTATAGTACCAGCTCAAACCGAGTCGCCTTTTTAGTTTTACAATGTGCAAAAGTAGTAGCTAGTACCTGGTATCTTTCAGAGAGAACATGCCAAAATATGATGTGAGAACTCTGCAGACCACAGTATTTTCATTGTTACATATAGGATAGAAGATCCTTATGTCATTAACAAAGTTTTAAAATAGCCATTATAAATGTGTATTCGATCAATGTTCAGACTGTATCGTTTATTTCTCACTTTATATGTTAACAGTAATTATTCTTATTGGACCACAGGGGTGAAATCGGTTGTTTCCCGACATTGTAATTGCTCTTTAAAGCTCTCCTAAGCAGAGTGGTGGACATTGCTATGACGTCAAGCTACAGTAAAATGAAAAGATACTACTGCTGTGGGTAATGAAATATACTACCACAGTCAAGTACCTTAGTGATAATCTTGTTCCATGAGAAGTTACAATATATAACACTTGAATCATTTAAACATTTTGATTAGCATTTCAATACACATTCATGTTGTGAATGTGCAAGGCACCAACATGGTAAAGAAAAATTAAATTGTGAATGGGTTGAAATACTGTAAGAGCCAACTGTTCACAATAAAAAAATAGCTTTGGACAGTTATCATAGGGGCAAGGCGCTTTTCTGCTACTTGTCATATGCAGCTGGAGTTGCTCGCATAAGGTTGCTACATGCTCCGACACAAAGCTACATCCCGCAAATTTGCATGCTAAAGCATGCCCTTGTGTTTGTGCCCTCGATTTAACTGTGGGCGTATGGAATCTGTACATATGCTTGAGAAGTGCAAAAACTGTTGTTAAAGTCTGAAGGAAATTCTGCATTTCCAAACTAAAATCGACTGTTTGCAAGACTTCTATGAATTTTAACATGTCAAATGACAGCAGGAATTGACACAGCTTTTAATTTACAAACATTACACATGTAAGACATTTTGAACCAGAACTGTTGTTAACTCAAACTGGGAGAATTTGCTATACTTTTTCTTGTTCAAATATCTGTGACTAGTATAAGCAAACTAAGTTTGACGGACTAAAGTAAGTCAAGAGAAAAGTCAATTACATTCGATGATGGACCTTGTGCTGCTCCACAAATTTACGTCGTGATTATAACAATCATCTTCTTCCTGCAATGGACTGGAGAATGTTGCAAACACTTTTTTTCCTGCAGCAGACTCTTTTTTTTTTCTTTTTTTTTTGGCTTGCCGGCCCGCCAGTGACTGAAGCTTGCCGCGCACTTGTCGGTTGTAGGCTGCAGCTTGTCAATCTCGCAAGGATATCAAACGTGATCACGTCATCCAGGTGGCTTCCCGGGCATGAGCAGCTGCACCAACCTTCGTCTTCATTCGCTCCCTGATTAAGCAGTTCCTCTAAGATAACTACCTTATATGGCAGGATTTGGCAGGCTTTTCTTTTGTCTGTCCCCAGATACTTTTGTTTTTACTCTATATAAACACTAATCATAGAATAAATAAAATAAATAAAACATAAGAGCAGCCTACATAGAAATCAATAGAAAAGTCATCTAAAAATGCATACAATAATAATTCTTTTGGATCATTTGATTTTTATAAATTATACATTTGATTAATTGATTTAATTAATTTGAATTAATTAATTTGATATAAACTGATATATCATTTTGCTCTAATTGAGAATGGTAGTCGTTGCTAAAGCATCCAAAAGCTGAATCAGTTCCCGTAATATGTCACTTAATAATATTTTGATATTTTTCCTTGCAGGAAAGTAACCGTTTAGATTCCTAATATGCAGTAATTTACGCCTATTTGGCAGATGCTCCCACAGTTTTGGAGAAGTGAAACTCGACATCTGAGACCAGTTGACTGGCAATAGTGGTCTTTGAGGTGTGTGAGGGGGATGATCACAGTGGGGATCCTAAAAGATAGGATCTGTGTTAACTTTATATCAGTTAGCCTACCACAGAGACCTGGTGGAGAACAATATCTAAATTATCTGCGTAAGTGGAAATGTAATCAAATTGAAATATCTAAAATTTTAAAATGAAGTGAATGATACTTGTATTAACGATTCTTACTTTTTAACATAGCCTATCATGGTTTTAAAAGAGAAAAAAAAGTGTTGTAGGAGAGGCCTTTTTTGGCACAGTCTGAAAGTTTGCATAATCATTCCCCTATCCACCTTGATACACATACTCGAATTTCAGCCTGCTTGGTCAAACCGTTTGAGAGTTATTCATTTTATTTCTATTTTTAAATTAAAAAAATTTAAAACTGCATTTTGGCCCCCACACAGCAACCTTTTACCCTATTGCCCCCAAACTCAGATCAAATGGTCCCCAGGGGTCGCTGAACCATAATCCAATGGAATAATAACCCAAATCCCAGCGGTTCTCTTAATTGGCCATTTGAAATAAAAAAAATCCGACGCTCTCAGATTTATGGCCCATCAGACCCTCTGAGTCAGAAAAGCCTGTAAGGACACGACATATTTAAAAAAGTCACACAGGAAGTATTAACACGTTGTTCAGGGGCCTGAGATGAGCGTGTATCCATGTGTTTGGTCCCGATCGGACCCTTACTTTTTGAGAGGTGGGGGTTCAGACCGCTGCATTTCTCTGTCTCCTGGCAGTGCTCCTGGTGGCCGCCGTTTTTAATTTCGTAGATTAGGCATTTTAAGAAATGTAAAGGTTCTTAAAGAAATCTGAGACCAGAGGCTTTGGTCAAATGAGATGGGCAAGTCCATCTCCCTTCTTGAAATAGGAAGGGCTATTGATTCCTCTAATGTATTTAATGTTTTATATATTTTAGATTGCAGTTTGGGAGAGTTAAGATAAGATAAGATAAGATAAAGAAAGTCTAAAACTTTTACTGGAATTTGTAATTCAACTGTATTGAGCCTAAATTTATCTTTTATAATCGATTTAATTTGTTGATATTCTGATAATTTATTCTTGTCAATCCCGTGTTGTGTAACCAGTGTATTGAATGGGATAAAGTCTGTTCCGTCAAATATGTGTTTCCAGGTATTCAATTCCTTTACAACTCCAGTTTGAAAAATTGATCATACAATTTTTTTTCAAGATGTCCGTTTGTTCAAGATGGGTGTACATCTGCATGGGACTAGTAAGGACTCAGTCATTTTAGGAAATTCCCACCAAGCTGTCAGAGAGGCGCTGATACTGATACTTTTAAAAAATTCATTTTGTTTTATCCATCCATCCATCCATTTTTTGAACCGCTTAGTCCTCCAGGGGTCGTGGGGGGGTTGGTACCTATCTCCAGCTGTCAACAGGCGAGAGGCGGGGTACACCCTGGACAGGTCGCTAGTCCATCACAGCATTGTGTTTTTTATTTGAGCTAATAAATGGTAGATCTGAAAGTTTTATCTTATTGCATAGTGTCTGTTCAACATCTATCCAGGACTCATTGAGAGAACTGTGTTTTAAACATCTTGATATATATTGGAGCCTGTTGGCTAAGAAATAATGACGAAAGTTTGGTAGCTCTAGACCTCCATTATCTTTAGACTTCTGCAGTGTTTTCAAGCAAATATGTGGCGGTTTATCTTTCCAAAGAAATTTAGAAACAGAGGAGTCCAGAGATCTAAACCAATCAGGTGATGGTTTGCTTGGGATCATTGAGAGTAAATAATTGATTCTAGGCAAAACCATTATTTTAACTGTAGTTACTCTTCCAATAAGTGATATGGGAAGGGATTTCCATCTAGCCAGATCATCTTCCACTTTTTTTAAAAGTGGGACATAGTTTAGCTTTGATAAGTCCGCCAGTCTTGGTGAGATATGGATTCCTAAGTATGTAATATCTCCTGACCGGAGTGGCAGAGCAACGGGACTCTGGAAAGAACAATTGATAGGAAGGTGGATTTTAACCAATTTATGGAACAGTCTGAAACTCTTGAATAAGATTTTAGGAAACTCTTGAATAAGATTTTACAACTCGATTACCTGCGAGACAAAGGTTTGTGAATGCTGTAGAAAAAGTAGTACATCATCTGCATACAGACTAATGTTATGTTGTACTTTATTGCATTGTATACCTTTAATATTATTAGTTTGCCTGATTCCTTCTGCTAATAGTTCAATAAAAATAGCAAACAGGGAGGGAGAACGTGGACATCCCTGCCTGGTACCTCTCTGAAGGAAAAACCTTGATGATGTTTGATTATTAGTCCTAATACATGCTGTTGGGGAGCTGTATAATATTTTTAACCAGTTTATAAAATGACTTCCGAACCAATATTTATGTAAGGTTGGAATAAGAATGTCCAGTTAACTATATCAAATGCTTTTTCTGCATCTAAAGATAATATACTGGTTTGGATGTTTTTAAAGTAGGAATAAACTATTAAATCTTTAAATCTACCTGAATTTGTGGAGGAATGCCTCCTTTTTATAAAACCTGTTTGTTCACCATGGATTATAAAAGGTGTTAATTTCTCTATTCTTCTTGCAAGAGTTTTGCAGATTATTTTAAAATCAACATTGATTAGATAAATGGGACAATAACTGGTAGGAGACATAGGGTCTTTCCCTGGTTTTAATAGAAGATTGATGTAGTCAGAGTTTATGTTTGGAGGTATTCGGCCATTTTCCTTTGTTTCCTGTAACATTCTGTAGAATGTTGGTGCCGGAATATTCCATAATTCTTTATAGAACTCTGCTGGAAATCCATCCTGGCCTGGAGCTTTATTATTGTACATGCTTTGGAGGGCCTCCAGGAGTTCAGCCACTGTTAGTAGTGAATCCAGGGCCATTGCTTGACTGTCTGATAGTTTAGGAAGAGTTATTTTATCCAGATTTTGTAGACACCCTAAAATCAGAGTGAAATGAAGATGTGGCAGGCTAGTCAATTTTTTTCAAAAACTTAATTTCTGCATCTCAAAATGCTTTTCAATATCTTGTGTGGCCCCCCAAGAGCTTGTATGCATGCTTGACAATGTCGGGGAATGCTCCCAATAAGATGTCGGATGGCATTTCCTCCTTTGGTGCGTGCAGTGTAGTAGACCCGATGGAATTCAACTAAAGATAGCAATCTGTCATATCGCATTTTGCAGCGGAGATAATAACCACACACATTGGCACCGCATCGCAGCGTAATTTTTTAAAGCTAATTCCCTGATATCTGACAAGAAAAATGTAAAAAAAAAAAAATTAATTTCTAATTTCCGGTTTCCCGTCCGATCCCGTGGATTATTTTGTGTCCCTTCCAAATCACGTTACCAACAGTGAAATTGACTCCCGTCCCGCGGGAATCCTGCAGGAATCTCGTGACCCGTGGGAATCCCGAAAAATTGTCATCCTCTACTCCACATGTAAGACCAGTCCTGTTTTGAGGGTTTTCTAATTGTTGCCACTGTAGTGCACCTGTTCTTAAGTCCATGAACACCAATACAGCTGAAAGTGATTAACGATGCCCTCAGCTGCTTAACCAACCAGAAAATCATCAGACAGGTTTAATTGATTTCATGCCAGGCCCAATAAAAAAGGTCTTCCTTATTACTATGTTCAAAGTTTGCTATTCGAAGTCTTCGAATTAAGAACTGCGTCCGTTTATTAATAATTTCATTGAATTCTAATTTTGCTTCACGTATTTTGCTTAAACTGTCCTCATCCAGGGAAGCTTCTAATGATTTGATATTTTCTTCCAATACCTGAAGGCAGGTCATTAACTTCCAAGTATGAAGCCCCTTCGTTTTCAATATATTTAATACCATACCAAACCAATTTATTTATAAAGCACATTTCTACCCAGCCGAGGCCGACAAATTAAAAACATATACAACCAAACACTCAAAAGAAATATTAAAATAGCATAGTGAATACCATAAAATAACAAAATAAAATTAACAGGGATATATCAGACTAGGCCAAATTAAAAGCCAAGGATTAAAAGTGAGCCTTCAGGCGTGATTTAGAAATAGAAAGAGAGGGGCCATCCTCACTGCCAGAGGAAGCTGGTTCCAAAGATGAGGCACACAGAGCGAGAATGCACATTCTCCACGTCTCCACGTCTGTAAAAATTTTTTAGAAAGCCAGCCTTCACGTCGTTCAGGCAATCCACAGCAGATTGCATTGACTCTTGTGGTTTAAAAGAAACATAAAATTGGCAGTCGTCAGCATACAAGTGATAAAACAGGCCATATCATTTAAAAATGGCTGCCAAAGGGAGAATATAAAGGTTAAAAAGCAGAGGCCCTAAAATAGAGCCCTGGGGGATCCCGCAGGGCAGAGAGGAGGCTCCAGACAAGTAATCCCCCAACCTCACAAAAAAACTTCTGTCACTAAGGTAGGATCTGAACCAGTTGAGGGCAGTTCCTTGAATGCCCACCATCTGGTTCAGTCGGGACAGAAGACTGGAAACAGTGTCAAACGTCGCTGTAAGGTCCAGCAAGACCAGGAGGACATAAGACCCCGAATCCGTTGACCGCAAAAAAACCTTATAAAAACTTTGAGAAGGGCAGTCTCAGTACTATGACCAGCCCGAAACGCAGATTGCAAGGAATCTAGAATGTCAAAAGTCTGCAGATAGTTGGACAGCTGAAAAAAAAAACTGCCTTCTCTAGGAGCTTTGATAAAAATGGTAGCTTTGAGATTAGCCGAAAGTTTCCCAGGGAGGTGGAATCCAGTCCGGGCTTCTTCAATATTGGCTGGACCACTGCCTGCTTAAAAACCTGGGGAACAACTCCCGAGGCTAAGCTCCCATTCAAGATTTTAAGGATGTGATGGCCAACCACGGGGAAAACCTCTTTCAGAAGACATGGGGGCATCACATCCAACGGTGAACCAGAAGGGTTCAGCTCTGCCACCAGATTAGTGAGCAATGAAAGTGAGATGGGCTCAAAACGATCAAATGAAAACTGAGGGCAATCGCAATCCGGAGGAACAGCCAGCGAAGGAGAGATCAAGGCTCTGATGTTAACAATTTTTGAAAAAAAAAGTTTAGGAATCTAGAACAAAGATCATCAGAAACATCAGCAAGAGAAGGCTCAACGGAGCGAAATGAATTTAGTGTAGAAAATAATACTCATTGATTACCAGAGTGGGTGCTGATCATGTCAGAAATATATTTTTTCCGAACTCACTTAACCACTCGCTGGAAGTGTTTCCAAGACTCTTTTAATAAGATTAGAGAGGCCGGGTCCCTGTCCTTCCTCCATCTCCGCTCAACGCTCCTACACAACCGTCTAGCCGAAGGAGTCGCAGGATTAAGCCATGAATCAGTTCTCTTTACGCAGCGGCGTATCCTCAGCAGCGCTACATGCTCCAGAACAGAGAGACGGAAATACTGGAAGGAATGCAAAAGCACATCATGGTCATCGTAGTCCACTGGGGAGGAGGAAAGGTCAGAGAAGCGAGAGTAAAAAGATGCGGCCGTAGATGTACTAATAAGCCGTGATTGACGCAGCAACTCATGCTTAGGTGGATCAGAATGAGGCAGAACAATGACAAACAGGACCGGCTGGTGGTCCGATAAACAAGCAGCGTTGTCCACAGATAGTTCCTTGATTTCCATATCATGAGCTAAAACGAGGTCCAATGGATGAATCTGTTCATGCGTAGGAGCGTCCACAAGCTGAGTTAAGTAAGTGTTCAAATAAGCGCAGTCATCTGGCAGAAGTTCAGCAATAGCTGACAGGTCATCCGGACTCACCCAGGATTCCATAATACAAAGTACGTCCAGCTCATGCACATTAAAATTATCTTTACGAACAAAAGTTTTGTTACGGATTGAGCGTGCATTAATCAGAGCCCCCCGGTAACATCCAAGCGATCCAGCGTCGGGTCCAGCGTGCTCAGGTGCGGCAGAGCAATGTCTCAGAGGCAGCAGATTATCCAAGGAAACACCACCGTGACAGCGGGCGCAGGGCCGGTGAGAGCAGTCAGTAGCAGCCACCAAGGGTGGAACGGCATCGAACTCCCCGATCACTTCTCTCCAGAGAAGCCAAGGCCGCCCAAAGGCGGACCAGACGGCCACCACGGCATCCACGCCGACGGCGCCGGCGACTTCCCCGATGCAGATGACAGGAGCTCTTCCACAACTCCCATGGAACACAGGAGAAACGGCAATGCACCGACTCCCTCCGGATCAGATGGCAGCCCACGGGGTTGTGCGTCGGGAAACAGAGCTCCAGAAGGGAGGAACGATCGTAGGTCAGGAGCCCAGATCCAGGTGCGGGAATTAGGAAGGAGACGGCCAAAAAAAACAGATAAACGGAGCGACATCATGTCCTACAACACTTCCGGATATCCTTAAAGGCACAGTGTGTAATTTTCGGCCAGTAGGGGGCAGTGTATATCTAAATTATCACAAGCATGCGGTATCTCTGTCTTCGAGTAAGAAACTCAACAACAGAGGTCCAACTAGTGCTGTTTTCAAACGCTCAGTTCCCTGAGAATTATCTATTTGCAGCAACATGACGAGCATATCAGTCTCTCTTTCATCGCTTGGAACTGGCGAAGAGATATAAATGTATTTATGGCTAAATTTTATTGCATTTTGAGGGGAAATCCATGTTTTAATAGCGGGCTTGTTCCGTGCGCTTTGTCCATCCAGGCTCTTGTAGAAGTAAAGATGTCATCTAATATGGCTTTCCCCTGAAAAGAGGACCCGCGCCTATGTATTTTAAAACAGATTTTTAAAGGCATATTTTACAATATCGCCAATATTATGCAATTAATGTGCTTTACGTAATTATTATTACATAATATTTTAATTAGTGCTGTCAAGAGATTAAAAAAATTGTGAGATTAATTAATTATAATCTGTAATTAATTAATCTCAATCTCATTTATTATCTCACCTAAAAATTGCTGAGAAAAGCTCTCAACTTCAGGTATTTTCATTTAAATTCATTAGATAATTGTGTGGCAGATCAAAAGATGGATAAACAAAACAAAAAAGTGGCTTTATAAAGTCAGTTATTGTTTTTAACAGACTTGAGCAGATGCAATTCTAGTTTTTTATTCTACTGTATTGACTAGTCCAAAGTGCAACTTGTAGTTTTGACCACCAGTGGGGAATAATACTGTTTTCTTTTATCAATCTCCAAATAATTAGAAAATACAAATAAAATAAAGAATCAGGTTCATATAAAGTGCTGTAAGTAAACCAAAAAATATTAAAAACAATGTCCTGAGTAATACATGTATTGAACACTGAACTTGTTGCTTTTTCTCCACTTCAGATAATGTAAAATAAATCCAACAAACCAAGAATCAACTGCAGTACTCTAAGTTAGCACATCAAAAACATTATTCATCAATAAAGTGCTAAAATAAATTACATCAAGCAATTACTTCTAGTAGGCTACAGAGGACATAGCAGCTATGTTGACCTCAAGTCTCTTATTTCTTCTTCAGCCAGTCGCAGAGACAGACCAGCTTGGTCACATTTTCTGGGAGCAAGGCTGCCCTTTTCTTTTGCACTATGTGGCCTGCGAGGCTAAAAAGTCTCTCATAAGGTACGGAGGTTGCTGGGGAGGCCAGGTACTTGCTTTCTAGGACTGACAGCTTTTTCATAGGCTCCTGAGTGCCACTGCATGGGACAGTCATCAATACTGATGCTGGGCTCTGCTCTGCAGCGCTGCACCTTCCAGACTCCATTCCATCTTCTTCTGAGTCAGACCTCAGCAGCAGAACGCTCCTACTCCTCTTCTGAGCTGGTTCATCATCCTTCTGTGGAGGGGTGGAGAGTAGCTGCTCTTCTGGGCTCTGCTGCTTGAAGCATGTTCTCCAAACTGGTCCACACCTGAATGAATGAATGAATGAACGAATAAATAAATAAATAAATCGATGGATGGACAGACAGGTGAAAGAATGAGGGATTGTCATTAATACTAAGTGTTGTAGGTCATTTTTTATTTCTGTTTTTTATTTTATTTTGTGAAGCACTTTGTGTTCTTATGTATGAAAAGTGCTATATAAATTAAGTTTGATTTCATTTGATAAATCTTTGACTCATTAATCCAGTTTATCCTTGTTTCCTTTACCTGTTCCCTCTTTTCTCTTGGAAGACATTTCAAATCCTTAAAACGTGGATCTAGTGCTGTGGCCATCTTGAACCATGTCTCGCTGGCATCATTCCACCTTGCTGCTAGGTCCCTCTGGAAGGCATTCTTGAAATTTACCACGGAGGCTGGATCATCATCAGTGATGTCCATGACACGGTACAGATGGCGAAAAGCAGGCAGCACTACAGAGAAAGAGACATTGGCCTCACCACCGAGCACCTCAGTCACATACGTGCAGAGATGGATAAGTTTGCAAAATAAACTTAGCAGGATATTTAAATTAAAGTGTAACTGAGTCCAATTTAATTGTCCTGAAAAGTATCTACCTAATGTCAATTCATTTTTTGATTACACAAGTGTCATCACATCTTTTTTCCAAGTGCTACTTGTTGTTGGTAAAATTCTGTGGCACTGGCCGGGCTTTGTTTAAAATGGTCAACAATCTTGCGGCACTTTGACTACACCGGCAAACCCACTGCTATCGAGGCAGACCGTTATGGTCCTCTGGAGAATTTGAGCAATGCAGACAATGTGTTTGTATGGAAGGGCTCTCTTAGCAGCCAGCATGTTTGCTGCGCTGTCTGTACCAATGTTTGATATCTTGTTTTCAATCCCCCACTAATTTGCCACCTTTCGGAACTGTTCAGCGCATTTATCAGCAAAGTGCCTGGTTTCTGTCTTCATTACGGTCAGTGCAAATGAGTTGAGGTTCCACTCATCATCAATAAAGTGTCCGGTGACCCCCAAATTGCGGTGGTTGCCAGCTGAGGTCCAGTGATCTCCTGTTATAGCAACAAATTTGGGTGAATCCTCCACTAAAATATCCTGTTTCTTTGCGCCGTCGTACATCTTGCTGATTTTCGTTGTCACCGTAGTCCTGCACGGTGGCTTGTATGATGGGTCATTGGACGCAGTTTGCTACACCTCTCTTAACCCCTTGTCTTTCAATATGTTTATCGGGCTGCAGTTCATCGCTATGATCGCTGATAATTATAGGATGTATCTCACTGTCTAAAATGTCATTCAACAGTGAGCTGCTGACTAAGAAATAGTCCAATCTAGAATAAGAATAGTGAACATTTGAGAAAAAAAGTGTATTTTTTGTTGTTGGGATAAAGAGATCGCCATGCATCACAAAGTCCATAATCGCTCATGTACTGTTTAACTATATCTATGGATTGTCCCTGTTGTATTGAGCCTATCTATTTCCTCATTTAAACCAAAATTGAGTTCCCCCCTGAGAAGAAGTGAGCAATCATTATGATTAGCCAAAACCGAGAAAAAGGTATAAAAGAATAAGGGGTGGTCAACATTTGGGCCATATACACTAACTATACATAACTTTTGGTTATGTATAAATAGTATTATTATTATAAACCTACCCTCTGGATCTGTAGCTGTCTATTACTTTAAAATTAGTATTTTCATTTATTAATATTGCTACTTCTCGTTGTCTAGAGTTATGGCATGAAGAAAATACATTAGGATACTCCTGTGATTTTAAATCATTAGGAGTTGAGCTTGATTTATGAGTCTCCTGTAGTGAGACATCTGCCTTCAATCTTTTAAGATGGTTGAAAATCTTAATCATTTTATCTCTGAAACCAGATCCATGAATATTCCAAGTTAGAAATTTGACAGGATTCATAGAGATAAGATAAACATTAGACATTTACTATCGCCAAGGATGAATATAGGTGTACTCTTGGTTTGTCCATGGAGTTGCCTGATTGAAAATCCAGAAGCAGAGATAAAGAGAGAGACATAAAAAAACCATTACTGCTGTGTAAAGAATGAGAGTACGATGGAGAAACATAAATATGCTATGACAAAAGTCTGTGTGTGTGAAAGACACAGGAAGAAAAGTGATAAAGAGAGTTGGTGACACAAATGTGAAAAAAAGAAAAAAGAAAGCAGTCAACCCGGTCCACAGCCTTACCCCCGCCCACATTTACTAACGTAAACAACCTGGTGAGCTGTGCTTTCCTTAAACTATTGTTATGTAATAAACATAATAACTTCTATCTAGACTCTGTTAAATATGGCTAATAAAGCCAAGGAGTAACCTGAGGGTCCTTAAACAGCTGACCGTTAACATACAGTTTATCTACAGTAACTGTAGCCTTACAGCCCTACTTAATATGTTTCTTCCTAATCGACGTCCTTTGATGTGTTCTTTCTGTTTAAAGTGTTCAAATTGAGGAACAATTGGTGTTGGGTGTTGTTGGGTTTCTTACCTCCGAGCCGATGGACCCAATAAAAAGTTATGTTTTTAACTGTGTTGCTTGGCAGTTTCAGCTAATGTTGGATAAACTGTCGGACGGTGGTTTCTGCGTCTTCCCCTGCCTGGTCTGGTATCCCAAAAAAAACAAGATTGTCTCTCATGGATCGGGCCTGGATGTCTACGATTGACTCCTTGAACCTTTTATTTTCTCCAGACAGGTCAGTCATACAGTCGGTGAGTTTTTTAACGTCTTTTTTCAATGATTGATTTTCTGCAACAAGTGAAGCTACCTGTTGTTGGCTAAATTCTAAAGATTCTCTCAGAGCGTGAAATTCTTTGTGGAGAACTTCAACCACCGCAAGACGGGCATCTAGGCTGGTTAACTTCTTTATCTATTGAGTCCAGAACGTCGCTGTACCTGAGTTGGTGGAAGTTTTGGCCTCAGACCTAGTACGCTTCCGGGAAGGAGTGCTTGTTGGCGTGTCAGATGCAAGTTTCTGTGGCTTACCCATAACAATGTTTTAGAAGCACTCATCTGGGTAGCACTCCAGGCTATCCAAGGTTTCCTCGTCCAGGTTGTTTAGAAGAAAGATACAATTTGGTAGTTAGTTTAAATGGACAGAAACATTCACTGCTTTTGGTTCAAACTTATTGGCTTGTTGTACCTGACATTGTTTGTTTTACAAGTATACCGCCATGTTTACTTGCGCACAGCTCTCGCGAGATCTCAGCTGCTCATCTCAATCTCCTTCTTAGTAAGACATTTGGATATTTGGATTTATGGTGATCGGTTTCTTGCTGATTGAGAAGCTACTTTCTTGCTGATCGGGCTGCTACTTATTCTACCGAAAAATAGATTGCAGTTCTCGAAGCGAATGGGAAACTAAAGGAGCTGTCCGAAGGGTTGGGTCAGGCTGCTGGAACTCAAAATTACTCGCTGGGTGAGCTTTAAAAGGTGATCTGGCCGGTATTTCAGGACTCATACGCAAAGTGTACTTGGAGAAACTTTCAGTGTGACTTGGTGGAAATAGAATTTAAATGGAATTGAATTTTAATTTGGTCAGATAATAATACGGGACCACGACTCAAAGGAAAGAGAGACATTTATCTTCCTGCTAACCACAATAATTAAGATTTTGACTTTATGGTGACCTTCAACTAGTTCACAATCAAATCCCTGTGAGAGGAATGTCAAACACACCATCAGCATCACCGTCTTGGCTCAATAAGCAACTCTGGCTTAGTGTGCCCTTTGCTGTGCCTCCACTTTTGTGAACTGAGGACCTGTGTTATCAAATCAAACTTTATTTATAACGCGCTTTTCAAACACAGTTTCTCAAAGTACTTTACAGATTTAAAAAAACACAACCCCCCCCTTCAAAAATAAAATCATCAATGTAACTACACCCCCCTCCCAACCATTCAGAGGTTCAAGAAGAGGGAGGGCTGGTACCCCCACCTCCACCCAAGCACTACCTGGGGGGCACCCAGGCAGCCACAGCCGACCACCGCCCCCGATGCAGGGGGCCCCCAGAGAGGAAACACTGGCAAGAAAGATTAAAATACTTTAAAATATAAAGTTTATAAAATATAAAGTATATAAAGTATAAAACAATAAGTGTAAAATAAATGATAAAAATGCAAAGCAGATTAATAAATAAACAGTTAAAAGATAAACTAAAAATTAAAGCAGGTAAAACATGCTAAGCAGTTAAAAATATATTAATAAATAATAATTGGTTAAAAGCTTGGTTAAAAAGTAAGTCTTGAGCCTGCTCTTAAAAACATCAACGTTCTCTGCGGCCCTGAGGTCCTCCGGCAGCCTGTTCCAGAGGTGAGGGCCATAATAATGGAAAGACGCCTCACCATGAGTCTGTGTCCTGACTTTGGGAGTGATAAGGAGACGGCTGCCAGAGGAGCGCAGAGACCGCGAGGCTTCACATGGTTAAAGGTGTTCAGAAAGATGAGAAGGCCCAAGACCTTTAAGACACTTAAAAACCATTAAAAGAACCTTAAAATCGATCCTAAAACATATTGGGAGCCAAGTCAGTGTTTCTAAGACCAGTGTAATATGCTCCCGCCTCCTGGTCTTCATCAGGACACGAACTGCTGAATTCTGTAAAAGCAGTAAACTTGAGATAGTCTTTTTGGGAAGACTAGCAAGCAGGGCATTACAATAATCAATTCTACTGGTGATAAAAGCATGCATTAGCGTTTCCATATTAGCTCGAAAGAGACTGGGGCGGACTCTGGCGACGTTCTTTAGGTGATAAAAGCCTATTTTAGTGATATTTTTAATGTGAGGGATAAAAGTCAGCTCAGACACAAAAATCACGCCCAGATACTTCACGTGTAAAGATCGATTAAAATACAGTAATTGAAGTTTTGGTAAAAGTTTCTCTCGCTGAGCCTCAGGACCGATTATTAAAACCTCAGTTTAGTTCTGGTTGAGCTGCAGAAAGTTTTCTGCCATCCAGGACTTGATGTCTAAAATGCAGTTAAAAAGTGCATCCACTGGCCATGTGTCATCAGGAGACATGGAGATGTACAACTGTGTATCACCAGCATAACTATGAAAGTTAATTCCATGTCTTCTGATGACACTGCCAAGAGGGAGCATATACAGGTTAAAAAGCACTAGGCCTAAAACTGAACCCTGGGGCACACCCCATGCGATCTTATGGACCATAGAGGAACAGGTATCTAAACTTACTATAAAAGTCCTGTCTGTGAGATAGGAAGTGAACCATCTATTAACAGCACCAGAGAGGCCAATCTGTTTTAAACGAGTTAAAAGAATAGTATGGTCTACTGTATCAAAGGCAGTGCTTAGATCCAGGAGGACCAACACTGTCACCTTTTTAGCATCATAGTTTAATCTATAATCATTTAAAATCTTTGAAAGAGCCGTCTCGGTGCTGTGGTTAATCTTAAAACCAGACTGAAATTTATCTAGGACATTATGAGCATTAATAAAATCATTAAGTTGAGTTAAAACAAGTTTTTATAAAATTTTGCTTAAAAATGGTAAGTTAAATACTGGTCGGTAGTTGTTTAAATCATTAAAATCTAAATTGCTCTTCTTCAGCAGGGGCCTGTCATGATTTGAGAGGACTCTAGAGCAAGCACACAAGACTCAGCGACAACTGTTAGCAATAAATTACGTTTTTTATTTTTCTCTCTTCAAAAGGAGGACTCCCAAGGTTGGGGAAAGAGATCACCAAGGCAGGTGGGTGCTGCTGTAAGCAGGGAGGAGAGAGGTGAGTAACGAGCAAACTTCCTGATAATTCAGGAGATAATGTTAGGAGATTCAGTCTTACTTGAGAGCTGAATAGTTGATCCTGGGGGAAACGATTGGGTGAAATTGGGTGGCTGTAGCTGGCAGAGGGGGAGCATGTAAGCTGGGATCAACCTTTCTCCTTCGGACTCCAGGGAGACCCAGCACACGCGGGTGGACAGGCAGATGGAAGCCCAGTTGGCAAACCTCCAGAGACCCCGCCCAGGAGCAGTGAGGAGGAAGATGCAGCCCGAGGGAGGTAGACGCCGAGGGCTGCGGATTGCAGCAGGAGGACGGACGGATCCAGGGCACAAACAAACTCTGGAGAGGGAGCATGTGGGAGAAGGTAAGGCTTATGCTATAAGACTTGACTCAATCTAGGAAGCGGCCGGTTTACCACACTGGGTGTCAAAACAATCTGGCGTCTGCTCCAGGTCAGCACTCCTCTTAAAAAGCTCCTCCCCAATTGGCAAAGTGGAGACAGCAGGCATGGACCCACCCACGGCATCCTGAAAGGTAAAAGGTGATGCCATGCACACCGCACACACACATTGCTTGCAGCCACCCAGAATACAACAGTACCCACCCCCCAACAAACGCCTCATGGCGGACGATCTGAGGATGGGAAGGAGGAGGACTTCTCAAAGTTCGAAATGAGCTCGGGGTCCAAAATAAAAGAGCAAGGAACCCAGGAGCGTTCCTCTGGGCCATAACCAAGCCAGTCAACTAAATACTGCCACCCCCGCCCTCTAGGGTGGACATCCAAAATGCGGCGGACATCATGAGCCGGGTGACCGTCAATCATCCGGGCGGGAGGGGGGGAGTGGTTGGGGGGCACACAACGGGCTGGACCTGATCTGGGAAAATGGAACACCGGGTGTACTCTACGATGTGAGGGGAGTTTAAGGCGACCCGCGGAGGGGCTGATGACAGACTCAACTGAGAACAGACCCAGGAACCTAGGATACAATTTCCTGAATCCACCTCTCAGAGGAGAATTCTTAGAAGACAGCCAGACTCATTGACCAGTAGTGTAAGGAGGTGCCGGGAGGTGTTGACGATCAGCGTAGCTCTTATACTGGGCCGAGGTCCGCTGGAGAGCAGCTCTAGTTTGATCCCAGACTCTTCTACAGGATCTGACATGAGCACCCACTGAGGGGATGGTAGTATCAGGAACCGAGCTGGGCAGGAGGGACGGTTGGTACCCCAAAGAGGCCTCAAAGGGCGAGAGCCCCGAAGCTGCTGAGACGTGGCTATTGTGTGCGTACTCAACCCATGGAAGGTAAACACTCCATGAACCAGGATTATCTTCACAGACACAGTGGAGAGCGTTCCCCAGCTCCTGATTTAGGCGCTCACACTGTCTATTGGTCAGGGGGATGAAGCCTGATGTCAGGCAGACTCGGGCCCCCAAAGAAAGGCAGAAATCCTTCCAAACCCTGGAAACAAATTGGGGGCCCCTGTCGGACAGGATCTCTAGGGGGACACCATGGAGCCTGAGGAAGTGGTGAATTAAGAGTTTGGTGGTTTGGGCAGCTGAGGGTAATTTGGACAGGGCGTATGTCCCCGCACTTATGTGTGTGCGAGCATGCAGGTTTGAATAAGGTTTCCCCATGCAAGTGATTGATAGCTGGTGTAAGGAACCGTCAATCCGTCCTACAGGAATCGACACAGACATGGAGGAGGCAAGAGATGTATGCATCCAGGGTCCCACAGAGTACAGAGGCCACAGGCGGATCAGCGCAGGGTCGATCACCCACCAAGAGAGGAACAGATGGAAGCCCCAGGGGAACACCCACCAGCCGCAATGCTGGGGCCCGAGAGATCGCAGTGACGAGCCCACGGGCTCCGCCGGTAACCGGCTACGCCAGGGCGGGCCCGGATCAGGACCCGGAGGCCACGGGGACCAGGGGCACCCCGCCCCCCAGCGGGGCCCCAACCAGGGACCAGCCGACAAGGGCCCCCCGCCGCCGCCGCAGGCAAGGGGGATCCGCAGCCAACCGACGGACAACACACGCCGCCGCCACCCCGGACCAATACCCACCGCCAACAACCCGGCCCGCCCCCACACACCCACACGCCAGGGAGCCACAGCAAGAGCCACAGCGGATGTACGCCCTCCCCAGGCCGCGCCCAGCCAGCACCTGGACATCCAGATCTTCCAGCTCCTGGGTCCAGATCCCGCCCCACGCAGGGCGCCAAGATCAGGGGCCCAGCCAATGCCGGACAGCCCCCCCCAGATGAACCGACCAGCCAGCAGAAGTCCTGGAACCGGCAGGAGGCCTGGGCGCCAGGCACGGTCCCCACCGATCCACCGGACGGCACCAACCTACTCTACAACCCCGGCACCCCCATAAGAGGTGCCCCAGTCAATCCAAGGAGGACGTCGGCCCGAAACAGCGGCCGCCCGACACACCGGACCACCCAGGACCCGCCAGACATGCACCAGGACCGAGCCGGGCCGCAACCGGGACCCCCGGCCCCAGGCATCGAGAGCCATCATCAACCAGCGGGCAGGAGCATCCATCACCGACGGGGAGTAACTGAGGGGAAGAAGACGCATCAGGCCAGAGGGAAGCCAAACACCCAACCTGACAGGTAGACATAGACAGACAGAGACACTCATACGTACCCTCCCTCTCATGCGTACACATTCTTACAAATACAGGACATACGAAAAAAGGACGCTATACACTCATTCATACCCCCCATACGTACACTATACTCCATACTCCCAGGCCCAGGGACAGACGCCCCAATAGAGCACCCTGCCCCTGCACCCAGGAGACAGACCCCTTTGCCCACCAGGATGGGGACAAGCAGACCGCCAAGGCCCCCACACCGGCAAGAGCAGCCCACCAGCCCAGGACCCCGACCAGACGGCCTGATGTTCTATCCGGGCTCCGACCCCTGATGGTCCAACGAACAGGGGTGTGGAAAGACCCCCCAGCCTCTCTCCCCCCGCTCAATGTGGTGTTGTTGCGTGTTGTTCTAATGTGCACTTAAAACAGAGGGGTGGGACATGGGAATACTGCCGGGTACCCCCATCTCCCCCCCCGGGCCCTCAGTGTCTAGATGCATTTAAACAGTGGGTGCCGGCACCACAGGCGAGGCCCCCCACAACGGGCCCCCTATAAGGGGCCCCCCATGAGGGGTCCCGCCCCCAGCGCCAATGCGCCCCACCGCCAGGTCCCTACATGTGCGTTCCATGTAAATGTTGCAAGTGTAAGTGTCTAAGTTGCTCAATAAAATCGGGACCCAGGCCCCCACCGGGTAGCAAAGACGGAAGCTCCATCCCGCACCCCAGTGACGTGCCCACGTCCCAAGGCCTTGTGAATGGTAGAATGAAGGAGCAGGTGGACAGAGGCAATGGGGATGGGGAGAAAATAACTGGGGTGACCATTGCCAACCCCAGGGAGCCAGCTCCCCTGCTGACTCCAATAGGCACCCCCGTTCGGCCCGATCCACCAGGGGTGGGAGGCCCCAGCACGTCAAGTCGGGGCCCACGGCAGCGGCACCCCCGAGCCCCATGGGGGCTCCGGCAATCCACCAGCCCCCACCCCAGGGGCACACCTAAATCCTTCCCAACATTCACACTGCTAACAAAACACATGTCACTAGACACCCAGGTTGAGTTTAGCCCCCCCTCCCCCTCAACGCCCTCCCCCCTCCCGTCCCAAGCGCACCCCGTTAAAAAGAACGCCTGTGCTAGATGGTAAAAAGCCTCCCCGCCAATAAGAGACGCCCCAGGCACCGCCAGCGTCCGAGGGCCCCCGCGCCGAGGCCGGAACCCGGCGCACCACCAACTCGGGTACCCCGGACACGACGCGCCAGACCCGTGAGCAGACCGAAGCCCCAGGCGGCCAACCCCCAGGCCGACATCCTCCAGCCTTGCTACTACCGCCCGATGGCCGAGAGGCAACAGAACCCAGCACCTCCACCCACCAGCCCACACCCCACCAACCGGTCAGTCACCGCTGTGATTCTACTTTTGCCTTTGGCACCGGGATCCTAGCACTAAGATCCAAAAGAACATTTGGGTTAACTGATTCATGCTTTGAAGGAGGGTAGACTTCTGTTGAGACATATTTTGGAGGGCAGCCTCATGTCAGCCTAAGAGAATCCCTTGTTTCGACAAGGCTGAGCGCAAGTGTGCTGAAGAGTCTGGGTGGCCAGATTGTTATGGGTTAAAAACACAACCATCAGCCCCTGGAGGTTCAACCAGGCCCTCCTGGGTCCTTTACACCATTAAACCACCATGTTCTGGGTTAAAAGAGCTACCATCCTCCCCTGGAGGTTCAACCAGGCCCTCCTTGGACCTTAAACCCACCTTAAACCACCATTAAATGGGTTAAAAGGACCACCATTATCCCCTGGACAATCAACCAGGCCCTCCTAGGACCTCTAACCCGTCTTAAAGCATCATTAGCTGGGTTATAAGGGCCACCATCATCCCATGGGGTTCAACCAGGCCCTCCTAGGAGCTTTAACCCATCTTAAAGCACAATTATATGGGTTAAAAGGACCACCATCATCCCCTGGAGGTTCAACCAGGCCCTCCTAGGACCTTTGACCCGTCTTAAAGCACCATTATCTGGGTTAAAAGGACCACCATCATCCCCTGGAGGTTCAACCAGGCCCTTCTAGGACCTTTAACCCACCTTAAACCACCATTAAATGGGTTAAAAGGACCACCATCATCCCCTGGACAATAAACCAGGCCCTCCTGGGACCCTTAACCCACCTTAAACCATCATATTATGGGTCAAAAGAGCCACCACTCTCCCCTGGTGGTACAACCAGGCCCTCCTGGTGCTGGAGGTTGGTCCACTCTGACTGCCGCCTGCCCTGGAGCTGGCAGTGGTGCTGGAGGACGTTCCTGTCCAGGACAGGGTTCGACCCCGATATCTAGTTTTGAGCCAAGGGCAGGGTGAGGGTTGCTTTCCCTGAGGTTACGGAGGAGGGAGATGGTTCTGTCCTTCTTAGCAGCAGTCATTTTGTCCTTCCTTTCCTCCAATGAGACCTAAGGATGGCTTGATCTCATGTGGAAGACAAACCGGGACTCGTTATAGAAGCAACCGGTAACATTGCACGGGAAATCTCTGACATTCATCCGGCCAGAGGAGAGGTCGAGCAAGATTTTCCTTTCATCAAGGTTCATGACTGAGTGGTAGGTCTTCAGATGGCTTGGCAGGGCGTCATATCTGTCGTTACAGAGCGGGCAGCAATGAGCCTTGATCCCTGGGTTCATGGTTGCCCTGGAGGGGGGGTAAAAAAACGATTTGTTCCATTTTATCAACCATATCTCACCTAGGTAAGCTCCGGCAGAGACCCCCCTAGCCTTTGAAACAGCAGCACCGCACAGAGAGCTCCCTTACCTGTCACCGAAATGCAGCTGCAGCAACTGACAAAGGCAGAGAACCGCTGCGGTGCCTTTGTTTGCGGCTGATGAGGCACACCTGCTGCCAGTTTCAGGAGGAGTGGTTTCCTCTGGTGAAGGCAGACACTCAGATTTGTCTAAAACCACGTTTGTTTGAGAGGATAAAATATTACATCTTATGGTGTCTACCTTCCGTCTGAAGTGGTCTGCAAACTCCTCACAGAGAGTGTTTGAGGGGGGTTTGTTGCTGATTCTGAGCAGATCCCTCGGTGTCCAGAACCTGCTGGATGTTGGGCAGCTTGGCTTCCACAGGACTGCAACGATGTTTAGAGGGCGCCGAGGCTCGTTCTGTGGATTTGGGGTGTAGTGAAGCACTCCTAGGCGGGTCCCGACTGTAGTCCTGGGTTTGGCGCTGGGAGGGGATGGGTGGCGGTCCTGTGGAGCTGCTGGTCCTCGGCGCGGTCGGAGGGACGGTCAAAGGAGGGAAGTCGTCCCCCAGGGCACCGAAGTGGTTCGACAGCGGAAGGCCAGGTGGAGGAGAACGGTGGCAGCCGCTCCGGGCCCCACCACCGCGACCAGGCCCGACCGTCGACCACGCAGCCTGGGGCACGGGAGTGGAGCTGAGGGGGGCTTTTGGTTTAGCCCACTGCTGGAACCAGCGCTCCTCCTCTGCCATAGATCTTGTACCTCCGCCAGTTTTCGTCTGTCTGAGTCTGCCTGGAGACCCAGCGATGGATTCCCCCTCCGCTGCTTCACCGGGTTGGCAGGGGATTGTGTCGGCCTGCTGGGCGCTGGTGGCAGCAGCGAAAGTTTGTCCGAAGATGATGTCCACGTCGCGGTCGTTGTTCTGGATCAGTTGTAAATTGGTGATCCTCTGCTCTAGTTCCTTGATTTTCTTGGTTAGCCTGACACAACCATCACACCCGGAGCTACAAGTGAGTGGAAGCATGATAAAAGTAACAGCGGTCCGTGCTCTGATTTAAAATGCGTCCGATAAAAGAAAAGTCGCTAAAAGTTACAAACGGTTAAAACTAGTCAAAAGAAATTATTTAAAAAAACAAAAAAAACAATTGAAAATAATTAAAAACCAGTTAAAACCGTGTTAAAAAGCCGGAGTTGGCAGGAGGCATCAGGACGCTGACGCATGTGCAAATTATGACTGAATCTGTCATATATTTGTCTGTAGAAAGCTTGTCAAATCTGGAAAAAAAAACATCCATGCTGTTTTGAGTTAGATAGGGGTTTCTTAATTGATCCTGCATTCAGTCTCTTCTTGAGCTGTTCAAAATATGTCCGGCTTTCTACATCACAAGCCGGAATATTGGAATATCCACACCTCCTCAGAGCACTGTCTCCACCCACCAGGTAAAACAGTAAACAACAGTTAGTATTCAGATAAGGAAACACCATGTGTTTCCTTATCTGATAAGGAAACACCATGTGTTTCCTTATCAAACTCCATTTTTGGCTGGTCAAAAGAGCTCAAAACACTTCATCAGGTCCTAGTCGAAGAGGACAGAAAGCTTTATGGGTTGAATAACATTTTTTATGGTAAGATGTTGTGTCAGGGTGTATGGATGTGTGTGTGTGTGCGTGTGTTTGTGTCCTCTCACCTGTTTCTCCGCAGAGGGCGCGGCTTGTTGTCATCTCCCAGCTGATCGCGGGTAGGGCAATCAAGGAGCGGCAGTTAAAAGGGGAGCGCTTACCTGGAGCAGATCGTTCGCTTTGTTAGATTGGTAACAAGCCTCGCTCTAGCCCTAGAAACTCTGTGTTTCCACAGTTTTGACTCTCACCCTGCGTTTTATTTCAAGTCAAAAAGGAGAGCAAGTGATGAAAACGGCAAAAATAACTGATGATGATAATGACACCACCACCCAGTCACTTCTTTAACATAAGGAAAAAAATATTGGTCAGGGTTGCACAGTGGCGCAGTGGTTAGCACTGTTGCCTTGCAGCAAGAAGAAGAAGGTTTTGGGTTCGTATCCCAGCCCAGGGTCTTTCTGCATGGAGTTTGCATGTTCTCCCCGTGCATGCGTGGGTTCCCTCCGGGTACTCCAGCTTCCTCCCACATGACTGTCAGGTTAATTGATCTCTCCAAATTGTCCTTAGGTGAGAGTGTGTGCATGGTTGTTTGTCCTGTCTGTCTCTATGTAGCCCTGTGATGGACTGGCGACCTGTCCAGGGTGTACCCCGCCTCTCGCGCGTTGACAGCTGGAGATAGGATTAAGCGGTTAAGAAAATGGATGGATGGATATTGATCAGTCTAAGCATAAGCAAATTTGAAATGTGTTGATAAATTATTTTGAGGTTACTATTTATCTTTTTATTCAAAGAGAGACGGAAAAGACAAGCGGGTGGAGCGAGCTGTGGGCGTGTGTAAGAAAGTGGTGGCTGCCTTCAGTTTCTCCTGGAAGAAGAAGAGAGACTTGGCTTTTGCTCAGGAAGAGCTTCACCTACCCCAGCACAAGTTGGTGACGGAGTCACCCACCAGGTGGGGCTCACGGCAAAAAATGATTGAGAGGATTCTAGAGCAAAATAAAGCTATCTCTCAGGTCCTCAGTGCAGATAAGAAGACCAGGCACTGGGTTCCCTCCTGGCAAGACCTAGATGTGTTGGAGTCTGTGCATGGGGCCCTGAATCCACTGCTGTAATTCACAGATTCACTTTCTGGAGAATGTTATGCGAGTGTGTCATACCTCAGGCCGATGCTTCATCTTTTCAGAACACAGATTCTGAAACCATCTGAGGATGAAACGCAGCTCACAAAGGACATTAAGATGGCAGTCATGGCATACCTTGATGAAAAGTATGATGACCCGATTACTAATGAACTGCTTGATGTTGCAACCCTGGTAGATCCACGCTTCAAGGTAAAATACATTAATGCAGAACAGGTTGATACCATTAAAATGAGAGCAGTGTCTGAGATGTTGGATCAAATTGAGGACACATCATCAGCAAGAACAGAGGAAACAGAAGAGGGTGGAGCAGCTGCTGCAGTGCTACCAACCCAGAAGAAACAGAAAAAGTCATTGGGCAGTTTCTTCAAGAAAACCCACCCTACCAGCACAGGACTCACTGAAAAAGAGACAGTTGAAAATGAGCTTGAAAAGTACTTGTTGGCACCAAATGCAGACAGTGAAATGGACCCACTGCAGTGGTGGAAAATCCACGAGAGAAGCTTCCCAAGAATTAGCTGCCAGGCAAAGCGCTACTTGTGTATCCCCGCAACTAGCACCCCTTCTGAGAGGGTATTCAGTACAGGGGGTAATATTGTGACTTGCCACAGGGCAGCTTTAAAACCTGATGCAGTGGATAGACTTGTCTTCCTAGCCCGCAACCTATAGGCTTGATATGTGTACCCCCTCTTCCCCTTATTGCCTGCCTCACTGCATAAGATGAAAACATTTGAGCTGATATATCCATTTCGATCTAGTCTTTCAAAGCTACTTGAATGTACACCAAGGATTTTTTATTTTGTTTTATTTGTAAGGCATGTTTTTATTTTTTATTTAAGAGCTACAGCATTTAAAAAAAACTTGTCGGGGAGAATTTTTTTTTTTTTAGTAGATCCTTGTATCTTTATTTGATTTTGACAGAACTGTTTATATGTCCATTTTGTGCCTGTTCTCTTGCTATACTTGAAAGAGTTTTATATTTTTATTTCCCTAATTTATTGTGTCACAGCACAAGACAGTAGCATTTGTCTTTGAAAGCTGCTTTAATTTGCACTAAGGATTTATTTAAACAAATGTTTGTTCATTTTCTATTTATTTTTATTTCAAAACAAACTTTTTTTTAAACATACAAGGACAGATTATGAGAATTTGCTTTTAGTTCCTAGCTTGTTAATTTTATTTTGCCAAAAGTTTATATGTTAATTTTATGCCTGTTCTCCTGTAAAACTTAAACTAAGATTTATTTTTAGAATAAATATTTTGTTTTTAAATGGAAGTGACCAACCAATTTACTGTTCTGTTTTTTTGTTTACCTTTGAAACTTGAAACCTTCAACCTTGACTTTTTGTTTAGTTTGTAATATGTGTTTTTTTTTTAGTTATCTGAAACTTATGTATCATGTTCCTTCAGTACACCTGACATGTTGAACCTATGACAGGAAATAAATATTTAAATCAAAACAAGCTGCTGCTGATTTCACATCTCACCTATGAGCAAGGGAACATTTAAATTTGACAAATATATTGTTTGATTTATATCGTGATATATATCGATATCACCGGAAATGAAAAATATATATAGTGATATGAAAAATCCTATATCGCCCAGCTCTAACCTCATGTAATATGTAATGAGCAGGAGAAACAGCACAATCTGAAAGAAGCTGAAACAGAGGGTAATACAGGTTGGTAACAATTGTTTCCTACAGGCTATTTCCAGCAGACAACTTCAGAAACATGTTTGATGGAACTCATAGTCCTGTTTTAAATAGTAAAGATTGTCATAATATGTCTCCTTTAAGTCCATGGCAGTGGCCGTCAGAAGGCCGTCAGAGTCTCTGCAGTGGTTTTTATGCTTTGGCTGCAGCAATTTTTAAAAACTTTTACAGCTTTGAAAGCAGCAAAAGCCAGCAACGCTTAAGTTGAGCTAGCTGTCGCCATCGCTGAGCATCAACCAATCAGACCGTCTCACTGTAGTGGCGTTGACATATTTTGCAAATAAAGCAAAGCCAATCTCTTGATATGATCCACTATTGTTTAAAACATCCGGCAACAGAGGAAGCTCGGCACACACTGTCTTTTTTTGCTCAGCAAGTGGTGGGCTTTGGAAGCTTACAACTTAAAAACGTATAGGCTTCAAAACTAGTCATTTGTGAGAGGCATACGACTGTTCCCACCACCCATTCTGTTTCAGTCACATGACTCTGTGTTGTGTTTTAACACCTGTCTTTTTTTCACTGATTATCACCTGCACTCATATATATATATATATATATATATATATATATATATATATATTTCAATCTGTCAATCACTTTTTACTTTATTTATTGTATAATAAGAATTTTTTGTATGTTTGCCCAAAGTACTGCAGTACTTTCCTAATGTGAATCTGTTGACATATTTAGCAATAAAACTGTTCTGATTCTGATGCACAGCGCATAATATACATTTACATTAAAATTCAACCAAATAAAAATTGCAGATTAAATGTCAAACAAAAAATTAATCAGAATAATAAAATTAGTTTAATGAATTAGTGAGTTGATATCAGCATTTTAAAATTTTACTCTAAACTTAATCAACTACATTTTAAACAAAGTCATCTTTATAGTATGGAGAAAGGAAAATACTGGTGCCTTTGTCAGCCTAACAATCAGTCCTCCATAATTGACAGAATCCATTGTGGCCATATCTGTGTTTTACTCTGTTTATGTCCATCTGTTTGAATCGCTCTCTCCCAGTACCACCTCAGGTTACAATGTTCTCAACCATTTATAAGAGTGGTATGTCCATGTGTGTGTGTTTGTTTGTGTGTGTGTGTGTGTGTGAGAGAGAGAGAGAGGGAGAGAGAGAGAATATTTGTGAAACTTTAACTAGATCCACTTATAAAGCTGACTAGATTAATTGTATGTTGAAGCCAAGAGTGGCATTTGAGGAGGCCACTACTGTATGAAAGAGAGCCATTAGGAATCCACTCTCACGTTCATTGACTCACTAACGTACACAATCACGGTACTCAGTGTGCACCAAGGCTCCTTCCACAGCACCCAATTCAAATTGAATTCAAGTACAAAAAAAGGGATAAAGCACACGCATACACATTAACACACATACAAAGTGTAATGCCTGGCAACTGCAGAGCTAAGAGCTTTGGAGAGGAAGAATAAAAGGAGCCACCTGCCTCAATTAGCTTGAGGTAAGGGGTATAGGACGGAGGGAGCCTGAGATAGGAATGAAAACAGAGCAAATGGTTGGAGAGAAGCAAAAAGTATGGGCTGGAGATTCAGTGTAACAGAGGAAGCTGGAGGAGGAGCTTTTGCATTATCTGTAGACCTGACATGGTGCTGAGATTCCAGTTATGTCTCTTAAGGTTGTATCAGACAAACAATTCCACTGACCCTCTGAGGACAGTGGGCGTCATGAAGAAGTTAAAACTTCATATATTGAGTCCCGGTGTGGGAGAGGATTTCTCACAATCTTCTTTGCTGTTTTAACCACCCGGGCCAAGTTTTTTCGTGTCATAAGTAGTGCAGCTTCCTTACAAATCTGCTCAAAGAGAGGAAGCTCTTTATTATTGCTCTGTAGAAGTTAGTGAGAGACTGAGGGGAGAGTCCAGATTAGTGTAGTCCAGATTAGTAGACTAGAGTCTGAAGACCTGAGTGTTCTGGTGGGCTGGTATAGTGCCGTAGCAATGTCCATGGATTGCACCTACCTTGTGTAGTGCACCAATACCCAGGGGGGCACAAAAAAAAAATCAAGGTCATGAAAAATCCTCATGGTTAGTCATAATATCAACATAATGGAAATAAATGTATACAAAGAATAGTTACAGATTACATACAAAGTAATATTTCTGCTTCAGAGATCCCCTGTCTCCAGTCTCCACATTGTCAGGGGCCATTTTCCGCAAATGCATTCAGCAAACTGTGTGACGGGTGGAAGCCATTTTCTACGTGATGGACTACGTAGACTGCATTTCCAAACGTGCCTAGCTGCGGCCCCAAAACCTCTCCCATTGGTTCGTTGCCACCAAGGTGACATTACAGATTACAGAATATTTATTCTAAGAAGCTTTGAGGTGCTACTGTCTATTCAACCGCTGTTTGTGCATCTGCCCTGGTTGACAGTTTTGAATTGATCCAAGACAGTTCTCAAGAAGACGTTAAATAGTAGCATTGTAGCCCTGCAGCTGCTAATTATTAACTGGATTTATTTTGCTTGTGCGCACAAGTTTCCCCCTCATCTGCTCCATTTGGACTCATTCTACTCGCTCCTTCATGGTCTGGATCTAACTTCAACATAGAAGTTGGACTGAACCACATTTTTTTACAAGTGTGTTTGGGTAGACAGAGAAATTAGGGAAACAGATCAATAGATTAGACCTGTCCATTCAGTGGTTAACGTGTCTTGTTTAAAACGCTGTAACTCTGCTCACTGTTTTACAGAACAAATGAGTTTTAAACTTTGCTGTGCTGACACTGGTTTTTACTTTATTCTAAGCAGACTTTCCCTCTCTCTTTCTCTCACTTTCTCTCTCTCTCTTCCTCATTTGATAGTGTAATTTTCAATAGTGTCAAATTCCCACTAGCTTCAAGTAACCCAGATGAAAGAACACATGATAGAAAGAACGTGTTAATAATGGCGTTATTATTTTAGTTAACAGAGTTATCTAATGAATTACTTTTGGCGCATTTTAATACAATATCTCTAGTGAACAATTTATTTTTTACTTACAGCCTGGGAGCTGCTGTTCCACCATTGTGATAGCACAGACCCTGGACGGGGACATCCTACCAAAGGCTTGCAAAACAAATTTTTTTGATACCAACCGGTGCTGGCCAGGATAGGATCTTTGCTGAAAATTCTGGAGTATTATTTGCCAAGCTACCCGAGTTCCTGTTTGTGCAACCAGGAAGTCTGCTGGTATCTGAGCTATACCGAGATAGGTCTGTGAAGACGGGATTGACTAATGGTGTATACACACCTAACGTGATAACGTGACCAAAAAGCATGGCACGCCCCTTGCTGGTCTCTTGCACATTCGCACCTTGAAGCATGTCGAAAGCGAACTGGTCGCTCTTTAAAATATGCCATTTTCACGTGTGTGAAGCGAAATGTGGAGCGGGACTGCTCCGCTGGCCTCCTCCTCCTCCCTCTCTCCTTCTCCCTATCCTCTGGAAGCTCCCAGTGGACTCTGGTCTATGAGCTGACCACTGTAAATGCTGGGACCGGTCCTGCGGAGGTAGACCCAGATTGGAATGGGCAGGTACTAGATATACCGCAAAATTGAGCAACAAAGAGGTGAAACACGGTTGAGATTGGAGACCGTTCTGGAAGCGATTGTAATCTGAACGAACAGTCGGAAGCATTGATTCGTGCTGACCGGACTCAGAACCAGATGCTGGGTGAGCTGGGACGCAAACAAGACGCTACAAGAGGCGATCTCGCCAGTGCTCTGGGACTCATTCGCAAATTGTCATCGGACTTGGAGAAACTGTCGATGTGGATTGGTGGAAGTGGAAATTAATTGATCCGGAACTTTAATCTTAACTATAATTTGGTTGAATTAGATTCATAAAAGAAACAACTGACAGTCTGAAGGACAGAGAGGAAATTTGCTCTCCCTGTTATCCCAATAATTATTATTTTGGCTCCCATTTAGACCTTCAACTGGTCCACCATCAATCGCCCGTGAGAGGAATGTAAACAGAGTATCCTCACCCTGTACACCTGCAACTACTGACGCACACACTGTCCTGGAATTCAGACACACATACTAACATACACACACACCGTCTCGCTATATCCTAATGCTCTCTCCTGTACCAGGAAGCTGGATGACGGCTTGCGCCTTTGTGGCTGCGCGTTAACCGGTGGATTGGGGCATTCCCGCCCATCCCTCCTGATGTGTCATTGTTAATGTCAGAATATGTGCTTAAAAGTTTAGGTGTGTTTTTTCTATTACTTTTTTTTTTTACTCTTGACTAAGGATCGACATGCATCTGCTTTTATCTTTTTATCAAGGAAGCGCCATCCTTTTGCTGCAAGCCCTGCAGTGACCTGGATCTGTTTGTATTGATTGTTGTTTGTTTGTCATGATCTTGGACAGTTTTTACTGTAAACTGAATTTCCCCTTGTGGGACAATAATGTATTCAATTCAATTCAAATAGTTTAGCCTCTTTATAATGTTTATTATTTTATTCCTGTCTCTATATAGAAAGCAGCTGTGTCATGCAGTTAAGCGTGATTGGCCACTGTGTTTACCAGTTTACATGTCCTGCTGATGTTGTAACTCCATTCACTCAGTCACAGCATCACTGACATCTCTCAGCTGATTGGTTGTCGCCGTGTGATTTGAAGTGGTAGTTCTGCAGCAGACATAAATGCAGGGCGTATTTTCGGTTGCGCCTGAAACGCACCAGCCCTGCTGTCATGATTATAATATTTCTTTTGGTATCATAATTATTTGTAAACAACTCACCGTCATAATTTTTCATTCAGTTTGAGGGTGACAATCGTTATTTAATGTTTGCATGCTTTGTGGGATTTAAATAGTTCGAGTGTAAGTTTCTGTTTTTTTCTCTTACATGTCAGGAGAGAGACCTGACTGGCGCCCACTTTAAAACTTGAACTGTTTAACCTACACAACACAAAGCATTTCTTGGTAAACCTCATAATGAACCTGGAGCTTTGACTTGCGCCATTTCCGTTCGGCTTTCCGGCACTCCCTTTTTTTGTGCCCTGACCGAAACTTCATTTCTCCAAGGTGCCTTTCGCTTAGTGTTTAACCTTAACAGGAGCAATAGTATCCAAAACATTTACAATCCTTGAAGTGTAAGAGTCCAATAGATTATCAACATTTGAACATGGGGGATTTTCAAATCTGATAAATTCCATAAACTGTGTCCTTGTTGTATGATTTATGTGTCTTCTTTGAATAACTCCAGGCCCCAGTACTGGTTTGGGTACAACAGATAGGTAAAAGAAGACACAAAAACGATCAGATAAAGCAACATCAACAACATTGACATTTGATATATAAACACCTTTTGTAATGACTACATCTAGAGTGTGGCCTTTTTTGTGAGTCGCAACACGCACGTGTTGAGTTAAACCAAACATTTCAAGGACAGCACTAAGTTCTTTGGCATGCCTATCATTGGTTACATCCACATGCACGTTAAAATCACCTGATATTGCTAAACAATCAAATTCCATGCAAACAAATGTGACTAATTCAGTAAAATCTTCGATAAAACAATTCTGTGTTGATTTGTAAATTGTCATATAAAGTATGGAAGATTGTTTAATCTCCATTTTGAATGACACATACTCAAACGATCAAAAAAAACAAATGACAGTTTGTGGGTCAATATATTGTCCCCGAAAATGGCACAAACACCCCTCCCCTCTGGTTTTGGCGTGTTTCAGACACAAAATTGAAGTGAGATTGACTACACCCAATCAAAACTGCATTGCCAGTGTTTTTGTTGAGCCACGTTGCAGTTAAAAACATAAAATTCAGATTATTAAAGGAAATTAAACTATTTTCTAAAAATGACTTGTTTTTTAATGATCTGACATTGAGAACAGCATTTTTGAGATTTATCTGTGTTTGAGTAGATGGAATCTTTTTGCAAGGGATATGGATTAAATGTCTTTGATTACTCAGTCTGACTGTTCCTCTGTTATCTAATCTACGTGGTTTGACAGTACTGATTGTTTTAGAAGAGCACACTCCCTCTCTGGACCTCTGGTTGGTTTTGAGTTTGCTATGCATGGTAGCAACGCAGAGGCCCTTAACGTCCTAGACAGCAGCAGTGAAGCTGCTGGAGGTAACAGCTGTGGGCACCATTGGTGGGGGACGAGCTGGGGTGACCGTGGTTGGTGAAAAAGGCGGGAGTGGGGACAAGGGCTTTGATTTTGACATGACTGGAGTAAGGGGAACCATTTTAATCCCATATTGTACCAAGTTTTCAAAGTGGTTGGGAAATCTCATAGGTGACTCTGGAGACACGAACGATCCTAAAAAGTCTCTGGAAGGTGTAGATGTAGCAGTTGTGTTCCAGGACATGGTGGAATAAATGAGAGTGCTCCTGTGGTTGAATTATTTAATGTTGATGTAGGTGGTGCTGCAGCTGAGTTTTTCCCCGGAGATTCAGAAGCAGGTGTTGCTGCTACTGTGGCTGAATCATTTCCTGTTGATGCAGACGGTGCTAAATTTTCCCCCAGAGATACAGGTGGTGCTGCAGGTGAGTTTTTTTCCCTGTGATGCAGGGGCAGGTAATGCAGCTGCTACCGGGTCCATTACTCTTGGCACAGATGGTGGTGCTGTGGCTGAATCCTTTGCTGTAGATGCTGATGACACTGCTCCAACTGAATCTTTTGTCGGGGATGCAGGCCAAGACTTTGCTGGCGAGCCTGGAGCTCTTCTCTCACTCCTCTCTGCTCTGTCCTGCAGGTTTGGCCTTCCCTGATTCCGTAGAACATGGAGGAGGTTATCCGTCAGTCGTCTCACTCCACCTCTGCTCAAATGTGGGCCATTTGCTTTAAACAGATCATCGCGTTGCCAGAACAGATTAAAGTTCTCTATAAAATACAGTCCTCTTGACTCGCAGACTTTGGACAGCCATGTATTGTAATTGAAACAGCCGTGAGAATTTGTTTATTCTCCCGTCGACGTTTGGAAGAGGTCCACTGATGAAAATTTGTATTGCCTCTTTTTCCAGACAATCAAGTCTCTCAAAAAGTTTATTAAAATTTTCTTTCAAGATTTCAGACTGTTTATTTCTTACATCCACTGCACCAACATATATTACCATTTGTTTAATCCCAGGGTTATTTGTAATTTCCTTGTTTAGAACATCTGTGATGTCAGAAACTGTGGTACTCGGATAGCTGCTTGTAACAATTCTGCCCATGTTTACGTTAGATATGGCTCCGTCTCCAAGCACCAGGATATCTCTATCCTTGACACTTTGCTTTGTTTTGACTTCTTGTTCTCTATTGCTCTCTGATTCTCTTTGTTCATTATTCTCAGCAAAATGAATTTTACTGCTGTTTACCAGCTTATGGGAGTCTGTTTTCTCTTGCTTTTTCCACCGCGCCTGCTGCTATTTCCTTTGATTTTTACATTCCTGCCTCTTCTGTCACAATTAGCATTGTTATGATCACCCCTGCCTATCACATACCTTTCTGCCAGCGGGAGAACGTGACGAACAGCATTGCGCCAGTTGCTGCTGTTGAGTGTCATGGCAAACGGGACCGCATGTTGCTCCGGGCCATTGGAGTTTCACTTTCTTTCTCCCTGGACAACTTAACATCTTGATCAGAGGTTAAATATTCCTCTTCAGAATCTGAATCAGCCATTACTTCACGGCGGGGAACTCAGACGTCTCGGCATCATAAGTTTTATCTTTCTAAAACTCGCTCTCTATGCTGTGACAGCAGCAGCTGCACGCCCTCTCCCCCACTGGTGGAACGGCATAAAAAGCTGATTTAATCCAAAAGCTTCCAAGGTAACACACCCAAAAATGTGGCTTAAATTAAAATTACAGATGTCCGCCATCTCCTGATGTAAAGTAGTAATTAAATTAGCGGTCATATCTTCAGCCCCCCCAAACTTTTCTAATCAAATCTACACGATGCTTGTAGGTCAATTATTGTAGTTTCAAAATGGTGAATTTTGCCGAAGGTTGAGTGATTTTCATGTCTGCATATAATACTTGTTTTTTTTTTACGGTTGAGAATTGTTGTTCTGCAACCTGGCTGTTTACGGAGGATATCTTTCGGTTCTTTAGTGTTTCTCTCATGGAATCTGTCGTAGAGACAATAGTGGTCTGCTGACTCAATGGATGGCAACCCGGGTCTGGGACAGTTTTCCAAGGCACACTGTAAGTTTTCATGACTGAGGTCCAACAGCCTACCCTTATGAGGGCTGAAAGGTATCCTCTCGGGCTCTCCAAGGTTAGCATGCACCGCCAGACCTCTTGCAAAGTTGTATATGGATATGTTGGGCATGTGCTTCCAAGACAACAATAAATCAGTCAAGTCCTTTGGACTTTTTGCCCAAAGGTTACATTTTAGTGAGACAACCTGTCCACAGGGGCACGTAACAACAGTCCAGCCACCTGAGGAGAACAAGTGTTCAAGGAAGTCAAACTAAATTACCAGCAGTCAACTCATGAGAAATAAAAGTCAACATTATTGGGAGTTTTTTTTTACTTACCAGATGCTGCCAAAACCTTTTAAAATATTTTGTTTCTTCTTTACCTTATTACGTGCATTTTGTCAAGATATATATATATAAATTTCATTTTCCTTTTGCATTTATTTCTGTCGAGAAAAAAATTATTTTTTGTTTTTCTTTTTCCTTATACACGCATTCCTTGATTTTCAGATTCCCTTGTTGTCTTTTTTTACTTTACCATATGCATTTCTGCTTCATTATGCAAAAGAGGAGGGCGGCCCTTCTTGGTCAAACTCGTCTACTATTGGTCAAGGAAGGAGCTGGATCCATAAGCCGATTGATTGTGCATGCCAGGTTAGCCACTACAAACCACACCCCCAGTCGACTCAAGCAGGCAGTCTAGTGATGGTAAATTTGATTAATTTTACTGAATCGAGTCTGAATGTGTGACTCATTAACATGACTTGGGATTTTTGAGTCTTTTGAGTCACTGAGTCAGTTGCCCAGAGAGTGCAAAAAATTCACATTTTCACTTACACTTAATTTGTTTATCATTTTATGTAAATCCTGCTGCTAAGATGAGTGAAGTGCCTTGAGATGACATCTGTTGTGAAACGGCGCTATATAAATAAACTGAATTGAATTGAATGAAAAAGAAAACAATTATCTAATAGAGCAGAAAAGAGAAAAAAAAAAGATTTATAAAGGGAATCCAAAATATAAAAATAAAAATAAAAAGTTGGCTGCCAACCAAAAAGGAGAAAAAGAAAAAACGGTAAGCCGGAGGAGGTGAGTTGTTTCATTTCGTTCAACTCGTTTGAGCTGTGAGCCGGGAGGAGGGCTGAGTCAGGGAGTCGTTCAACTCATTTGAGCACCGGGAGGAGGGCTGAGTCAGAGAGTTGTTCAACTCGTTTGAGCTGTGTACCGGGTGGGATGGAGCGAGTTGTTCATGCTACGACTCAGCACCGGACATTGCAAGCTAGCTCCGGTTAGCTCTCGGAAGGGAAGGGGTGAGTAACTCAATGTGCTGTTAGCATGTTACCTGTGTTTTTTACCTGCTTGTGCTTACATTGTTGTATTGTCTTGACTATTGTCTTATTGCAATTGCTTTCTTGTATTTTGATCATCAAATTGATTTATGCTGTGTTACAATTTTTAATCATGTAGAGCACCTTGAATTGCCTTTGGTTGAAAGTGTGCAAAATAATCTTTATGATTCATGAAATAGGGTTTCAAACGCAGTAAAAAGTCTATACTTTTAAAGATAAAATAGAAAGAAATTGGTTTGGACATACGTTTATCTAACTTTGGTTGATTTTAGTTTCTACAAAACAACAGAGGAGAACGTGGATAGAATATAATAGAATAATCCTTTAATTATCCCACAAGGGGAAATTTGGTTGTAACAGCAGCAAAAAAACATGTACAAACAGACAACAGAACACACACAATTTTTACAGAAAAGAAATATTAACATCACGTACTATAGTTACAAAAGCAGGGTACTGCATAGTTAAAGTAATTCAAAAATATTTAGAATAGTATGGATTCTGCGTTGAGCAGGGCAATTAAAAAGTAGGCGAGCAATTTTTAAATAAGTTATATACAGTCTTTTAAAAAGTAATGTGCACGTTATAACAGTGTTGCTGTTTAGTGCAACTTAACAGAGCTGATGTAAGCATCTATGTTTGTTGGGAGCAGTTTAGATTGTGGAGTCAGACAGCTGCAAGGTGGAAGGACCTGCGGAAACGCTCCTTCATACATCTAGGATGCAGCAGTCTGTCACTGAAAGAGCTCTGCAGCTCAGCAACATTTCCATGCATGGGGTGGGAGACTCTGTCCAGCAGAGATGTTATTTTGGCCAGAGTCAGCTCCCACCACCTGCACTGGATCCAGGGTGCGTCCTAGGACAGAGCTGGCCTTCCTGATGAGTCTATCCAACCTATTCCTCCGGATGTTGTGTGACCTTGGTGTCTGCATGTTTCAACATTAGCAGAGCTCGTGTTTACTTTATTAAATTTGATTTCTAACAAAACATAAAGAATGTACGTACGTATGTAAACTCATGTTACTCTGTAACAGAGATTTACCGGATAGAGAGTGCCTAAGCGCTATGTGCTATGGTAAAGTTCCCCTTGCCTCTCGTAGCTTAGCTTTAATTCAGGCAACGTTATCAAGCTCAAAACTGATACTACAGTGGACAAAAGGCGGTAATACTTTGAGAACATGCTTATATCTACTTTATGAGTAAAGGATAAACTACATTTTAATTTGGCTTGAGTAGCTACAGCACCTTCTCCTATCTGAATTGGCTGCCTTTCTAATACATATGATAGCAAGCCTATATTTATATTTTTTTGACAGAAATGCATGCAAAAGGAATAGGAAAAAGCTATATACAAATATATTTCTTGACAAAATGCACGTAATAAAGAAAAAGCAATATGTCTATATTTCTTCTTTTATTTTTAACTATGTCAGTTTTGGTAATCCATATTCTTAAAGACTGCAGGTGTCTGACAATATACTACACTGCCAGACTTTTTAGATGTTGCTAGCAGATAAAGATATCAGAGTTTCTGCTACTGTACGCAGATTTGGGTCGATGAAGATCTGTCTTGGTACACTGTCGCTGTGTCTTTTGATTTTTTTTTTTGTGACTTGCACATACTTGAAAGGCTAGCTGAGTGCTGAGTACTGAGACTCGATGGAAATCTGCAGTCACTTGAAAAAATTGAACTGCGAGAGGGCGCCGTTCACAAACACCAGAATACTTACTTTAACGTTGATCAGAGAAAAAAATACAGTGAATTCAGTTCATGTTAACCAAAAATTATGAACAAGTTCAGGAACAACAATATCAATCAATCAATCAATCAAACTTTATTTATAAAGCGCTTTTCAAACAAACAAAGTTACTCAAAGTGCTTTACAGATTTAAAATAACCCCACAACCCCCCCTTCAAAAATAAAATCATCAATGCAAATACAACCCCCTCCGAACCCATCAGCCATACTCACACACACTGAAGTATATTAAACGTCTATTAATGTTTGATTAAAGTGTTTTAGTTACCATACTTTTTAATTATACTTTTAAGATTGTTTTAGAGGTATTTTGCATAGGTCAGCTCTTGTTTGGGTCACAGAAAAACAGGACATTGAGCAGGAAAGCACAGGCAGATAACACCACCATACAATTGACAATGGAAGGACGTAAGAAATAATGGTCAGCAGAAAATTGAGTTAGAGCTGTGTAACGGTAAAATTTATTGCCTTCTCAAGGTCTTAGATAAAGTTAATTCTTATGTGAATTGGTGTTAATGATGTAGTGGGAATCTTTATTGTAAGCATTCTTTTATTACATAGATAGTTCTTATTTGAATTAGTGCTGATGCATTTTTAATACTGACTGTGTTACACATGTCTAGATAAAATGCTATACTGATTCTAAGGTACAAATAAGAACCAATTGTATCTAAACATCTCATGTTGACTTATGACAAATCTTGTTATCTGGTGTTACACTCATGACAGATCATGCGAATGTCTTTCTCAGCATTATACAAAGTGTATACAAAGTATTGTTATCTATATTCTGTCTAGTGAAGTGAGACATCCATTATTCCCTCATGACTGGTCTTGTGATTATCCTCTGATGCATGGTTGTAAGGAGGCTGGTCTTGGCAAAAGTTTGAATGAACCAATCATGTTTTGTGTCCCATATGTAACGTTAGGGGGGAGGTTCTCTAACTTTGTGTTAAAATATAAAACTTAATGTTTCTGTTATATACGTTGTCATTCCTCCTAGGTAGGGTGACCCAGAGTGTGAATAATTTATACCACTCTGTAAGCTAAATATTTGATTTGTTTTAAGCAACCCTGTGAACCAGTATTTGATTTCTTGTATTAAAATCTAAAGAAAATTAAATTACTCTCGTCTCCTCTCTGATAAAAATGAACACGCATGGAATTTATAGAGTTAAGGTTTAAATTGAATATAGAATAAAATCCTTCAGATGGTGACCTCAGACGCGATCAGAGTTTGGAGACGGGATTTAATTTTTGCAGATATACAGATAAGTAGACTTTAAAAATAGAATGAACAAAGAGTTCTACTTATTGACTACTCTAAAATAATACATGAAAATAATTATGTTTTCTATTTTGGGGCAGATTAAATATTTAGTTTTTTAGAAGTCTGGGACTTAATGTGAAATGAATTTTGGAATTTTATGGTATTAGTGTGAGACTAAGTAAACTGCCTTTGCCTCTGGGTTTTGTCGCCCCTAAGCAAGAGCGGACGCGTTCTGCCGATACGATCTGGGATCGAGACTAGGTTTAAAGTGTTCCTGTAGGTGAGGTCTACAAAAACTTGTTTGGGTTGTGATCACAGGTCAGTAACAGCTTGTGGGAAGCTGCGAGAGTGTGGGACTCTCTAAGGTCAAGGACCTTTTATGGTGATTTAGGAATAAAGACGTCATGGAATTAAGTAAAATTAAACCTAGGTTAGTGAATGTGAGTCTGATTAAGAATTTATTGTTGATGTATTTCTCTTTTCTTTTCGGAATCTGATTTGCCCTCCGGGGAAGGAGCACCCTGAGCTGCTGGAAATTGAAGGTTCTCCGCCTTAGGGACCCGGAGCAGATGTATGGTTCTCCCCCGGAGAGGAGATAGCTTTTGAATCTTTTCAAGGAATCAAAACCGGTAAGTGAAGTTTTAGATGATGTTGTTTAATAAATTTTGAGGTTTCGAGTCCTTGAAGCGATAAGATTACAAATAAATAGATAAATCTAACTGAGTCTTGTATAAATGAGAGATAGTGAACAATTGTGTGTCTGTGTGTGTGTGTGTGTGTGTGACGAGATCTCTGTGTTGTGGTTGTTGAGGACCCTTGTGATTAAAACTTGAGTATAAAGTATTATTTAAAAGTAAATAATGATGAATAAATAAATAAAGTAGAAGAAACTGAATTAAACATATTACATCGGAAAGAAAGTAAACATAAAGAGTAATTAAATTGTTTTTGAAGCAGGCTATGTGATGTAGTGTGTCGAGAATTCCGACTCATTTTGAAGATTAGATCCTTGTGGCTTACTGAAAACAATACAATTTAGGCTCCTATAGGAGTTGAGTTACTATTGAAGAGTTAGTCCTTAGGGATGTATCGTTTATAAGCGACCTATCAGTAAGGTGAGCAAGCGAAGAAAAACAGCAGTGCACACATTCAAGAGTCAGATGAATATATCTACATTTTATTTTAAATTAAATAGTTTATTAAATCTGCTTCCTCTTTTTCATAGTATGACAAACTTTGAGTTGAAAAGGTGAGGCTGTAACAAATAAAATCGTCCCTAAAAATATATTTTTAAATAGATAAAGAAGTGATTGCTGACCGTAATTTATCTGCTATGGAGATATTTTTTCTGAGATGATACTGTTCGGTTCCTTTTGTGTCTGTTTACGGAAGCCGGCCCCATATTCAGACCCAAATAGGATTCCAGATTCTGGACCGTTAAGTCTCGGAACCTCTAAATAAAATATTATTGTAATAATCTAAGAATTTAATCTTAAAATTGAGGTGGATAAACTGCAGAACAGAAAGGGAGCAGAATCAAAGCAGAGCCAATTGTGATATGAAGTTGTATTGAAGTGAAAATGTAAAATTGGAGCATGAATAAAATGATGATAAATGGGTCTAGATGATGAAATTAGGACAGTCTGGTGACAAAAGTAAAATATCTAGTTGACAAATCGGACATTGAGTATGAATGGTTGGTGAGCTGCTTAAAGAATAAAATCAAAGATGTATTGATAAAATAATTAATTGGATACATTGAAAAGCAGTAAAGTTGATTTTTTACAAATAATGTTTAAATTCTTGCAAAGAGAACGGACACATTTTGATGAATATTGGTATGTCTATTTTCATAATGACTTAGTTTAGACATAAGATACAAAAATGTACAAAATTGATGAACTATTGAATAGTAGAATATTTAATGATAAAAGACTGAGATTAATGAGTAGGTATTATGGACATATTAAGTGCTGTAGTTTTTGAAGAATTAGAAATTCATTGGAAAAATATAAAAACATCTCAGAGAAGCATATAACCTGTCTAGTATGAACGGTTAGGAATTGGCAGGTTTTTCAATTTACAGAAATAAACGTAGTAAGTGCTACACAATTTATACACGTTTTTTCTTATTTCCATGATTTATATAAGTACAATTTAAGTAATTATTAACTACTGAAATTATTTTCATTTTGGCTATTTCTTCTAGCCCTGTAGACTTTAGAAATGCTGTTTGGGAAATATTGCCTCTTCTTTATACAAATATTAAAATAAAAAGGCTTTATTATGGAAACAATCTATGCAACTGAAGCAAGTAAATTGAAAGAACTTTTTGTTTTGTTTTCAAGTGTAGAGATAAATGCAAGTTTTCAAAATCTGTTGAAGAATTCTGTATTGGCAGAAAGTAGGAATTGGGTTTAGGTTTTAAATTTTATAAAATTAATCTGTCAGATGTTATGTATGATCTGGTAGCTAGTGTAATCCAGTGTTAAAACCGTGATAAAAAATATAATTATTGATATTACTGATTAAAATCCCCTAATTTCATAATAAGAATAAATATGGACAAAGAGTATATAAAAAAAATCATAAATATCATTAAAAAAATCATTTAAAAAGACATAATAAATAATGCTATAGTATAAAATCATCATTAGCCAATAAGGTCAAGTCTCCTCTCCTGACCTCTACGTCCTATGTACATGCTCGTCAGACATGCCAGAGACTCAGACAGAGAGAGACATTGCACCTGCTCCGGAGAAGCTAACGTGTTAGTAGCAGCCTTTTTGGTGAAAATACACAGTGATAGATACTGATTCCCAAAGGCTGTGAATCCTTGCTATTTGGGAAACCCTGTGTCCTACGTGGATGTAGCATGGTCAGTTTTGAAAACATTGAAAGACTTGACAAACATTGAAAGGACTTTACAACAATTTTGGGGGTATTTTTATTTTATTTTATTTTTCAAACTGCGCAAATTGTGTTACCATTGTACATACTTCTCTTAAACTAAATTGCAGAGTAAACCTTTATTATTTTCCTGCAATCTCTTGTGTGTGTGTCCTTTGATGTTGTACACCCTAGGCTCCCCCGAATCTTACAATCTATCTGATCTAGCCCAACTGTCCCTTCAGTCCGTCCTTCACTATATAAGGGCACAGACAGCACCATATGTGTTACACTAGTCTACCTGATGCTGAGAGGGAATTTTCGCCTCCTGATTTTAGAGAAAAAGGTTCTAGAATAGTTATAATAATAGAATAGAACAATTAAATAATATACAATTTAATTAATGAAGACTTTGTTGCTGACAGTTGATATAGATTTTTATTTTATTTTTTATTTTTCTTTCTCTCAACTTGTATGTATATTTACTTTGAAGTGGATCCTGACTGGAATTGCAAAACTGCAGGCTATTTATTAATGATACATTTGGGGAATGTTGATTGAGAAACTGAGGTAAAGCAAAATGATTCAGTGGTCATTCATTTGACATTTCTAGAAGCTTCAATTCAATTTGGTGTTTATAATTTGAGAAACAAAAAGAAGCCTGAGAGGATAATTGGGATTGACTGTAAAATGCTCATTTTTGTTGTTTTGTTTTTAATTCTAAAAGTTTTTGTTTAGAGAAATTTTATCTTTTGAAGCTTGTTTATGAAAGGATTTTGTATTTTTTGGTTTATTGTTAATGGAAATTGGAGTATTATGCATGTTACAAACATTTAAGAAAAAAGGTCAACTGCCATGTAGAGGGAGTAACTGGAGTTTTATTTACGCAAATTAGTTTGACTATGTTTGACTCATTTAACAGAATCTGAGTTTTTGAAGTATGAAATGTTTTCATTATTTCCAATCAGAATATCTGGGCCAATTAGCAAATTTGGGTTTGTAGGAAACATATAAAACAAAAGTCACTTTCAAATATAGATTAGACTTTTAGAACAAACAAGTACTTTAGGTTTGGTAATTTCTAACAATAAGCAACCACCTGGTTACTTTCACATCAATTTGATCAGGGAATGAGACGTGCCTGTCCTGCACTATGGTCTTAAAGTCCCACAGAAATATGTATAGAGAAGCTGTTTTGTTATTGGTTTATATCTTGGATTTTTTCTTTATAAATATTTACAGAATTTGAAGTATAGCAAACTGAATAATATTTTTGTAAAACTATGTTGTGTTTATCAGTCAATACTATTCTCTGATTTTGTTTTAAACATTTGATGTTTTTTAATTTTGATATTTTCTCTCTCTGAGCCAGCTTGATAGCGATCCAGTGTACTGATGTGACAAATGATGCTATTACCTTGGATAAAGTTTAAAAAGAGGGGGAGTTGGAGACTGGATCTTTGTTGGTCATTGCTCAGGTGGGAGGAGCTTCACAGGTAACCTTGACGACACCAACAACAGTTAAAATAGAAGAAAAACCTAGTTGGACATATTTATCTCACTGTAACTAGCATAATTATAGTAGCAGAAATTATTAATTGATTAAAGGGACAGAGTATGGGAAAAGTGGTGTCAAGTCTGAATTTCAAAGGGGTTTAGTTCAATATGAGCTATTCGTCTCAACCTCAGTGAAGCGAAACCAGGAGAGCCACTTTTCCATAGAGACTGTTTACAAGAGGGACAGAAAAAAGAGGATAGAACATTTGCAGATGGTTATTGCTTTTATTTTTGTTATTGCAATGTTTTAGTGGTGCTTTAGAACAGCAATATCTAACAGAAAAATCCAGCCTTTTTTATTTTATTTTATTTATCTATTTACTTTGTGAACAGACCACAAAACTTTGAAGAAAAAAAATCAATGAATGGTATCGATGCAGTTTATATCTGAGGAATAGACATTATGTTATTAATTGTTATGTTTGCTCTCAAACACCACATTTGTAGGACATCAACATAGAGCCTACTGATCTTACTGATTAATTTTCAGATATTTTACTCACCTCAAGGATTTGGGAGACTGTTGAGACTGAAATGTATTGCCCAGGAAGGAAGTTAAATGGGTGAGGAAAAGATTTTCAGTTACACCCACGGTAAGGATAAGATTGACAGGGAGACGGACGTAAGTTAGGGTTAACCTGGGTATTTCAGCAATCATTATTACATTTGAGATCAGACCAGAGACCTATTTGTTTGAAAATGTTTTGAAAAAATCTGGTCATGTTTTGCCAAATCCGGGACATGGGAAATATATCACAATGATTTTGTATACATATCTATGAGCAATGTAGTTATGTGTCCTTTGTTCTGACTCAATCCAAAGTCACAGGACAAAGTGTGCTCCATTTTGAGACTGTTGACGCAAGGGGAACTTGCCCTATTGACGATCATCTGCTTCTCTGTGGATATCTGTTCATATCTGCCTTTGACCTGGACAGGCAGGAGGACTTGCTGAATTTAAAGAGCATTCTTTTCTTTGTCCGCAGTAGAGAATCAAGAACCGGAGGAGGAGGAAGTGCACTGCCACTGCTCCAAATTACCGTATCTGGACATTTTAACGTTTCACCAGAGCACAAGCTATGGAGTGATGGACAGAAAAGTGATTCTATTTTCCCATGGGCCGGGCTTGGTAAGATTATGTGGAGATTGGAAACTCTAAATTATAGGTTTACTAGTTTTGTTAATTCATTCCTGGCAAGTTTAAAGGGTCTGACTGCTGAAATATAAAAATTCAGGTTAACTGCTTTGCAAGATAGATTAGTTTTACGCATATCATGAAACATGCTATTTCTGAATATATAGCTAATGTTATAGGCCTTACAGACTGTTCAGAGGGCTGATAAAAAAACAAAAAAACTAATTCTGTTGAGAATCCTGGCATCAAATAGCATGATAGTATTAATTTTTGTGTTACTAAAATTTTGTGTTTTGCTCTGTGTTGTAAACAGGAGCTTGGCTAACTTGGGATTCTTTTTATGTTTTCTAGTGCCAAATTTAGCAATTTGGCAAAGAGGGAAGAGCTGAGTTTATACTAGCACTAAAATGATGATTAGATAAATTATTACTATTATTATTACTAATTGTGTTGAAGGTAAAGAATGAGGAATGGATGAGATTTCTTTTTTGTTTGTTTGCAATTATTATAACTTTTATTTTTTTCTGATTTAACAGGATGGTGTGTTTTACTGAAGTAAATTAGAACCTTCTGGTTTGCTTAGAGGATGATACCTACACAGAATTCTTTTTGGTTTTTGCTGATCTTACTTTTTGTTTTCAGATGTTTTAGGAATTGGATAATCATTAACCCTAACTTATATAATTAGATGAGAAGTCATACATGTATGTTTGTAGTTCTTTGAGCTCATTCACAGACACCCGGACACTTTGGAGATTACTCTTCTTCATTCTTTGTGGAGAATGAAATACCTTTCTGACACATTATAAACAACAGCAAATTGGTCGGCTCCAGGCTGTTTGGATCAAAACAATGTGGAGGATGATGGACAAACAAGTGCGTCAACAGGTTAAACACTGCACATAATGAATGCTCTTTGCCATGAATTCTTGCTGACCACTGGTGAAGTGGTTGGAGATTTAAAGTGATTATTTGATGAGCTCACTGGACCAAGAAGCAACAGGTTTCAAGAAATAAGGAACAAAAAAACTCAGTTCACATTTACGGGCAGAATAATCCCTTGTGACTGAGAAGGACCAGGTTAGTCTACACCTGTGTTCTGAAGATTTCACCTGGACGCAAAAGGATGAATACAGACAATGAAAATGTATGAATGATTGTGAAAAAAAAATGTGACAAAACCATTGTAAATTATGTTGTTTTTTGTTTGTTTGTTTTTTTACATTGTTTAGGCTAAATGGTTATCTGATGGATCTGTTAAAGTAATTGATGACTGTTAATCATTTCTTATTGCCATTGAAATCTATCCATGTTAACTCTGATTATGTATATTTAAGATGATCTCATATATTTATGAGATCATGGTAGGGATTTGAAGTATATTAAACGTTTATTAATGTTTGATTAAGGTGTTTTAGTTACCATACTTTTTAATTATACTTTTAAGATTGTTTTAGAGGTATTTTGCAGAGTCAGCTCTTGTTTGGGTCACAGAAAAACAGGACATTGAGCAGGAAAGCACAGGCAGATAACATCACCATACAATTGACAATGGAAGGATGCAGATAAAAACCACATAAGATAAGATACCACACTCTTTGTCAGCAGAAAATCTAGTTAGAGCTGGGTTGTAAAGTCAGAATAACAGGAAGGTCATTAGTTATGCATGCATGGTTGTAAGGAGGCTGGTCTTGGCAAAAGTTTGAATGAACCAATCATGTTTCGTGTCCCATATGTAAAGCTATAGGGGAGTTTCTCTAACTTTGTGTTAAAATATAAAACTTAATGTTTCTGTTATATACGTTGTCATTCCTCCTAGGTAGGGTGACCCAGAGTGTGAATAATTTATACCACTCTGTAAGCTAAATATTTGATTTGTTTTAAGCAACCCTGTGAACCAGTATTTGATTTCTTGTATTAAAATCTAAAGAAAATTAAATTACTCTCGTCTCCTCTCTGATAAAAATGAACACGCATGGAATTTATAGAGTTAAGGTTTAAATTGAATATAGAATAAAATCCTTCAACCTCCGCCGGCGTTCGTCTGTCTGAGTCCACCTGGAGACCCAGCGATGGATTCCCCCTCTGCAGCTTCACCGAGCAGGCAGGGAATTGTGTCGGCCAGCTGGGCGCTGGTGGCAGCAGCGAAAGTTCGGCCAAAGATGATGTCCACGCTCGTGGTCCTGGATCAGGTGTAAATTGGAGATCCTGTGCTCCAGTTCCTGGATTTTCTTGGTTAGCCTGGCACAACCATTACACCCGGAGCTACAGGTGAGTGGCGGCATGGCGGAAGTAACAGCGGTCCGTGCTCTAATTAAAAATGCGTCCGATAAAAGATATGTCGCTAAAAGTTAAAAATGGTTAAAACTAGTCAGAAGAAATTATTAAAAAACGAAAAACAAACAGTTAAAAAAGAATTTAAAACTAGTTAAAACCGTGTTAACGAGCCGGAGTTAGCAGAAGGCATCAGGACGCCTTCTTCAGCACACAATACATAAAAAAATTAAAATAAAAATAAAAAAAGGACGTGGGAGAGAGCTGTGGGGGACGAATTACAGCGTTAATGATCAATTTCCGAAATAAATTTATTTCCAATTAGAAAGAAACATATTAGTGAGGGCTGTAAGGGTACAGTTACTGTAGATAAACTGTATGTTAACGGTCAGCTGTTTAGGGACCCTCAGGTTACTCCTTGGCTTTATTAGTCACATTTAACAGAGTCTAGATAGAAGTTGTTCTATCAGACAACTATAGTTTAAGGAAACACAGGTCAGCAGGTTGTTTATGTTTGTAAATGTGGGTAGGGGTCGGGATGTGCACTAGATCGACTGCTTACTTTTTACTTTTTTTCTCACATTCGTGTCACCAAATCTCTATCACTTTTCTTCCTTTTTCTTTCACACACACAGACTTTTATCATGGCATATTTATGTTTTTCCATCATTCTCGACACACCTCTATGGTACGTTCTTTCCCTCTCCTTGGCTTTGTCCAAATTCAGGGTCTGCATCCTCCTGAGGATCCTTCCTACCCAGTTGAAGGAGGAGGGGTCCTCCCACGACCGCAAAAGTAGGTGTCTGTGAATTTGGACAGCTTACCCTTCTTTCAGTTCCCGCCCTCACCCGTTGCTCATGTCCTGTCGCCCAGCAACCATTACGTCATTTAGCAAGAAGAAATAAAAATGGATCCAGAAATCGTTTTTCTCCTAGTTTTAATTATTTTCGAAGATTTAAATGTCAATAAAATATTTTTCAATGTATTATGCTAATTTCCCCAACAAAGGCATTGTTCCGAAGGATAAACTTTAGCTTTTCTCAGACAAACTCCAAAATTAATTCATACCTGTGCTACCATCAACTGATATTAATAAGTCACAACAGTTTTCGTTTGTATAATTATCATATAAAAAATAATAAATCATCCTTCTGTGAATAAAGACTTCATTAATATTAATATAGATACACTGTAAATACACATATACATATATATATATATATATATATATATATATAAAAATATATATATATATATATATATATATATATATAGCTCAATATGTATATAATTATTCATGTAATATGTAGGCTATACTGTACATTGTATTGAAAATAAATGGAGTTTTGATATTTAATTTTGACTAAAGGTAGAACAATAATTTAACCAGTTAAACAACAATTATAATGTAGCCTACTAATTAATATATGTATTTGTTCTTTACTTTTCCTTAACCAGACTAGACCCCAATACTGCAGGATAAACCTGGGTGTCCCGGTTTTGGACCGTTTCTTCAGCCAGGAAGATCCCCGACCAGACCTTGGACTGACCAGGGAGTCTCTGGCAGTGTTGCAGAACCTCCTGAACCAGGAGAGAAGACATGTGTGGGCTGCTACAATAGAGACCCTGGTGTTTCTCTTCTGGCTGGCCTGTGGAGCATCCTACAGGGTGGTCTCAAGAGTGTTCGGGATGCCTTGGTCCACTGTCCACTACATTGTCCACCGAGTGACTGAGGAGGTGGTGGCCATTCGCCACAAGGTCATCTTCCTCCCACCCGCGGGTTTGCAGGGCTGGCACAGCACAGAGCTTTTATCAAAGCTGCAGGTGACATCGACGGCTGTCACATCCGCATTAAGCCTCCAAGCGGTCCTAATGGCCACTGTTACAGAAACAGGAAACTGTTTCCATCCATAATCCTGCAGGCTGTTTGTGACCATCAAGGCCGCTTCATCGATACCCACGTGGGCTGGCCTGGATCGGTACACGACTCGAGGGTGCCCCGCCACAGCCCACTGTACGCTCAGTCATCCTACCCTCCTCCAGGGCATTTCATCTTGGCCGATGGAGGATATCCATGCCTCCAACGGCCTCTCCCCCTCATCACTCCTTACAAGAGGCAGGTACAAGGTGTGGGAGCACAGCGCTTCAACAGCAATCATTCTAGGGCACGCTCCATCATAGAGCGGGCTTTTGGAATGATGAAGACCAGGTTCAGGTCCATCTTCCTGCAAGCGCTGGAGGTGCACCACACCTTTGTGCCCCATGTAAGTTACTGGCTACTCTCATTAAACTATTTAACTTAATTTCTTTCAATATCACAATATATTTATATATGCTTTTGCAGCATGCTTGTGAATTTTGTTATCCCATTTTTTTATTTATGTTATTTTATAGAGTTATAAACTGAGTTGTCTTAAAAATGTTCTTTTCACTTTGAAAAGTTATGAAAATAAAAAAGATAAATGCAGTGAATGCATAGTATTTCTTTAAACCAATTTATATCAAACTGAAAACAACAGAATTTTATCCCTCACCCCCCAAAATAAAGTTGTTTCGGAACTAGTCTCTCCAGAATGGAGAAGAGCCTCTCCATCCTCTCCCTGCTCTCCTGCGCCCTCCTCTCTTCAGCCTGTGCTCTCCTCTCTTAAGCCTCTCTATGCTGCCTCATGTCCTCCCTGATCAGGTCCAACAGCTCCTGGTCACTCTCTTCTCCTCTTCTTCGCTGCTGGCTGCCTATCTCCTTCCCTCTCTTCATCCTCTCTCTCTTCTTGGTCACTCACTGCTGCACTTGGCCCTGAAGTGTCCATAGGGATAGAGGAAATAAGGACAGGGGGGCATATTGAAGGCCTTTGTCCCAAAACCTCATCCATTTGGACAAACCAGGGCCAGGTAGCAGCAGTGGCCTTCCCACTCACTCCCTCTCCTGACCCTGGATACTTGCATTCCTAAAGACAAGCAAAAATCAAAACAGTTCACAAAAAATATATACCTGGGATTTGCTCTTTTTTAACTGTTACTAACAAAAGTACTATTTTCTATATATGGACATACTTTTTTTTTTCAGGTTGTCTCACTTTTTTTTAGCTTGGGCTGGTGTTACTTTGCCTGACAGACCCATCTTCTCCATAACTATCCTATTGCAGGAAAAAAGAGAAAATATTGTAACTGCTGATCACATATATCAAAATAACTGTAGAACAATACTTTACAGAATTGTACTAAAAAGTAGGGATGCACCGATCTGACTTTTTCAGTCCCGATACCGATACCGATGGCTGGATTTTGTGTATCTGTCGATACCTGATACCGATCCGATACTGTTTGTGACAGTGTGGAGGTCCTGTCACTATGGCTCCGATAGATCATGTGCCCATGTGCTTGGCCACAGGGATTAAAGGCACCAGACTTTACAAACTAAACATAACTGAGACAAAAAAAACAGGTGTAAAATCTAAAATTACCACAAAAATAAAATTTCAAGTGAAAAATGTATCCTTTTTGGTGAATTTGTTGTAGATTTTCCCCATTTTGAGAATCGGTTCATGGTATCTACCAGTACATTAGGCAATATCAGGGCCGATACCCGATACCAGTATCGGTATCGGTGCATCCCTAGTAAAAAGGAACAAAACAATTGAAGTGGGAAAATATTCCAGCTGTTTAATGACTGTAGTAAGGTTATACGTACAGCACACAAAAGAAAAAAAGCTGCCTTGAGATTACAATGGGATTTCTAAATAGATGTATTCATGTACCTCCATACCATAGTAGCAGAGTTCTTTGCTCCGGGTAAGAGCTCATCGTTCTCTCCCCGGAGTTTGATTAAATTTTCCGTCTGCTCTTTCGTCCCTAAAAGCGTTAAAATCAGCTTTAATCACTAACAAGAAATTAACTGTGTTTAACAGGATATTAACACAGGCAGTAAGAAAGAAGCTAGATTACGAACGAAGCTAGTTTACGAACGTGATTTTTTTTAATGTAAATGTACAAATATAAAAAAAATTTAACTTGACGCAAAAACGAAAGGTTTAACTGGACAATCGCTGTAAAGAGTTATTTTTGGAACCGCCAGTTTTTAAATAACTTACAACAGAAAGCGTATTAATCTCCCGCTCCACTGCCGCTCACTTCGTCCGCCATTATTTCAAAATGCTGGAAGCGCTGTGCCGAAAGGAATTATGGGATAGGTAGGAGGGGAAAGGATCCACCAGACCCATCCTTCAGATTCGGAGAAAAGGAGGACGTATTTGTGGGCCGCATTTGAAGAATCCTACGAATTTGTACAGCCTTCGTCCTGGCGCTGTGACGTGGCATCCTTCAAATGAGTCCTCCGAGGGATGCAGACCCTGAATTTGGACACAGCATTTATCTCTGCTTCTGGATTTTCAATCAGGCAACTCCATGGACAAACCAAGACTACACCTATATTCATCCTTGGCGATAGTAAATGTGTAATGTTTATCTTAGCTCTGTGAATCCTGTAAAATTTCTAACATGGAATATTCACGGATCTGGCTCCAGAAAAAAAAGCATTAAGATTTTCAACCATCTTAAAGGATTGGAGGCAGATGTCGTCTAACTACAGGAGACTCATAAATCAAGCTCAAATGCCTATGATTTAAAAACACAGGAGTATCCTAATATATTTTCTTCATGATATTCAATTCAATTCAGTTTATTTATATAGCGCCGTTTCAAAACAGATGTCATCTCAAGGCACTTTACAAGAAGAGTTATTACTATAAAATGTTTAATGTAGAAATTAGAGAACCACAGAAGATCGCGTCCTGTAATTCTCAGCAATCCCTCACACTGAGCAAGCACGAAGCGACAGTGGAAAGGAAAAACTCCCTTTTAACAGGAAGAAACCTCCGGCAGAACCAGGCTCAGCACAAGCGGTCATCTGCTGAGACCGTCTGTGGTTTGGAGAATACAGAACAGAGACACAGAAAGAGCAACAGAACTGATGCAGAAGTTTGTTGCAGGACGGGGAGAACTTTCCGTCACTGCAATGCCATCTTAGTCAGGGTCGTCAAGCAGGGCGGGTCAGGAGCACCTACTATAAGAAGAGACTAAGAGAAAGCAGGTTAGCGCTTGAACTGACAGCACATCATGCAGTTGGGGAGAAGTAGGAGAGAAAGTAGGAACAGACCCTAATAATGTCCTCCAACAGCCTAGCCTAAAGCAGCATAGCTACTAACATTAACCTGTCTCCTAGCTACTAGGAGACCTAGCTACTAACACTCTCTACTTGGCTTACATTAATCTATCTCTACGTAGCTACTCTACCTCTTCATATCCCTTCCTAGCTTTTGACACTCTACCTAGCTACTAACATTAACCTATCTCTTCCTAGCTACCTGTCTAACCTGTCTCTAACTACCTATTAACATATCTCTAACTGTAAGCTTTGTCAAAGAGGAAAGTTTTAAGCCTAGTTTTAAAGATATACAAATTGTCTGCTTCACGAACCAACCCTGGGAGCCTGTTCCATAGGAGGGGAGCCTGATAGCTGAAAGATCTGCCACCCATTCTACTTTTAGAAATCCTAGGAACTACCAGTAAACCTGCAGTCTGAGAGCGAAGGGCCCTGTTAGGAACATATGGAACAATCAGGTCTCTTATGTATGATGGAGCTAGATTATTAAGAGCTTTATATGTCAGAAGGAGGATCTTGAATTCTATTCTAGATTTTACTGGGAGCCAGTGAAGAGAAGCTAAAACAGGGGAAATGTGATCTCTTCTTCTTTTATTCATAAGAACCCTTGCAGCAGCATTTTGGACTAACTGAAGACTTTTAATTTTATTCTGTGGACTACCTGATAATAAAGAGTTACAGTAATCCAGCCTTGAAGTAACAAAGGCATGGACTAGTTTTTCAGCATCACTCCTGGACAGGATGGTTCTAATTTTTGCAATATTCCTAAGGTGAAAAAAGGAAATCCTAGAGACTTCTTTAATGTGAGATCTAAATGACATATCTTGGTCAAAAATAACACCGAGGTTATTTGCTTTATTACTGGAGGCTAATTTAATGCCGTCCAGGTGAAGGGGCTGACTAAGTAGTTTCTTTTTCAGAGCTTCTGGTCCAAAGACGACAACTTCTGTTTTATCAGAATTTAGAAGCAAGAAGTTTAGAGTCATCCAAGTTTTTATGTCTTCCAGACATGCCTGTAGTCTACCTAACTGATTGGATTCATCAGGATTTATGGATAGATATAGCTGTGTATCATCTGCGTAACTATGGAAATTTATCCCATGCTGCCTAATTATTTTACCAATAGGAAGCATATATATAGTAAAAAGAATCGGCCCAAGCACTGAACCCTGTGGTACTCCGCAAGTAACTATTGAGGTTGAGGAAGATTTATCATTTACCTGAACAAACTGAAATCTGTTAGACAAATAAGATTTAAACCAACCTAGTGCTGTTCCTATTATACCGACACTTTGAAGCCTTTCTATGAGAATATTGTGATCAACAGTGTCAAAGGCAGCACTGAGATCTAACAGGACCAGAATGGTCACCAGTCCATTGTCTGAGGCTATGAGAATATCATTAGTAACCTTCACCAGAGCTGTTTCAGTGCTATGATGAGCTCTAAAGCCTGACTGAAACTTTGCTCATTATTGTTTAAATGCTCACATATCTGGTGTGCAACTATTTTCTCAAGAATTTCGGATAATTAGGGAAGATTAGATATTGGTCTATAGTTAATTAAGTCGTTTTGATCAAGAGATGGTTTCTTAAGTAGAGGTTTAATTACAGCTATCTTAAACTCCTGTGGTACACATCCATTGACTAAGGATAGATTCATTATATCTAAAATTGGAGCAGCGATCAGAGGGAAAACTTCTTTTATAACTCTAGACAACGAGGAGTAGCAATATTAATAAATAAAAATACTAATTTTAAAGTAATAGACACAGTTACAGATCCAGAATGTAGATTTGTAATATTAAAAGTATTTATACATAACCAAACGTTATGTATAGTTAGTGTATATGGTCAAGATGTTGATGATCCGCTATTCTTTCATACCTTCTTCTCGGTTTTGGCTAGTCACATGGATTGCTCACTTGTTCTTGGGGGAGATTTCAACTTTGGATTAAATGAAGAAATAGACAGGCTCAGTACAGCAGGGACTCAGCGCAGTGGCAATCCATAGATATAGTTAAACAGTACATGAGCGATTATGGACTCTGCGATGCATGGCAATCGCGTCATCCCAACGACAGAAAATACACTTTTTACTCAAACGTACATCATTCTTATTCTAGATTGGACTATTTGTTAGTCAGCAGCTCACTGTTGAATGACATTTCAGACACTGAGATACATCCTATAGTTATCAGCGATCACGCTCCTGTTTCTTTAAATTTAGCAAATAGAATAGCAACCCTTCAATATAAAAATTGGAGATTTAATACATCATTACTTAAGGATAGAGAATTTATTAAATATATTGAAAAAGAATGGGCTTCATACATGGAATTTAATGATCTCCCTGGTATGTCGCCATCAACTCTCTGGGAGGCAGGGAAAGCTGTGATTAGAGGTAAAATAATTTCATTCTCATCAAATAAAAAGAGAACAGAAAATAAACATGTTCAGGAATTAGAAGAAACTATCAAATCATTAGAAGCTTCCCTGAAATAAAGAGAGCTTGGGCAAAATACGCAAAGCAAAATTAGAATTAAATGAAATTATTAATAAACGGACGCAGTTTTTAATCCAAAGACTTCGAATAGAAAACTTTGAACATAGTAATAAATCAGGTAGCTTCTTAGCTACTCAGTTAAAAATAAAGAAAGAAAAAACAACTATATCTGCAATCCAAAACAAAATTGGGAATATAATATATGATCCTGAAAGAATAAACAACACTTTCAAATAATTTCATACACACCAGATATAAACCCATCAAATAATGAAATGGAACAATTTCTGGATAAAATAACTCTTCCTAAACTTTTGATACAAGCTTCATGTGATTCAGAAAGCTTCTTTGGCCATCACTATATATTACCACCAGAATCTGCTGTTTGAAAATATTAACAAATTGCCCCCCATTCTGTATTAAATATTATTGCCTTATAGAATGTTGTGATATTATCTGAAACTCCATCAGTAGCCAGCACTTTCCGCACTCCCTCTGTAGTCTTTCTTGTTTTGGGTTTGGCTGAGAGCACAGCCATCTTCTCCACAGGGCCAGGCTTTACCCACTATTAACACATGGTAGAAATAAATACAATATATAAAGTTACATTAAAATATTGTGATGATTGTACTCACCATAACTCTGGGCTTATGCCACAGGCTGTGAATCTTTCAGGACCACCTACAAAGTATGATATTTCAATGTATTTAATATAATTATTGAATATCCTTCAATAATTGTCTAAAAGTATAGAAGAAAAAAAAAAGATCGACAAGTCAATGAACATCATCCACAGATATATTCGGTAAATGCCCGAGACATCTTGAGAAGTTTAAACACCTAAAGGCCTTGATGACATCTGCGGCTTGGAAGCTTCAGCTGTCAGACCGCAGCCGAGGACTTTATCATGGAGACTCTTCCTCGGCACTTCTCCAGCCTCACCTCTCACGACGCGCTGGACCTAGAGGACACAGTGGTGGTCCTCTTTCAGACAGCGGAGGAGGAGTTGTCCTTTTTTGGAAGGAGATCCGCTTCCACCAATGTCGGCTCGGTTTCCTGGCTCCACGGGCCTCCGATCCTCTCTCCGGCTGTCTTCGCTCCTTTTCCGGCTGCTTCTCTGGGAACTACCCCTGTTGGAACCAGCCGCCCAGCTGTGGCTGCAACATCAGCGTCTGCCAGCCCAGAGCTGGGTCCCCTCTATGTCAGCGAGGATCAACTTTTCGAGTATCCTCCCTCGGACTGGGAGGACGGTGAGGAGCGGTATGTGGAGCAGCGGTCTTCGCTCATCGGCTCTTGGCTCCGTACTGCAGACCCGGAACTGGTCCACACAGGCATGAGCGGCCATCTCAGCCACACAGCCGAAGGCAAGAGGCACCTCCACCACCTCGCCGCCGCCAACGAGGAAGAGCGGTTTCCAGATCAGCGAAGTTGGCGTCTGCTTCGTCCTGTTCGGCACCGAAGTTGGCGTCTGCTTCAGCCTGTTCGGCACCGAACATGGCGTCTGCTGAATCCCTCTTGAGTGTTCAGGCCCATCTTAGTCAGGGTCGTCAAGCAGGGCGGGTCAGGAGCACCTACTATAATAAGAGACTAAGAGAAAGCAGGTTAGCGCTTGAACTGACAACACATCATACAGTTGGGGAGAAATAGGAGAGAAAGTAGGAACTGACCCTAATAATGTCCTCCAACAGCCTAAAGCAGCATAGCTACTAACATTAACCTGTCTCCTAGCTACTAGGAGACCTAGCTACTAACACTCTCTACCTGGCTTACATTAATCTATCTCTACCTAGCTACTCTACCTCTTCCTATATCTTCCTAGCTTTTGACACTCTACCTGACTACTAACATTAACCTGTCTCTTCCTAGCTACCTGTCTAATCTTTGGTTTATTACCTAAAGCTAATTTAATGCTGTCCAGGTGAAGAGGTTGACTAAGTAGTTTCTTTTTCAGAGCTTCTGGTCCAAAGACGACAACTTCTGTTTTATCAGAATTCAGAAGCAACAAGAAAATATTTTTGTTTATTGCTGTAAAAATATGTATATAGTCTCCTATCTTCATTTTTTATTGTCTTCAGTTTTCACATGTGATTATAATAACGAAAACTGCTCTGTTTACAAAGTTATCCCAGCCTTCCTTGAGACAAAAACATTACCTGACTAAAACCATTCTGTAAGAAGCTGACAGGTTTTTTTGTTTTCGAAAAAAGTGTTGTTTTTTTCCTCATTTCGAAGGTTTTGTTTTTCTGTAATTGATATTCAACATCAAATGACTTAGAGGAAAAAACAAACAAAAAACGTAATTGGGACATCCTTCATCGATAGTCAGCTCACTTCTGCTCTTGCTCATCAACTTTCATCTCTCCCTCACCTCTTCCAGCACTTTGTCCGAAAAGACATGGAAATATATATATAAAAAATCTAATTTGGCCAACAAAACCTGATATTTTTTGCCATGTTTCTGGAGACATATACAGAAATTTTACTATGTTTTCTATCAACAATACCAGACGCTTTAGCTGTACCATTTTTTCTGGTGACAAAACAAGATTATTTTAGCCAAAGTCAAACTGATTAACAATTTAAGTCTATTGTTCAATTTTTCTGTGAAATAAACTTGAATGGTTTAAATTTTGGTCACAACTTAATGAAGGGAAAAATGTTTTTCTTCCTGAAGATAGACCATTTGAGAACCACTGCACCATCCACAAGCTTACTCAAATTCATCATTGATGCAGAACCAGCAGACCATAACCAAACATTATGTTTAATGCTGATGAAACTCACTGAAAATTCCTCCACAGCTCCTACAGCAAATTAATATGGTTGTCTTGATACAAAGAATAGCGTTAGCTAACTTAGTTTTAACACAGACTTATCATTCTTATCTGCTTTATCCCTGCTGCGGGCGAATAACTTTCTGAGATCCATCTAGGAGTTATAGTTCAAGTCAAATCAAAATCAAAATAATATATTTAACAAGTGGTTGTCGGCTAACATTACCTATCTCACGCAAAAATTCTCTCTCCCTCTCTCTCTCCTGCGCGATCCCTCCACTTGGAGTTGATACAGAGGTATTGGAGTCTCCCATGAATCGGAAGAGTACATGTGAATAAATTACTATATTAATTAGGCATGTGCGAATTATTTATGTGGAGTAAACACAGTAGCAATGATTTACCACACTATATGTGCGCTGCAGTCAATACAATATATATATATATATATATATATATATATATACAGTATATATATATATATATATATATATATATATAGACTCTAAACTTCTTGCTTCTGAATTCTGATAAAACAGAAGTTGTCATCTTTGGACCAGAAGCTCTGAAAAAGAAACTACTTAGTTAACCCCTTCACCTGGACGGCATTAAATTAGCCTCCAGTAATAAAGCAAAGAATTTTGGTGTTATTTTTGACCAAGATATGTCATTTAGATCTCACATTAAAGAAGTCTCTAGGATTTCCTCTTTTTACCTTAGGAATATTGCAAAAATTAGAACCATCCTGTCCAGGAGTGATGCTGAAAAACTAGTCCATGCCTTTGTTACTTCAAGGCTGGATTACTGTAACTCTTTATTATCAGGTAGTCCACAGAATACAATTAAAAGTCTTCAGTTAGTCCAAAATGCTGCTGCTAGGGTTCTAATCAATAAAAGAAGAAGAGATCACATTTCCCCTGTTTTAGATTCACTGGCTCGACGACTTGTCTGTCTTTAAAGGCTTAAAGGCTTAAAACCTTCCTCTTTGACAAAGCTTACAGTTAGAGACAGGTTAACAGGTAGTTAGAGACATGTTAGACAGGTAGCTAGGAAGAGACAGGTTAAGGTTAGTAGCCAGGTAGAGTGTCAAAAGCTAGGAAGAGACAGGTTAATGTTAGTAGTCAGGTAGAGTAATTAGCTAGAGATAGATTAATGTAAGCCAGGTAGAGAGTGTTAGTAGCTAGGTCTCCTAGTAGCTAGGAGACAGGTTAATGTTAGTAGTTATGCTGCTTTAGGTTAGGCTGTTGGAGGACATTATTAGCTTACAGTTAGAGACAGGTTAACAGGTAGTTAGAGACAGGTTAGACAGGTAGCTAGGAAGAGATAGGTTAATGTTAGTAGCCAGGTAGGGTGTCAAAAGCTAGGAAGGGATATGAAGAGGTAGAGTAGCTACGTAGAGATAGATTAATGTAAGCCAAGTAGAGAGTGTTAGTAGCTAGGTCTCCTAGTAGCTAGGAGACAGGTTAATGTTAGTAGTCAGGTAGAGTGTCAAAAGCTAGGAAGAGATAGGAAGAGGTAGAGTAGCTAGGTAGAGATAGGTTAATGTAAGCCAGGTAGAAAGTGTTAGTAGCTAGGTCTCCTAGTAGCTAGGAGACAGGTTAATGTTAGTAGCTATGCTGCTTTAGGCTAGGCTGTTGGAGGACATTATTAGGGTCTGTTCCTACTTTCTCTCCTACTTCTCCCCAACTGCATGATGTGCTGTCAAATCAAGCGCTAACCTGTTTTCTCTTAGTCTCTTTCTACAGTAGGTGCTCCTGACCCGCCCTGCTTGACGACCCTAAGATGGCATCCCAGTGGAGGAGCATTCTCCACGTCCTGCTACCAGCTTCTGCATCAGTTCTGCTGCTCTTTCTGTGTCTCTGCTGCCTTCTCCAAAAACCAGACGGTCTCGGTAGATGACTGCTTATGCTGAGACTGGTTCTGCTGGAGGTTTCTTCCGGTTAAAAGGGGGTTTTTCCTCTCCACTGTCGCTTCATGCTTGCTCAGTGTGAGGGATTGCTGAGAAGTCACGGCGCAATCTTCTGTGGTTCTCTAATTCCTAAATTAAACATTGTATTGTTATAACTCTTCTTGTAAAGTGCCTTGTGATGAAATCTATTTTGAAACGGCTCTATGTAAATAAACAGATTTTTAATTTTATTTATTAGGTCGTGTTAGAGGGGGTGCCTCTGATAGACGCCGAGGAAGTCGAGGTAGAGGACGGGGAGCAAGCTGGACTGCGACCGGAGAACAATTGGGACATGAGGATATTCTGCGAGTGGAGAATCTGCAAGCTCAAAGAATTGCAGTTGAGCAGGTAGCCTATCTATAATATACTTTTTTTTCTTATTTCATATTTTATGGAGCTCAATATCACCAATAACTATAAATGATTACCTGCCATTACTTTGGACACAAAATTCATCTTAGAGGACAGTAAAACTGTTAAAAAATACAAGTCTAATCTTCTTTATGAACTGTTGTTTTACAGGCCAGAATTCATACATTGAGCTTGGAAGAATCGCATCAGTTGTTGCAGATCTGCCTGACAATGGACCCAAGCCTCATGTTTGATCTCCTCCATATGTCCCATGGGAGCGCAATAAACAATTCCGTTACGCAGCATACAGGCAATTTGTTGTGTGGCAATATGGATTATTGGGAGCCGGGCACAGAGTAGTAATTCCTAGTTGCTGTGTTTTTAAAATCAGATACCGCTACCCTGATCCACATGGACATTATACAGGTTTCATCCCTAGTAGGGTGTAAGTACAGTAAAATAAATAGCACTGAGTCTTGGGCCCTGCTTTTTGTACTGTGTACTGCTCTTTACATGTCGTTTCTGTGAAATTTGCACTGAGGTTTACAGTTTGTAAAGTCCAATTTTTTGTAAAATTTTTTGTCAGTTTGGAATAAATACTTTAAAAAGATAAATGCCTTTCCTTTATCATTTCAGCATAAACAATATATTACTTTTCTTACCTCCTTGAATGCTAAATGAATAGCGACAATGAAAGGAGTATAACACATTTTATTTTATTCAACAAAAAAAGAGACCTATAAGAAAAAAAGTGTCTGTATTTTTGTTGCTTCTGAGTGTCATCAAAAATCTGCCGTATCCAGGGATGGATGACAGGTCAGACTTTGCATGGGGTTTCGTTGTCTGCTATGGTGATCTATTCCTTTGGCAGTGATTTACCTTTAGGAAGAATATCTCAATTTAACATCTGATAATTACTGCATCTCAAAGACACATTGAATGACAACACAACTTTGTTTCCATTTTCCACAGTAACAAACATGTATGTCAGTTTTCTAAGTGGTTCAAGTAAACAATATTGTAAGAAAACTCACCTAGGCCCCTGCTGAGTTGAATCTGCAAAAGATCCTGTGTTGATGGGGCAGGGACACCTGACAGAACCCCATGTTGACGGGGATCATCGGGCCTCTTTCTTGCTGTCCTTGGCAAACCCCCAGTAGCAGACAACCTGCACCGCAGAATCGCATTTTGGAGGTCCACAATTTAACTGTAGTCCTTCTCCACCTTTAGTGTGTAAAGCTTCCACTTCCTGGACTTTTTATTGTACACCTTGCCATATCTGCCATCAGAGAAAATATTATGAGCTCAGTGATACATTCATTTTACCTTACAATGTAAAGTATTTTCTTTTTCAACATAAAATGAAACATACTGAATAGAGCCATCAGCCCTTCTCTTGGCTGGCCGGTCAGCGTGGTGGTTGTAGTCCAGGCCAGCCAGCATGACTCGAGCAGTGTATACGGGCGGTGAAAAGCAGAAGCGTTTGCCAGCGTACATGAGAATGTGGTTGTGGAAGGACTCCAAATCTGCAGTTGACCTGAGAGCACAGATAAAAGACAAAATTCCTTGATAGTCTGGTAATACCAATGAAGACATAGCAGGACCGTTCTGAAGTACAGAGACATTTTTTCATAGTTGAAAACAATAAGCTGAACATAGACCTATGCTGACATACCTAAAATATAAATATTTGTGTATGTTCTTTAGCCAGCGTGCATCAAGAACCACTTCTGTCAGTCTCTGGTGTGCCACAGAACCCTTCTCCTATGAAAATTAATTAAAACAGAATTAGAGAAATTCTAATAAAACCTAATATACTTTATACTATTGTTTCATGTATATACTCAACTTTTTTTTTTTTTTTTGTATCATCATGCATCTGCCTTGCCAATACCATCTCTTGGGAATCAATACATTCAGATTATATGGTGCATATTATGAATTATGCATATTTGCTTGTTTGTGTGTGTGTGCGCGTGTGAAAAAACTCACCCAGGGCTACAACTGGCCCTTTTGACTTGAGCTGGGTGATGACAGCAGCTCTCTTGTTCTCCCAGAACTCTTTTATAGTGTCCACACAGTAGGAGTCCTGGATCCTAAAGAATGTTGACCTCTCCACCATCCCCAAGTTCATAAACTTGAACAGTAAGGAGATCTTGGCATAGTTGTTCCCCGACAGCAGGATATTACTGGAGAGCATGAAGTCTCTAACTAGCATCCCATATTTTAAGATAGGCTGGGAAGCCCACTTCCAAACAGCGTGACCATGAGGACACATCTTAAAAAAAGCAGACGGAGAAACACAGCACATTACAGTGGCTACGATAACTAATACACATATATTAAACATCCTCCGTCCAACAGAACTTATGTTAAAAGCTTTTTCATTTGTGTATGTTCAAATTGATCCAGAAAATATGGTTGGTGTTAAAGAGTAGAAACAGTCCCAAAATATGTAATAATCTTTAATGCTAATTAAACTCCCATTCACCCATTCAATGACAGCAGCTGTTCCCCTGGACCTGATATTGATTTCGAATGGTCCTGGTGCCTGGCACTCAGACCTCTTGTTTGGGTCTTTTGCAGCACACACGCTGACAGGGAGATGGAGATACTCTGCAAGCTGCTTCAGGCTGTCATGATAAGCAATGGATCCAAAAATACCTGGAGGAGTTCAGACAAAATGGGATAGCTAATGCCAAAACAGATGTTAGAGAAATAGCTGAGAATTGAAACACTGACATTTCCTGCAAAAAGTCTATGCAAAACAACTGGGCAGGTCATGTATGAAGGCAGAGAGGAAGTTCACTTTACTTCAGAGGAACGCTGTAGCAGGGAGTTTTTCTTACTCCTGGTGGACACAACCGTGACTAGCCTAAAGAACTTGAATGCATTAATTCAGAATGACAAACTTACAGAGTGTAAAAGTGTATAAGTGTAAAACGTTTGAGCAATTGCTCCACGACATAGATGCTGAGGATTTAGCGTTGGAAGTCAGTGCTGCATCCCACATATTTCCAGATGATGTAACCTCTCTAAGTGAAATGCTCAACTACATTTACAAAGACGAGCGTTTTTATCTTTATGCAAACCTTAGCATTGCTTTGCGTCTTTAATGACAATACCTATCACTGTTGCCTCTAGAGAGAGTAGCTTCTCAGCACTTAAGTTAATAAAGACATACCTCAGATCTACCGTGTCACAGCAGATGCTTTCAAGACTTGCTTTAATATCAGTAGAGCACACGGTGAGGAGATCTTTAGATTTGGAAGAGATGATAACTGCATTTTCTCAGGTCAAGTCTCAAAAGCACCATTGGTAGAGAATTTTTTATTAGTGCGATCAATTTCTAAAATTCATTACACAAAGTCAGTGTAAATACATATTTAGAGCGATATTTAATTTATTATTAATATTATTTTAAAGCTTGCCATTTTTGGTATAATTTAGCAAGTTTAGACACAAAACCTGTCATTTATTTGTTAAAAATATTTGCATCATTGTACAGAATTGTTTTACATTTTTGTTTAAAAGGTTTACTAAAGCACCAAAACTAAACCCTGGAAATCCAGAGGTCTCGCGAGAGCACAATATGAATTGTCTCTGCAAGACGCTCTGGCATTATGCATTGATACTGTCACTGCATTATGTGAGCAGTTTGAGGAACCAAACAAATGGGTGTATCTGATGTAAGCGGGCCAGAGGCGAGCTGAAGACGACAGTGCTGCGATGTCCGGAATTATTTAGTTAACATTGAAAGATGGCTACAGATGAACACTAGTCGTTTGAAACGGCTTTGGCTGCTACAATGAACAGAAAACCACGCTCGAATCATTTCTTTGCAAGAAGGACATTTTTGCTGTTTTGCCGACTGGATATGGCAAAAGTTTAATCTGGATTTTTTTCAGGCTACCAAAACTGTGAGTCTGTGTGTAAACCTTTGATATAAAGGCACAGAATATTTGAACATTTGTCTTAAAACCAATTTGGTGCTATTGCACTGAAACTATGACCATTTTAATATTCATATAATATACATATTTCTTTTGAGTGTTTTGTTTTAATAATACTAGATATGTTCATGCATTTTTATAAGCACATTTAATGTTTGCACCTTCAAAAAAGACTGAATGATACCAAACTTTTGGATGACTTTTTGTCTTTATATCAATGTTCTACTATTGTTATTTTATTGTTGTTTTACTTGAATCCTCAATGGGTCGTTAGGGCCCCACACAATCCTTTGCTTGGGGCCCTTGGGGGACCTTGGGATGCCTCTGTCTGTACTGTTATTCACTCAATACCCCACTGAGAATATGTCTTGTCCATGGCCAAGGTCAAATAGATTAAAAGTTAAAATAACAAAAACAAATTTAGAAAAAATCTCATTAAAATAAATACGACTGACTAAACAAAAAATAAGGCAGTTAGATGTGGTTTATTGAACATGAGAACCCTCTCTTCAAAGACTTTATTAGTAAATGACTTGATATTCAAATTTATTTGTTTTGACTATCAGAAACTCTGCTGCAGCAGGAGGATTTTGTAAGCATAAATGAGTCAACTCCTTCCAATTATTTACATTTTCACATTCCTAGAAGTACTGGGCAAGGAGGAGGAGTTGAAACCATATGTCATTCAGATTTACAAATTTATCCTAGACCAATTAATAGCTACACTTCTTTTTAACATCTAATCCTTAGTTCTCCTCATCCAAGCTGCAAAACATTAAAACCACTTTTGTTTGTGGTTTTGTATCGTCCACCAGGCCCTTACGGTGTGTCCACACTGAAGGCGATAGGAGCGACTAGAGCTTCAGGTTTAAATGTAAAATGAATGGAGGAGCGCGATGAAGCGCGACTTGGGGTCCCCCGACACTTCAGAAGCAGATTTACATCGCGAAAAGCTTTTCTGCCTGATTTGCGCGAACAATTCGCGCTACAGATGTGTTGGAAGATTCATGCTGCATTTTATGTGGTGTATTTTGTGCATTCGCGCTCATGGCGTCTATCTCTTGAGTTGGAAAAATCTGAACTCCAGCGTCAAATCGCGCCACGACAACCAATCAGGGGACAGAGTTTCAGTGATTCTGTGACTGTCATGGAGTCACAGCCTCAGCAGGACATGGAGGAAATACTGATAAACATTGTGGCTAATCACCCCGAGCTACATGACAGACACAAGCAGTTTGCTATACAGAGACAGAAATAAAAAAATAAACTATTTAGACAGGAATGCTCTTAAGAGGTTTGTGGGTGGCTCTTAAAAGAGCCGTTGTTGCTGTAAAAGCATCTCTCGGCCTAGAAGTGAGCCTTGAAACGGCCTCCTCACCTGGTTTCCTGGTAGCAGCTCCCGCACCACGTCCCACGCTGCTCAAATATTATAAACTTTTACGAACTGCAGACAGATGGACAGCTGCTCAGAAATGTAGTTGGTGTTTCGGCAGGTGAAGCTTGGACCTTCAAGGCACAAACCTGGCGAGCAGGTCACGTTCTCCAGGCAGCGAGGAGCCGGTGTTTATGAGAGGCTCGCTGCTGTTCATCCCTCCGCCGTAGCTAGACAGTATCTGTAGCTCACCAAACCCCCAGTGCAGCAGTCCCAGCTGCGGAGGCCAGGCCGAACACGTAATCCACTCTGTCCTCCGTCAGATCGGAGACCATAGTCCATAATCCACCGGCAGTTGCACCCTCGCCCCAGCTCCGCTGAAGGCCAGTTTGCGCGTGAAAATACCATATTTTAAGCGCGACCAGTTCGCGTTGTACACGCTTCAAGGTGAGAATGTGCATGCGAACAACTGGGCGTGAGTCGCGCTTTATAGTTGCTCCTATCGCATTCAGTGTGGACACAGCGTTACTCTCAATTTTGGATCAGATCTCAGATTTTTATCTGATTTAGTAGTAAATACTGATAAGGTAATTATAGCAGGGGATTTCAATATTCATGTGGACACTGAAAGACATCTGTTGTGATACGGCGCTATATAAATAAACTGAATTGAATTGAATTGAAAGTGGTAGCCTAACTGCAGCATTTATATTATCTTATATTATCTTATTATTGAGTGTGAGGAAGTAACAGTCCTCCCACATAACCCAGTCCCATCTGACCATTTTTTGACAAGTTTTGAATTTACTTTACCTGACTTTGCCAAATTTGAAAGAAAATGTCATTACAGTAGAACTTTATCAAGCAATGCTGTAACAAGTTTTAGAGTATCTGTTCCATTCTTGCTTCACTTCACACACTGAAGAATGTGTCTTAGAATACCACAGTGGACAGTTATTCCATCATTAATTCTTCGGAAATTGATGGTCTGATTTAAAGTACTACTTCCTCACTGTGTCTGGCATTAGACAGTGTACCCCCCTTAAAAAGAAGGTGCTCAGCAATAGGAGGTTGGCTCCCTGGTTCAATGCAGAGTTGCGTACTTTAAAGCAGAATACTAGAAAACTGGAGAGAAAATGGCACTCTACAGACTTAGATCATTCCTATATAACCTGGAATAATAGTCTACATCTTCATAAAAAAAAACTTCGACAAGCTAGAACAGCATATTTCTCGTCATCAATAGAGGTAAATAAATAGAATCCTAGGTTTCTTTTTAGTACAGTTGTCAGGCTTGCACAAAGTCAATTTGCTGTTGAGCCAACTATTCCCTCTTCTTTGCTCAGTAATGATGACTTCATGGTATTCTACATAAGTAAAATAAGTTATATTAAAAATAAAATCATTGCCATCCTCCCAAATATGATTACTTCTCCCTCAGTAAATAGCTGTACCATTTTGATTCAAGTGAACTTTCAGAATTATAGCTTCATCTAAACCCCAACCTGTATGTTAGACCCAATACCGAGTAAATTATTTAAGGAAGTGTTCCCTCTGGTTACTGGCCCTATTCTAGAAATGATGAATGAATCTTTAATAAAATGATATGTGCCACAGGAATTTAAGGTTCCTCTAATTAAACCTTTACTTAAGAAACCCTCCGTCAATCAAGATGACTTAACTAACTACAGACCTATATCTAACCGTCCTTTCTTATGCAAAATTCTTGGAAAAATAGTTGCTTATCAAGTATGTGAGCATTTAAAAAGCAACAACCTGTTTGAAGATTTTTCAGTCAGGTTTTAGAGCTCATCATAACACTAAAACAGCACTGGTGAAAGTTATTAATGATATTCTAATGGCCTCACATAATAGATTTGTGACTGTTCTGGTGTTGTTGGATCTCAGTGCTGCTTTTGACACAGTCGATCCTAATATTCTCTTAGAAAGGCTTGAACATGTTATAGGGATCAAGGAAACATCATTCTTCTTCTTCCTCCTGCGAATTTCCCACTTGGTTACAGGGTTTGGTTTTCTGCAAAGTCTTTTCCATTTGGCACGATCGATGGCGTCGTCCAGGTTAGGTTTGATCTTCTTCCCGTCTTTGATTTGGTCCATCCATCGCCGTTTTGGTCTTCCTCTTGGTTGACGGCCTTGTGGGCTGAGTCGTAGCACAGTTCTTGCAACAGAATTCTCATCACATCTGACTATGTGTCCGTACCACCGTAGTCTCGCTTCTTGCGTCTTCTCCGTGATCGGCGCAATGCCTAGTCGCTTCCGGACGTCGTGTTCATGACGTGGTCCCATCGTGTCAGGCCTAGGCACCATCGCAGCATCCGCATTTCCAACGTGTTAAGGGTCTGCTCGTGTTTTGAGATGGCTGGCCATCATTCTGATATATAAAGGGCAACGCGCTGTACGACGCTCTTATAAATCTTCGACTTGAGGCGATCAGGCATTCGTCTGTCCCACAGGACCCCAGTGACTTGGCTCCACTCCATGCAGACCGCATTGATCCTCACTCGCACGTCCGGTAGGATGTCCCTGTTGCTGCTGATCATCGATCCAAGGCATTTGAAATGAGGTACCTTTTCCAGATCTTCTCCATCGACGCTGATCGTGCCGTCAGTTTGGGGACCACATTCGAGGTAGTCGGTCTTCTTGATGTTGAGCCTCAGGCCGTAGTCAGACAGGCACGTCTTCCACTGCTGCGTTTGGTGTTGCAGCTCCGTTCACGATTCATCTGACAGGAAGACATCATCGTCGTACAGAAGTGTTCAGGGGTCATGGGACTGGAGATAGGCTGTCACTGTGTCCATGTAGAGGATGAAGAGAAGCGGGGATAGTGCGGAGCCTTGGTGTACGCCCACACTGATGTTGAAGGTTGCCGATGTTCCCACTGGGCTTCTGACAGCACTGTTAACGTTTCGGTACAGGAGCTTTATCCAATTGACATAAGCCTCAGGGACCCCATGTGATTGTAGGTAATGCCAAATGAGGTCGTGGGGGACTCAGTCGAACGCCTTTTTCAAGTTGAGGAAGGCCATGTGGATGGTCTTGGTCCTCGGTGCTTCTCCAAAAGTAGGTGGGCAGCATGGATGGCCTCTGTCGTGCCACGCCCCCCAAATGAAGCCACATTGGTTGGGCGTTACACTCGAGCGTGTTCAGCTCTTCGTATAGTTGGTCATAGTACAATGCCTTTGCCACTGCTACTGCCTTCTTCGTGGCCGATCAAAGGGTCTTGTATTGCTGGTAGTCGCCATCGTTGCGGGACTGGAGCCACACTTTGAATGCTCTCTTCTTTTCCTTGATGATCTGCTGCACGCTGTCGTTCCACCACCACACTTGCTTGTCAATGACGTACCTTCCCGGTTTCGTCCTTCCAAGGCCGTTGCTTGTATGTGGCTGGCAATGTTGTTCCAAGTTGCATCTACTGGTCCCCTGGTGGCCACATCGAGCTGCTCAAGCGCGTCCATTAGTTGCAAGGAAACAGTATTAGGCTGGCTGAAATCATATTTGTCCGACAGATTCCAGTTTGTTCATGTTAATGATGAATCTTCACACACAAGGGTTACTTGTGGAGTACCACAGGGTTCTGTGCTTGGAGCAATTCTTTTTACTATGTACACTAACGTTCAAAAGTTTGGGGTCACATTGAAATGTCCTTATTTTTGAAGGAAAAGCACTGTACTTTTCAATGAAGATAACTTTAAACTAGTCTTAACTTTAAAGAAACACACGCTATACATTGCTAATGTGGTAAATGACTATTCTAGCTGCAAATGTCTGGTTTTTGGTGCAATATCTACATAGGTGTATAGAGGCCCATTTCCAGCAACTATCACTCCAGTGTTCTAATGGTACAATGTGTTTGCTCATTGGCTCAGAAGGCTAATTGATGATTAGAAAACCCTTGTGCAATCATGTTCACACATCTGAAAACAGTTTAGCTCGGTACAGAAGCTACAAAACTGACCTTCCTTTGAGCAGATTGAGTTTCTGGAGCATCACATTTGTGGGGTCAATTAAACGCTCAAAATGGCCAGAAAAAGAGAACTTTCATCTGAAACTCGACAGTCTATTCTTGTTCTTAGAAATGAAGGCTATTCCATGCGAGAAATTGCTAAGAAATTGAAGATTTCCTACAACGGTGTGTACTACTCCCTTCAGAGGACAGCACAAACAGGCTCTAACCAGAGTAGAAAAAGAAGTGGGAGGCCGCGTTGCACAACTGAGCAAGAAGATAAGTACATTAGAGTCTCTAGTTTGAGAAACAGATGCCTCACAGGTCCCCAACTGGCATCTTCATTAAATAGTACCCGCAAAACACCAGTGTCAACATCTACAGTGAAGAGGCGGCTGCAGGATTCTGGGCTTCAGGGCAGAGTGGCAAAGAAAAAGCCATATCTGAGACTGGCCAATAAAAGAAAAAGATTAAGATGGGCAAAAGAACACAGACATTGGACAGAGGAAGACTGGAAAAAAGTGCTGTGGACGGATGAATCCAAGTTTGAGGTGTTTGGATCACAAAGAAGAACGTTTGTGAGACGCAGAACAACTGAAAAGATGCTGGAAGAATGCCTGACGCCATCTGTTAAGCATGGTGGAGGTAATGTGATGGTCTGGGGTTGCTTTGGTGCTGGTAAGGTGGGAGATTTGTACAGGGTAAAAGGGATTCTGAATAAGGAAGGCTATCACTCCATTTTGCAACGCCATGCCATACCCAGTGGACAGCGCTTGATTGGAGCCAATTTCATCCTACAACAGGACAATGACCCAAAACACACCTCGAAATTGTGCAAGAACTATTTAGAGAAGAAGCAGGCAGCTGGTATTCTATCGGTAATGGAGTGGCCAGCGCAGTCACCAGATTTGAACCCCGTTGAGCTGTTGTGGGAGCAGCTTGACCGTATGGTACGCAAGAAGTGCCCATCCAACCAATCCAAATTGTGGGAGCTGCTTCTAGAAGCGTGGGGTGCAATTTCTCCAGATTACCTCAACAAATTAACAGCTGGAATGCCAAAGGTCTGCAATGCTGTAATTGCTGCAAATGGAGGATTCTTTGATGAAAGCAAAGTTTGATGTAAAAACAATCTTATATCAAATAAAAATCATTATTTCTAACCTTGTCAATGTCTTGACTCTATTTTTTATTCATTTCACAACGTATGGTGGTGAATAAGTGTGACTTTTCATGGAAAACACAAAATTGTTGGAACCAATCATTTAGGCAGATTACAAGCATGTCTCAAAGACAAAAAAAACCTGGATTACTCTGAATTTTCTACTTTTAAATTCAGGGAAGACAGAATTTGTTGTCTTTGGACCAGAACCTTTAAAAAGGAAACTGCTAAATCAATTACTTCATCTGGATGGCATTAATTTGGCCTCTGGTAATAAAGTAAAGAAACCCGGTGTAATGTTTGACTAAGACATGGCATTTAAATCCCACATTAAAAAGGTTTCTAAGATGTCTTTCTTTCACCTCTGGAATATTGCTAAAATTAGAAACCAGTCCATGCATTTGTTACTTTAAGGCTTGACTACAGTAATTCCTTATTATCAAGAAGTCCACAGAATGCAATTAAAAGCCTTCAGTTGATCCAAAACGCTGCAGAAAGAGTTCTGATGAATATTAAAAAGAGAGATCACATTTCTACTGTTTTGGCTTCTCTTCATTGGCTCCCTGTTAAATCCAGAATAGACGTTAAGATGCTCCTCCTTACATATAAAGCCCTTAATAATCAAGCTCCATTATACATCAGAGATCTGATTTTTCCATATGTTCCTAACAGAGCATTGCGTTCTCAGAATGTAGATCTACTGGTAGCTCCCAGGATTTCTAAAAGTAGAACAGGAGGCAGATCTTTTTGTTATCAGGCTCCTCTCCTGTGGAGCCAACTCCCAGTTTTAGTCCATGATGCAGACACTCTGTCTATTTTCAAGACTAGGCTTAAAACTTTCCTTTTTTGATAAAGCTTATAGTTAGAATGGCTTAGGTTATCCTGAGCTATTTTTGTAGTTATGCTGCTGTAGGTTTAGGCTGTTGGAGGACAGACTGACCGCTTTTCTTCTCTCTTTTACTTTTCTCTTCTACTACTCTCCAGATATATTTTGTATGCTGTTATTGCAATAGTTAATTCATTCAATTAACTTTTATGTTTGGAGAATCAGAGACAAAAACAACAACATGGAGGCCATCACATCTTTTGCCAGTGTCAAGACGTCCATATTGCCAAATGGTGTACAGTCTGTAGGCAGAGTAATGGTACTCCTGGTTATCGGATATACATAAATAAAAGTGAATTTAATTGAAAACAAAAATATGAAAACTATCAAAATGATGAGCTTGGGAGTTCTAGCGTTAGCTATTGAAATAAAGCTTTTTCCAATAATTTCTCTAATGAATAGGATTAGGGATTGTACCTGACAGGAGGGATGACTTGCCATTCATGAAGCATTTGAAGTCTACTGTATCATTAATTAATCCCTTCATATAGTGTTTCACTAATAAATATGTGTACATTAAGTCTCTCAACACAATTCGGCCTGATTTGCTTTGTCAGAAACTCCTGAAGAAACAGGTGGAGGCCTCAATAATCAGCTGGATCAACGACTACCTGACAAACAGACCAGAGTTTGTGAGATTTTATATATTGCGATTTTTTTTTTTTATTGAGAAGTTAATAATGTTATACTTGATTTTTACAGCATTTATTAAGCAATAAATAAATACACAAATAGTTTGAAACACAATCAGAGTTTGAGGCTACATTTTCAAATAAACCTTCCTAGAATAAATTACTTTAAATGTCACTTCATCAGATGAAAACTCTAAAAATGTGACCAGCTCAAACTGATTCCCCACTAGAAGAAAATCTCTGCTGTTATTTTGGAGCTACAATCCCAAACCTACCCTGGCCCCTTTTAGCTCCTCTTTATTCACCTCCTGCATACGCCCCTGCTCAGCAGCACTGAACGTTTAGGAGTAAACACTTATTAATCATTCAAATAACTCACAGGAGTCTCTGTGCCATGACAGAGTGAGAAAGTCTTTTTCCTTACTATGATTTCAGGGCAGCATTGAGACTGTTCATTTTGACACTGTAACTTATTAAGAAGAATGACCAGCTGCACTCTCTGGCTCATATAGCACGGTAAAAATGCTGGATCTGCTGCCGAAGTTATCACCGAAATAAAAGGAAACAAGACTTGGGGTCGGTTTAAATTTTTAAAAATCCTTAATAACTAGTGTCACGAAACCCAGTCCAGTGTGTGGGTACTGGAGTCGAGGCGGCCGGCGACGAGGGTGCAGGAGTCGAGGCGGTCGGCAACGAGGAACTATCAAACGAGGAGGCCGGCGAAGTGGAACCACAGACGAGGAGGCTGGCGAGAGGAACCATTAGACGAGGAGGCCGGCGACGAGGGTGCAGGAGCCGAGGCAGCCGGCGACGAGGAACCATCAGACAAGGATGCTGGCGACAAGGAACCACAGACGAGGAGGCCGGTGACGAGGAACCATCAGACGAGGAGGCCAGCGACGAGGAACCAGCAGACGAGGAGGCCGGCGATGAGGAACCTTCAGACGAGGAGGCCGGCGGCGAGGAACCTCGAGCCTGGGAGGCCAGCGGCGTGGAACTTCAAGCCCTGGAGGCCGGCGGCCTGGAACCTCGAGCCTAGGAGGTCGGCGGCATGGGGTTTGGGGGAGCTTGACCTTGTGCTGCAGAGTCTGGCGGAGCTTGACCTTGTGATGTGGAGTCGGAACCGGGGAGTGCTGCTGAAGCAGGCTGGAGTGCTGCTAAAGCAGGCTGGAGTGCTGCTGAAGCAGGCTGGAGTGCTGCTGAAGCAGGCTGGAGTGCCGCTGAAGCACGCTGGAGTGCCGCTGAAGCAGGTTAGTAGACTTCAGAGGCAGGTAAGTAGACTGCAGAGGCAGGTTAGTAGACTGCAGAGGCAGGTTGCTTGACTGCTGAGGCAGAGGCAGGTTGCTGGACTGCTGAAGCAGGGGCAGGTTGATGGACTGCTGAGGTTGACAGAGCTTAGCCTTGTGGCTTGGAATATGGCAGAGCTGAACCTTGTGGCGTGGAGTCTATTAGAGCTGAACCTTGTGGCGTGGAGTCTGGCAGAGCTGAACCTTGTGGCATGCAGTATGGCAGAACTGAAGCTGGAGCTTGTACTGAGTCCAATTGGAGTACGGTTGGGGTGAGGATTGACTGGGCTGGTGCAGGAACGAAGGCCGGCAGGTCTTTGACCTGACCCTAGGTGGAGGCAGTAAAAGTGTGTTCCCCTGAACACCCTCGGTGGAATAAGGAGCCCGAGGCACATCCGTCTGGATGCCCTTGGTGAAGTCTTGGAGCTTGGGCGCGTTCTCCTGAACGCCACCAGAGGAGTCTTGGACTGCAGCCGGCTACTGACAGCCCCTGGGAGGAGCTGCGGCCTGCTGCTGGCAGCCGCTGGGAGGAGCTGCGGCGTGCTGCTGGCAGCCGCAGGAGAGGTCAGCTGGCGCAGGAACCGTCACTGGAACATCAGGGGTCGCAGGAACCGTCTCTGGAATGTCAGGGATCACTGGAACCATCTCTGGAACGCCAGGGGTCACTGAAACCATCTCTGGAACGTCAGGGATCACTGAAACCATCTCTGGAACGCCAGCTCACTGTTTTTCTCATGGGACATATACAAATCTGTAGGTGACCTACTTTGGATTCAAAACGGCAAATTTCGCCAACAGATGAAGGATTTTCATGTCATGAATGAGGAAACTGTACCCCATAGCACCTTCCTTGGCAAAATGCAAATTAAACATGTTTTATTTTCCATCCCTCTCACACAAGAGATCGGGAGTAAACATGATAAGTTACACCATGACATGTCAGGACAAATCAGGGGAGAATGGTGGCTGCAGGAGATTTTCAGGAGGGGTAATGAAGTTTGGGACTCTTCCTGGAAAATCAAAAGGGTGGGTAAATATATGTCACTGTCATGAGACGTGCTCTGCGCAACTAACACAGTAAAGCAGCCTGTTTGCGCAGAAGTAATGGGAGTTTAACTACTTTTTTGCCACTGTAATCCATTACTTTACCCGTTACTCGAAAAAAGTAATTGGATTAGAGTAACGCATTACTTTTAATGTGTTATTGCCCATCACTGCTTGGGGCTGGGTTTTCCACAGTGAGCCATTCTTCATTCAACTGCAAATGCAGTGTTCTGCCAATTAAGTGCCTTGCTTTGCGTGAAAGTGCAAAGTTATGCTGTGACTTATTTTCAAGACCGTTGCACTAAATCTAATCATCTAATTTCATTATCCTGTGTTTAAAACGACAATAACTGCAAGATAACAAATCTTACTCACCATATATATATATATATATATATATATATATATATATATATATATATATATCCATTCTCCGGGGCAGTTTGTGAAGGTTCTCAGCTGAGTTTAAGGGTATTTTGTATCCCACAGTCGTTATAGGAGTAAAACAAACAAAAATTCAGTCTAACACAGTCGTTTTCAAGGCTGGGCATTAAATGACAAAGAAGCTAAAAACTAAAACACTAAGTAAACAACAATAGAGACCTGAGAATATAAAAGTGAGCAGGATAAATCAAGAGAGGTTGCTCCTCCTTCAACAGCCAAACATAAAGTAATGGCTTCTGTTGGAAACCTCTCCAATGTGGCTGAACTAAACTGCTACATCTTTTGCAGAAAAACTACAATTCTACAAAAGATGGGGGAGGAAAAATATCTTCACAGCTGGAAAAGACTCAATGCCAGTTATTGTAAATGCTTGAATGTGGTTGTTGCTTATAAGGGTAGCCAAACCAGTTATTAGGTTTATGGAGCGATCACTTTGTAAGACAGGGCAGATTTAAGTGTGTTAAAACATCCATGAACATAAGAAATCAGGAAGGGGCACAAACTCATTTTTCAAACCTTTGTATATGAGTGTTTGTGTAAATCTGCTTTGTTAATCTGTTCTAAATACAGGAGGGATATCAACATAGTCTCCATATCTCTGGGTTTCTGAAAAATTGCCGTTCATCAACCATACATACATGCATACATACATACATACATACATACATACAGACATATATTACATACATACACAAACATTACTTTTCATAATTGTTATGATCTCTCGGTGCTTTGCCTATAACTACTAGGGATATACCGATACTGGTATTGGGTATCGGCCCCGACACTGCCTAATGTACTGGTACCGGTATCGGTTAAATGAACCGATACTGAAAATGGGGAAAATCTGCAAATAATTCACCAAAAAAGATTAATTGTTCCTTTGAAATTTTATTTTTGTGGTAATTTTATATTTTACATCGGTTATTTTGTCTCAGTTATGTTTAGTTTGTAAAGACTGGTGCCTATAGTCTCTTCAAGAAGGGCACCAGAAGTTATACAGTTTATTAATTCAACAATATGTGGCAAGGTACACCATGAGGGCCCAGGCGGGATTTGACCAACGACTCCCAGGTGAAGGTCATGTGGGCTAACCAGTCAGCCAAAGGGACTGTGGCCAAGCAGCCAGGGCACATGATCAATCGGAGCCATAGTGACAGGACCTCCACACTGTCACAAATAGTATCGGATTGGTATCGGGTATCGACAGATACACTAAATCCAGCCATCGGTATCGGGACTGAAAAAGTTGGATCGGTGCATCTCTAATCGAAATCCAAAAGAGGATCGTGATCACCTCCTCCTCCCATGTACACTGTGCATCCCACTCGAATTCCATAGCAACAGTTAGCGGGCGGCCCTCTATTTGCTAAGATTTCCTCATCACAAGGAACAAAACATTGAATCTTCCCTAACAAGTAACTCTCACTAGTTCTCCTACAACTCACACCAATGCCTGGTAACATTTTAACAACCTGTATCAAATTCCCTGGAATCAGAGCACACGTCTACAGAGCCTATTAGCTGGCGCTAGAAAGTAGCTAAAGATAAGCTAAAGTTAAACCATGGATAAAGAAAGAAGCAGCGGGACCGATGCTAAAGCCACCCCTTCTATTCTTAAATCAAGTTCCCCACTAGTTAAATCCACGTTCACATTGTAAACAAGAAGACCCATAGGCTACAGGGCGTTATTCACCATGGGCTGAGCCGTTCGACTCGCGGGAGGTGTGGTGCTTAGGGGTCATCCAGAATGGTCATACGTTAAGCTTAAAATGCATTATTCACAATAAACACATTAATGCATCAGTTCTGTAGGTTAGGCTACAAAAAGCCGCAATGAAATGTATCCAAATAAAAAAGAAAATTAAGTGTATACAACTTATGTCGACATGCAGTGTGATCTAACACATGACGATACTGAGAACAACATGATGTCTGTTTGTTGATCTTCCAACAATGTATTTTTAATATTTTATTTCTAAGGGGACAGTATGGGGAAATTGCAGATGAATCCCTAACACCTTTAAACTTTTTTATCTGCTCATTTAAATTGCGATAATAGACTGCATAACCCTACTGGCTTAAAAAACAACAAATTAAATCCTCCACAATTAATCCAACAAAAATAATGGACGAGAAATCTTGGAAAATGCACATTAAATGTAATCTATTTGGAATATTTTAGCCTACATGTCGCATAAGCCTCACAGACGTCTTCCAATTCATCTATGTCTCTGTAAGCATGTGTAGTCTGATTTTTTAGACTCTTAATAAATGAGAGAGGTTCCTTTAAGCGTTTGGAGGTTTTAATATGATTTGAATTGATCGTACAGGAGGACAGCAACACATCACAGCAAATGTGGAATACTGACCTTTCTCGGTCTTACAACAACAAGCTTATATTATTACGAGCAATCTTGGTCTATCTATTCTATTCGATAAAGTACAACTCTCAAGATGAAAATCTGAGACTTTGTGTCGCCTTTCTCTTAGATTAGAAAGCTGAGAACTTTGTGTATCTTTAAGGATGCCTGGTTGAAGAACCATCTCCATGGTAACACAGGATATGGACCATCAAAAACTCTCTGTTCCTGTCCTGGGTAAAAACGTCATTTAATAAGACTAGTCATTCAAACTGATAATACAACATTAAGTAAACCAGTTCACAGTTGATTACAAAGTACAGAAAGTACATAACATTAAATTCTTTCCAACAAACATGTTTGGCACATTTTTAAAGGCGCTGCATAGGAAGTGCCAGTGTAATTTGTGTGTCTACCTGATCAATCCCGTGCGCGCAACATGCGCAAGCCCCAAACACAAGCCCCAAACACAAACAATTTGCGATTCCTTTAGATCCCCCCGCCGGAACAGCTTTGCTGAATGTAGGGTGATTTGTAATTTATTTTTAGATAGGCTACGTAGTTAAAATAAGGCAGTATGAAGCCTATGTGCGACATACATATTGGACATTTATGAAAATACGGAAAAAATAGCATCCCTTATTAGGTCACGGGACGGCACATTTAATTGTCAAATAAGGTACGGTATTTTAAGGGACGGTTGGCCACCCTAGTTGTTAGCTGCATTTTGCTCTGTCCTTTGAGCTATCTGTAGCCCTGCGTCTCCACTGGTCGTTCTGCAGTAACTATAAAGAGTCACTAGATGGCAGCTGTTACTAATTTTTTGTTATTTGCATTTTTTAATATTTTGTTATTTAAACAAGACAAGAAAAAAAATTAAGAATCGAATCGTGACCCTAAAATTTAAAACAAAATAAAATCGAGGATTTGGAGAATCATGACACCCCTTGTAAATAAAAGTGAATTGAAATGAATAGAATCTTGGCCAACAACCTTCCTCAGTAAGAGCATTGAAGATGGGTCATGGCTGGGTCTCCAGACCTGAATCCAATAAAAAATCTTTGGTGGGAAATGAAAGTGCGTGACAGCCCCAAAACCTGAACGCTGTTGAGAAGATCTGTATAGAGGAGTGGGCCAAAATCCCTGCTGCAGTGTGTGCAAACCTGGTGAAGAACTACAGAAAACATCTAATATCTGTAGTTGCAAACAAATGTTTCTATACCAAATATTGAGTTCTGTTTGTCTGATGTATCAAATACTTATGTCATGCAATAAAATTGAAATTAATTATTTATAATCATCCACTGTGATTTTCTATGTGATTTTTTTAAGCTGCACAATTCTACATCCGTTTGGATTTTAGATTTATCTTCTAAATCGTCCCCAGTTTAGGGGTGTGGTGTACCAGTATTTTAACAAATTCAATTCAGTTTATTTATATAGTGCCATTTCACAACAGATGTCATCTCAAGGCACTTTACAAGAAGAGTTATTACAATACAATGTTTAAGGTAGAAATTAGAGCACCACAGAAGATTGCGTCGTGGAATTCTCAGCAATCCCTCACACTGAGCAAGCTTTATACTGTATGTCAGAAGGAGGATCTTGAATTCAACAAAAACTGGTGCATCACAGGAAACAGTTTTATCTCCTTTTGTATTCACATTGCACACAGCCGACAAAAGGCATAGTTTCCCATCTTGTCATTTATAAAAGTTCTCAGATGACACTGTCCTGTTGGGCTTGAACTCTCTGTGTCATAACCTGGCTTACAGGGAGGAAGTTAACTCCTTTGTTCAGTGGTGTGATGCCAACTTTTTACAACTTAATGTTGGCAAAACACAGGAGGTATTTACTGATTTCAGAAAGTAAAAATCGTGCCCATCAAAGCCCAACCTATTGCAATTGTTGAAACATAAAAATATTTAACGGTATACATTGACAATGATGCTCTCGTTAAAAAGGCTCAGTCCAGACTGTTTGTTCTTAGGAAGCTGAGATCCTTTGACATAAGTAGGAGGCCCCTAAATGTATTCTATCCAAGGATTATGGCCAGTGTGTTGTTTTATGCTGTATTGTGTTGGGGCGGAAGCATCACTGTTTATTTTTTTTCAACCTGGACCATAATTTTAGCATTTATTACATTGATTTACTCGCCCAGACAAGTTTGGAACAACTTACAGTCCTTTAAGACAAGCTTATATCCAGTTGCAATCAGCATATCCATATAATGGGTGTCGTGGGGGCAGACAAAGTGAAGCCTCTAAATTCAATTTAGTTTATTTATATAGTGCTTATTCACAACTGATGTCATCTCACGGCACTTTAAGAAAAAAAGTAAGTTCAATACACTTATCCATCCATTCCAATCCGTTACAAAGTTTTCTATGTAAGGAATCCCAGCAGATTGCTTTGAGTAATTGACTTGAGGTTATGACCAGAACATGCAGACTCTCACCCCAGCAATCCCTCAGTAATCCCTCATTCTTTGAAAGCATGTAGCAACAGTGTAGAGAAAAAAACTCCCTTTTAACAGGAAGAAACCTCCACCAGAACCTGGCTTAGTACAAGTGGCCATCTGCCACAACCGTCTGGGGATTTGAGAAGACAGAGAAGATACACAAAAAGAAAAAATGGAACTGATGTAAGTGTACTTTCTATATTAAAGAATGTAAAAGGATGACAACAAGATATGGAGGATGCTCGGTAACCGGGAGCATCCTCCAATTGATGCTCCCCGTCCAACAGTCTGTTGTAGCTGAGTTGGATACCAGACCAGGTGTAACTTCTATGGAGAGAAAAACACTGAGAGAAAACAAGGTTAACAATCAAAATAAAAGCAGAAAATACATCTGACGAGTAGTACAAGACAAAAGTAGAAGAGTGAAGAAAAGTGGTCAGTCTGTCCTCCAACAGTCTAAGCCTATAGCAGCATAACTACCGAGATAACTCAGGATAACCTAAACCGTTCTACCTATAAGCTTTATAAGAAAAAAGTTTTAATCCTAGTCTTAAAAAACAGTGTCTTCCTCAAGGAATAAAGGTGGGAGCTGGTTCCACAGGAGTTGATCCTGATAACTAAAATATCTGCCTCCCATTCTGCCTAGAAAAAGGCATTATCTCCAACAAAACTTCTATATCACCAAAGTTATGTTTTTCATAGCTACTACTATTCCCCTCAGAGTTCAAGGTGTCTCATAAGTGCTTCGTGCCCTGCAGGGGTGTTTTGCCTTTTGTCAGTAAGCAAATTGAGGGTCCTTGACAAGCAGAAGCAGGTGACGTTTACTTTGTAATGGGAGTGGAGGCTTTCAACTCAAAATTCTAGCATGAATAACTATATTCCTGTAATATTGCTGTCTAAAATCCATGTTCACAAGTGTATAGCCTGGTTCACACTTGCACAGGAAGCAATGCGGAACAGAGATCGCTTCCATTCAGCACCCTTTTTGAGTTATGGTGTAGTTCATATGTAGGACCTACTTTGCCATAATTGAAAATAAATAAATGAATAAATAAATAAATGGGTAAATACAATTGTAAATAAATCTACAAAGACATTCAAGAAGAAAAATAATTTCACATATAATTATTTATTTACACATTCTATCATTTTCTCTGCATTTATTTATTTATTCTCAAATGTATTTTTTTCCACATTTCCACATCACTTATTTCTACATTTATTTCCACATTTCCACATCACATTTATTCCCAAATTTCAACATCACATTTATTTCCAGAAGTGTATTCTAATAAGGGGGTGTTTCTAACAGTGACCTAAAGCCTGATTGGTCAGCTCCAGGTCTCTGTATTTACACAGTGGCTGAGGACGGAGCGTTAGCATTCGGCTAACCGCTCTTTGTGTCTGTGACAAAGTTGAGCTACAAGGCTGCTGGATTCTCACTGTCAGAGTAATGCTGCTTTATCACCCGGTCTGTCCTTGACATGGAGAGCTCCTGCGAGCAACAGACAAAAAAACATAGGTGCATTGGAAGGTGAGGTGCTGGGGTGCAAATGTTAACAACTGAAGGCTAACCCAGTTGAGGCTTTCAGCTAAGCTAGCGGGAAGCCCCCAAGTAGCACCTCACAACCGAGTGTTCAAACCGCCTTGGCATCTTTTGTTTTAAGTTTTTGACAACAGTTCACAAGCACCTGTCCATGTCTCAGGACTGCGGTCAAAGAAGCCGATACTTGGAAATAGGCAGTCGAAGCTGCCACCATTAGCTCTCTTATAAAGATGACCATTGCGCAAAGATCTTCAAAAACACGTGGTGGTCCTCGCTGAGGTGAAAACTTTATCAAGAGTCCAAGCTTCTACCAGGACAAAAACTTTGAAACATTTCCTCTGGTAAAGACACACTCAGATTTGTCTAAAAACATGTTACTCTGTGAAGAACAATATTGCATCTGATGGTGTCTAACTTCCCTTTGAAGTGGTGTACAAACGCATCACATAGTGTTTGAGAGGGATTTCTGAAATGCATTAGTAGTGCGGTAAAATATTCGGTCCATAGTGGAAAAAAATAATTTTAGGAATATTTTTATGGTCTATGATTTTTGCAAAATAAGCATTTCTTGAATTTATTACAATATTATTGTAGGATTTGATAAGTTCTATATATAAAATTGATGGTTTATTGTGGTTTTATATTTCCTCAATTTTCTCCCTGCAGTTCCTCTTTAGTTCTTCATTTCTCCAATGTTCTGCTGGTTCTAATAATGAGCGTTTAAAGGAGACATATTATGACAATTTCTTACTGTTCAAAATAGGTCTATGAATTCAAGAAAATTATATTTCTTAAGTTGTTTGCTGGAAATAGCTTGTAGGAAACAATTGTTACCAACCTCTATTGCAGAGTGTGCTGTTTTCTGCTGCTCATTACATTTTATGCTGTTTAACTTGGCCACACCCAAAGCTTCTAGAATCTTTGCTCACACCCACCACTCACATAGTGACTGTTACCACTATGTGTGAAAGTTACGGACATGGCTGCAGTAGTTCAACCATAAAAAAAAGTAGTTCAACCATACAAAAAAAGAAGTTTAACCATTAAAAAATAGATCAACCATAAACACAAAAAAGGGAATTAAACCATACAAAAAAAGTAGTTCAACCATACATGTTTGAAACAGAATCTGCTCCCGCAGGAGATGAATCTCCTGAAAACCTGATACTCAGGGAACATAAAGTTAAAATAATATATTTAACTGCTTACCTGGCACTCCGATATATTCCTGAGACGCCTATTCTAAAGCCTTCCAGCTCGATCTACCTGATTCCAGCTCTCTAACACAGTGATTCCCAACCAGGGGTACATGTACCCCTAGTGGTACGTGAGCAAATTACAGGCGGTACGTGGAAACATTTAGTATTTCATTTCCCAGATAATGGGTGTCAGGCATTCCACAACATTTGATGTGCCCGGGTAAAAGAAAACCCGGCTGGGTTGTGTTATGCCTAATAAATTACCAAATGAATAAAAAACCCAGCAGAGGAGGAGACTGGATGTGGAGAACCTCCTGGAGAACTCTCTGCCCCCAGACCTATCAGAGCAAATCAAAGATAACCAAGCTCAGGTGTCTTATTAAAGACAAGCTGAACAATGAGAACAAAGTAAAACTAATATGGTTATTTTTTCAGTGTTTTGTTTAATGTCTGTTTAATGGGCATTTATTCAAAAGAGTACCAACAAAAGGAGGTTTATTTACTTTTTAAAGTGTATTTAGTATTTTTATTTTCAGATTGCTTATTTATGTTCTTCGCAAAATATACAGTACATATATGTTGCCATTTTTAATTTGAAGTGAACATGAAGTCAAAAAATTTTAAAATTCTTGAGAAATAAATGTTCAAGTTAGGGAGGTTTAACAAAATGATTTTCATTTCATAATCTGTTGTACATTATGATTCTGGACAATCATCAACACATTTGACAAAGGGAGTACTTATGGTTTTTTGAAAATTGCTCTCGGGGTACACAAGTCGAAAAAGGTTGGGAAACACTGCCCTAGCACCATGGAAACCCTGCTCATGGCTCAACAGTAGAGTAGTTGGTTTGCAACTGGAGGGTTGTAGGTTCAACTCCAGCTTCCTCCAGTTGCATGTCAATGTGCCCATGGGAAAGGCACTTAACCCCACAAATTTTACATTGTCCTACCAAGCCATGTTGGCTATCAGTGTGTGAATGGGTGTATGTGCCTTCAATGTAAAGCGCTTTGAGTGGTCATTATGACTAGAAAAGCGCTATATAAGTTCAATTAATTTAGCATTGAGCTGCATATCCTCAGTTTTCCCCTGGGTTGCAGTAGCTCAGATCGGCGGCTCGTCTCCAAATGCTTTATGCATGTATGGACACGTTGAAACGTGACGTCATGCACCCGAGCGCCTGTCTCCCAGCCACTCTCTGGAGGGCAGAAAGACCTCTAGCTCCCACTGCCTTCTATTGTTAATATCTGACAGCTGCCATTAGATCGCTGCTACATGGTGGTTAAGGAAAAATCTATCAGCATGGTTAACATGTGTAGCACTGTAGGCTGCATAAATAGAAAAAAAATGACAATAATAATATTTAATAGGTTTCCAGCAGATGAAATACGCTGCCATCCATGGCTGAGTTAGATGATGATCCATTCAGGGATCCAGTCTGATAAATTAATCTGCTCATCTCGCACAATGGAGGTAAGTTGATGTTAATATATGTATGTCTTCTTTACTTCTGTTGTGTAAAGTTGAGGCATGATGATCAAATAATGTAGATATCTGTAAACTGAACTGCCGGTGGTCATTTCTGAGGAGTTTCTGCCCGTGCCTTGTCAGCTGTTTGAAACGGTCTGGAAGCTAACTCGGTGGGCTAGCTTTTAGCTATCTCAGCTTTCTCACTTGTTACTGGTTATACAAACGGCCGTTCCATTACATGTTGGCTGTAAGTTCATTATTTTATTTCTTTACGCGCGCCTGTTTAAAGCCGTGGTGCTGCGCTTAGCCTGATGGTGATGTCATTAGCTAACTGTTTTCTGCTACACAGAGAGCTAACGCAGCGTGTACAGTGTAAGCTGTCGGTTCGCCGTGAAATTGCTTCGTAACTCCGTAACGTGTTGTTGTCTCTGGGTTGTGAATATGTCTATGACATGTCAGTAATCTGGTGAAGTTATACTGGCTGTTAAACTGGCTGAATGGTAACTAAGTTGTTGTGACTCAAACTGCTGTGTTGATGATCGACCGGTATAAAAATGAGTTAGTAGAGTCGAGCACTGGGGGTTTTCCTAATGACTGTATGCCTTCTTGGTTCTGCTGTGTAAAGTTGAGGCATGTTGATCTTATATTTGTAGATTTCTCCATACTTAACTGGCGGTGGTAATATGTGATGAGTTTCTTCCTGTAGCTTGTTAGTAAACAGTCAATAACGGTCTGGAAGCTTTGTGCTACATGCAGTTAGCTTAATGAGGAGACTTTTTCGATTATCTGCCCAGAGATAGTTTAGGTTTTATTTTGTTTGTCTAACTGTTCAACTGCGACCGCACAGCTTTGCATAGCAGTGTGGAAGCTTTTTGCCCTCCATTGTTGTACGCATGCGCGAAAATACCTGGATGAAAACAATAACATTCAACATGTCTATATGCACCAGAGACACACAATAACACACCAAATCCCAGGTAAAGTGATTTTTTCATAATATGTCTCCTTTAACTTTAATGGAGCCAGCTATTTAAGAGCGTACTAAAGGCTTCTGTTAAAATCATTGACGATGAAAATCTACTTTATAAATCAACAGTTATCACATAGGTTTATAGTTGGATGGAACTGGTGATATTAAAAAAAACACAGAGTAGTGATCAGAGACAGCCAGTCAACAACAGAGGAAACAGGTCATACATGGTGACTAAGTCCAGGGTGTTTCCTCTTTTGAGAGTCGGCTGCATGACATGTTGACATGTCCATAATTAAACAATTTTAAGAAATCTGTTGATAGAGGATCTTAAAGGTAATCTCTGTGTAAACTCAAATTATCCTTTGTGTATATGAGATATACAACATTGATAAAAACTCTGAGAATTCTTGCATAAAAAGACACATAAAATCTGAGGAGTGCTAAAAACAGATGCAGAATATTGAAGTGTACTATAATTATCAAATAAAACAGGTTTTGCAGAAAGCATGGATTAGGTCATAAAAGCAGGTCTGCCTCCCTTTTTGTTACTCCTCGTTGAATAAGAAAAGTAAAAATTTAGTGGGGAGGCCTCTCTAAGAATAGTTGGGGCATCTGCACTCAGCCATATTTCCATTAAAAATAAACACTGAACAGTAGGGTCTAAAATCGGATCGTTCATAATAAAGGTTTTGTTCAGCAGAGAGTGAACATTTAAAAGTGAGATATTAATAGTGATTGGAGATGGACAGTATGATTAACAGCAAGTGGGACTTTTTCTACATGTTTGAGATTATTTGCGTTGAATTTGTTCGGTTTATGATTATTTGTCCGATCTGTGCTGATAATTACAAGAATGAAAGATGTAGTGAAAGGTCGAAGTATGATGTGAGTTACTGTTAAAATCGGGGCTGAGTTTACAGGAGCAGGGACCAGCTGGACATCAGCCTTTAGGAGCTTAGACTGCTGTTTACGAATGTCATTGGTTCCAGCTTGGATTATTACTCACAGTTGGGTGACATTGGATGGAGTCCAGATCTGTTTGGTGATATCCTTTACTGTTGCTTTATAATTACCTTCTAGAATTTGCTGGCTAACGCCAAAGCTTTTAAGCTTTCTTAAGAGATAACGTCTCTGTGAGCATTTCTTAAAAATGTAATTAGTGTTTTTAACAAAGTCAAGCCAGCAATCTAGCATTGAGCCTAAATATTTAAAATGTGTCAGTTTCAACAGGTTGGTTACAAGTAAAACTGATTCTACTGCAGAATCTTCTCTGAGAGATATATTGAAATCCTTTGTCTTTGCTACATTAATACCTAGCTTCTTTTGTTCACACCATGACTCCAGGGCTTTAACGTGAGATAAAAACAATGCTGCAGCCATAGGGTCTTGTTTTTTCATTCAACCAACCAGAGCTATACGTAATTAAAATCCTGATCCATTAGATGAGACTAGAATTCACCTTCAGATCCATGAGCCTCTTTAAAAGAATATGGGTGACATTGAATTAAAAGCCAAACAAAAATCGGCAAACAGTGTTCTTGCAAAACTCGTTGGGCTCATCAAATGTTTGGTAACTGGGTTAAGAAGAGTCAGCACAGCGTCCCCAGTACCTCTCTTACTTTTTTATGCAAACTGAAGCGGGTCTAACATGTCAGCTGCTGAATTGTTCAGATGGTTGACAACCACCCACTCCACTGTTTTACGTAAAACAGATGTTAAGGCTATGGCCCTGTAATCTATGAGGGCAGCAACTCCCTGTTTCTTTGGAACTGGTCTTATTATTGAGGATTTCCATGCTTCAGGTACTTCCCCAACATTTAGAAGGCACTGAAATAACTGTGCAAAAACTCATTTTAGTTGTAGAGCACAATCTTTTAGCAGACAGGCTATGAGACCATCAGGCCCAGTAGCCTTATTAGGTTTCAATTTGGAGAGGCTTATCACAACATCAGACTCCCTAATTATTATCGGTGGTTTTGCAGGAAGATTTTTAAACAACTCAATGTTTTTCTGCTCACAGTCAGTAGTATCAAATCTGAAATAGAATGTATTCAGTTCATTTACAGAAAGATGGGAAAGGGAGAGGAGACTAAAAAGTAAAGACAGATCATAGAGAAGGTAGGTAATGAAAAAGTGAAGTGGTTCAGTTAGATGACTGAAAAAATGATTAGTTATTTCACTCTAGTGGCTGAGGAGAAAGACTTCATTAGGCAGGCCTTGACTGATGTGTTCATCAAACGCAGCAACTGATGCATGATAAAAAGCATAAGGAGCAGGGGAGGACTATGGAAGAGAAGGGAGCAAAACGAAAGGGAACGAGAGGGAGAGAAAAGAATGAAGAGGGAGAAATGAGAAGGATTGGTGGGTAGTGAGAAGGGGCTGGAGGAAACATGCATGGGGATAGCTAGAGCAGAGTAGATATAGAGGAAAACTGTTAAAACAGAGCAGTACGGTCTCATGTGCCAGAGTGTAATGTCAGAAAAGGCAGCCACTCAGAACATAGTTTGCCGAGAAGACAGATAGAGGAAAGAAAGAACTGTCTTTCACAATTAATTTATTTCCTTCAAGGTATAAACATTGTAAATTATTTCAAAACCTAATAAATATATGTACATACTTCACAGTTTGATGGAAAAAAATACATGTGATACAGCAGGATGTTGGTGCTACACTAAACTCTTGGTTTTAGTTAGTTTCAGTTTACGGTTTACTTCACTTCAGACAAACAGAAATAAACAATCCAGAACATTGACAGAAGCTTCTAAAACACAAATGAATGCAGTTTGTTCTGCAGCTAACCTGTGATGTTAACAATGCTTTTTTAATCTCTTTTCTGCTAGTTCATGGTTTCTGCTTCACTGTTGCCATCTTCCAAGCATCCACAGCTATTGTTATGGCTTTTTCTGCTGTTTATGCGTGAACTGAAGCCAAAATTGTCGGCAAGCAAAAAAGAGGTAAAAATAAAATTAAAATACATTCTTTCATTTCACCAGTGAGTTGGTGAGTGTCTTGAAGGTCTTTTGTTGTTGTCTTCAGGGGTGTTTTACAGACTTTAATCCAAGCGATTCCAAGTCACATTAGCCAGTGATTTGAATGATGTTGCAACCGTCCAACATTGCAGCTGTAGTCTATGCAGGTTGGGGAAAGTAAACCTATGGAAGCAGAACTTAGTCCACATGGTCATTTTGTTTGTGCAATTTGGAAACACCCAAAAACCAACCATGTTGATGTTTGCCGTAGCAAATTCTGTCTGTCTGACCGCCGTCCTAGAGCACAGAGTGAAAGCCCTGCTCAAACTACACATTGAATGCCACGTTATTTACTGAAATTGCATGTTAGTATAGTTAGATTAAATGCCTGTATAACACCCCTGAAGAAAACAACAAAGCACCTCTGAGATGGTCAGAATTCACAAGAGAATAGGACTAGCTATTATAAAAAACATTTGTGAAATTAAGGAGTTTTTTTAACAAATAATACCTTATTTAGAGGTGACACTTACCGTGCCCCCATTAATTCCCATTATATAGATATACGCTGATTGGCAATGGATATAAGCTTCTCCCAAAGGACCCTAAGTGGCATCAAACGTGTCTGGTTAAGTAAATAAACACAATGGATGCTATATATAAGGTCCAGGAGATTTGCTATCTGCTGCTAAAGGAGGAGCAGCTCTCGCTGAACTCTGATTCTTGCCTTATTTCTGCCCTATTTAGATTCTGTTTTTCAGTTTTCCTCTTAATTCATTTATGTGCCGAGCCTCTGGAAGTACATTATTCGTCTGGATCACTTTTCTTTGTGGATTACTTCTGAAGAACCTTTTGTAAGACTGTGGATTAACCATATGGCATTCTGCTCAGCTGAAGACTTTGATAAACTGGTCCTGAGACAGGGAGCCTTAGAAAAACAGCTACTAAGTATGAAATCAAAATTACGCCTTCTGGAACTGCACCTGGAAATGAACGCTGGATATGGGAACGAGACGACGCTATTGATAACATGTAACAAGGAAGAAGAGCCTGGCAGCCCGTGCTCTTTCGGTCCAGCCTCCAGAATCAGAACAGCACTACCCCATCACCCAGTCGCGGAACAGGATGGACCCCTCACTCAACCTATGACGAAAGCTGGCCGGCTTAAAATGACGGAGTAGTGTCAGACAAAACACACTTGACTCACAACCAGCCAGAAATATACAAGCAGAGAAAACTCTACCAGGACAAAAAGTATTCACACCAGCCAAAGCTGTAAGCAGAGTAGCAGGATCTAGCAGAGACATACAGCATTTGCCACATTCACCTGGCTCTATACCAAGTGCCTCAGCCTTTATGACCTTCTCTGGAATAATGAGGTCACAAACCATGATTGGTTTATGATTGTTCACGATTGATTATCGAAGCGAACCAGACAGTAATTCTACTCCCATCGTCTGCCAGAATTTGCCCGCCCCCCCCTGAACAAAATAGTATCAGTGCATTCCAGTGCTACTGGAATGGAGCCAAATTAGTCCTATTTCTAAACATATATGGACCACCAAAACCTAATATAAACTTTATTCATGATTTCAAGTACCTTTGCTCTGTAATATGTATATACTATGACCAGTTAATAAGTGTGAGAGATTTCAACATCCATATTGACAACCCTCAAGATAGAGGAACTAAAGCATTGTTGCCAACAGGCTCCAATACTTATCAAGATGGGTAAAACACAGTTCTCTCGATGAGTCCTGGGTAGATGTTGAACAGACACTAAGCAATCAGATAAAACTTTCAGATCTACCATTTATTAGCTCAAATATAAAACAAAATTAATGTTTTAAAGTTATCAGTATCAGCTCCTCTCTGACAGCTTGGTGGGAATTTCTTAAAATGACAGAGACTTTACTAGTCCCATGGAGATGTACACCCATCTGGAATAACCCGGACATCTTACAAAAAACATGCATGATCAATTTTCTAAACTGGAGTTGTAAAGGAATTGAATACCTGGAGCACATGTTTGATGGAACAGACTTTATCCCATTTAATACAATGGTTACACAATACGGAATTAACAAGAATAAATTCTTAGAATATCAACAAATTAAATCAATTATAAAAAATAAATTTAGGCTCAATACGGTTAAATTACAAATTCCAGAAAAAGTTTTAGACTTTCTTAATTTTAACCCTCCCAAACTGCTATCTAAAATAAACAAAACATTACATAGAATAGATGAATCAATAGCCCTTCCTATTTTAAAATGGGAGATGGACTTGTCCATCTCATTGGACCAAAACCTCTGGTCTCAGATTTCTTTAAGAACCTTTACATTTCTTAAAAATCCTAATTTACGATTAATACAATATAAAATCATTCATAGAGTACATTATACAGGCCAACGGATGCTCAAGATGGGTTTTACGCCGTCTAATACCTGTTTAAAATGTACAAGCAATCTACCAGACAATTATATTCATGCTCTTTGGTTCTGCCCACCTGTCAAGAAATATTGGTACCAGATATGTGAAGACCAATGAAAGTGTCTGAAATGTAATATCATACCTTCTCCCACAGTTTGCTTACTGGGAAATTTAGATGAAGTTACCATGGATACAAAGTCTATGCAATTAGTTCACATTGCCTTATGCATCGCTAAGAAAAATATCCTCTTGAACTGGAAAAATAAAAATACTCTGAATATTAATCAATATAGAGATCTCTTTCTATATTACATTGGTCTAGAAATGGCTTCTGCCTCCACATCTGATCAACCTTTCTGGTCTCCCTTGATCAGCTCCATCACCTAGTGGGGCAGGGCCCTTGATTTTGTTCTGTGGGACGCGGTTGCTAATATGGAGCTTAAGTGTTGGTGGCGTCTGCGAGGGGTCCTCAGGGACGGGTCCGCCTGCTGTTGGGGCGATAGGTGCCATGGCTCTCACCTGGGGTGGGATTTTGGGGGCTTTGGGTGGTGACTCCTAGTGGCTGCATGTCGTGCCTAGGGGGGTTGCGCTGGCGGACACGGGTTACTGGAATGGTTCTGTGCTGCTCTTGGCTGAGTCTGGGCTGGGCCTGGGGCTTGGGGCTCTGGTCCAAGCACTCTGTGGGGTGCGGGGGTCAGGCCCTTTGACCGGTGTCGGTCAGTCTCCGCGGTGGGCTGGCCGGATGGTGGGGTGTGGGCTGGTGGATAGAGGTGCTGGGTTCGGTTGCCTCCCGGCCATTGGCCGGTAGTAGCAAGGCTGGTGGATGTGGGCCTGGGGGGTCGGCCGCCTGGGGCTTCGGACTGCTCATGGGCCTGGCACTGCATGTCCGGGGTATCCGAGTTGGTGGTGCGCTGGGTTCCTGCCTCAGCGTGGGGGCCCTTGGTGCGCTGGTGGTGCTTGGGGCCTCTCTTGTTGGCGGGGAGGTGTTTACCATCTAGCACAAGTGCTCTCCCTAACTGGGGTGCACTTGGATGGGGGGAGGGTGTACGGGGGGAGGGTGGGCTAAACTCAGCCTTGGTGTCTAGTGTCTTTGGTTTTGTTAGTAGTTTGAACGTTGGGATGGATTTAGGTCTCCCCCAGGGATGGAGGCGGGCGGATGGCCAAGGGGCTTGTTGGTGCCACTGCCATGGGCCCCGGCTTGATGTGCTGGGGCCTCCCACCCCTGGTGGATCGTTCAGAACGCGGGTGCCTGCAGGGGAGTTGGCTCCCTGGGGATGGCATAGTGTCACCCCAGTCATTTCCTCCCCATCCAGGAATGCCTCTGTCCACCTGCTCCTTCATTCTACCATTCACAAGGGCCTTGGGATGTGGGCACGTCACTGGGGTGCGGGATTGAGTTTCCGTCTTCGCAACCCGGTGGCAGCCTGGGTCCCTTATAGGTGGCCTCGTCTGTGGTGCCGGTGCCCACTGCTTAACTGCATCCAGACACTGAGGTCCAGGTTCAGCTTCAGGTTACTTTATTTATACCCGTAGGTAGATTAGTTTTGCAGATGAGGAGAATTCGTCCTTACAACACATAGGCACAGACAAGTGAACACAACTGTAACGACATGAGCTTATTTAAAATGTGACTGAAAAAACCCTTTGTTCCACAGATCAGGACATAAAAGAAATTTAAAATGAATAGATAAGCAACTCAGTAAAAAAGGAAAACATGTGACTCTGCCATACATCCTATTTCAGATTGTTCAGTACTGTGATAGCAGCAGGAACAAAGCTGTTTCTGTGTCTTTGGGTTTTTGGGCGACTGTGGCTCAGTGGTAGAGTAGTTGGCTTGCAATCGGAGGGTCGTAGGTTCGATTCCAGCTTCCTGCAGTCACATGTCAATGAGCCCCTGGGCAAGGCACTTAACCCCCAAATTCTACATTGTCCTACCGAGCCATGTTGGGTGTCGGTGTATGAATGCGAGTGTGAATGGGTGAATGTGGCTTCAATGTAAAGCGCTTTGAGTGGTCAGTAAGACTAGAAAAGCGCCATATAAGTTCAGTCCATTTACATCTAGGGACATTATACCTCCGACCAGAGGGGAGAAGCTGAAAGTGGCAGTGCAGTGGGTGTGAATTCTCATTCGTGATGGAGGTAGCTATCCTCTGAACCTGACTATTGTACAGGGATTGGGAACCCAGCCGCGGCCCACCCAGTAGACGGCTAGCCCATTTACTTATTTGGTCTATGGACTTTTTTTGCTTTACCGTTGCTTGACCGTACCATCACACTAAAGAAAACGATAAAATAGACTCGATAAAAACACGATTAAACATACACATAATGGATCGGTCAATGTGGAAGTGTGCAAGCTTTCTTAGGCAGTGGAGACATTGATGACCCTTTTTTGCATATGACTTCACAATTATCCTCAAATTTCAGTTTGTTGTCGATAACGGTCCCTAAGTATTTATATTAATTTACACATTCAATGGTCTGTCCTTTGATTAAAGTGCTATCATGCATGTGAGCTTTCCTTCTAAAATCGATCAACATGTCTTTGGTTTTAGTGGTATTTAGTTTTAGGTAGGATTCCTCACACCATTGGACAAAATCCTCTATGACTGGACCATGTCTGGTTTCACTGTCTTGTAGGAGACTGACAATAAGTGAATCATGAGCGTAACTGTTTTTGTGTCTACTCCTGCACATGTTTGTGTACAAAATAAAAAGTATTGGATACCACACACACCCCTGAGGAGAGCCAGTGGAGGAGCCCTTTTGGTCGGATAGTTAGCTGTTGACCCTTACTCTTAGTGTCCTTTTTGTTAGGAAATCTAATATCCAGCCCACTAGAGTCCTACTAAGGTCAAATTGCTGTAACAGTCTCCCTAATAGGATATGTGGTAGGATTGTATTAAAAGCAGAAGAAAAGTCCAAAAATAGGAGCCTGGCATGTGTCCTATTAAAATCTAGATGTTTAAAAGAAGGTCTGACAAAATGACTGTGGCATCTTCCACTTCTCTGTGAAGCCTGTATGCAAACTGCAATGGGTCCAATAAATGCTAAGTTTGCCTCAGGATCTCAGATTTCACCAGTTTCTAGAAAGTTTTCATTAAAATCGACGTGAGAGCAATAGGTCTAAAATCATTTAATGTTTTGGGATGGCTGGATTTTGGAACTGGGACAACGACAGCATCTTTCCATACTTTTGGTATATGTTGTTCCTGTAAAGATTTATTAAAAATATAATGACACACTTGGCGGTCTTTTTGTCCCCGTCCTGGTGGGCAGGAGGTTCGTCTCACGGGTGCAGGGCAGGTTGCTCTATTGGGGCATCTGTCCCTGGGCCTGGAAGTATAGAGTATGTATGGGGCGTATGAATGAGTGTACAGCGTCTTTTTTGGGTGTCTTGTGTTGGTGAAAATGTGTGCGCGTAACAGAGAGGGTACATATGATTGCCTCTGTATGTCAATGTCTACTTGTCAGTTTTGGTGTTTGGCTGCCCTCTGGCCTGGTGCATCTTTTTCCCCTCCATCACTCCCCGTTGGTGACTGATGCCTCTGCCCGCTGGGCGATGGTGGTTCTCGATGCCTGGGGCTGAGGGCCCGAATGCCACCCCGCTCTGTCCTGGTGCATGCCTGGCTGGTCCTGGGTGGGCTGGTGTGACGGGCGGCTGCTGTTTCAGGCTGAAGTCCTCCTTTGATTGACTGGGGCACCTCTTATGGGGGTGCCGGGGTTGTAAGGTAGGTTGGTGCCATTTGGTGGGTTTGTGGAGACCGTGCCTGGCACTCGGGCCTCCTGCCGGTTCTGTGGGTTCCGCTGCCTGGCTGGTTAATTTGGGGGGGCTGTCCGGCATTGGCTGGGCTCATGGTCTCAGCGCTCTGCATGAGGTGGGGTCTGGACCCGGGGGCTGGTACATCTGGGTGTCCAGGGGCTGGCTGGGCACGGCCTGCGGAGGGCTTACATCCGCTGCGGCTTTTATTGTGGCTCCCTGGCTTGTGTATGTGTGTGGGGGGCTGGGTTGTTGGCGGTGGGGATTGGTCTGGGGTGGCAGTGGTGTGTGTCGTCCGTCGGTCGGCTGCAGGTCTCTCCTGCCTTGCGGCTGCGGCGGGGAACCCCTGTTGGCTGATCCCTGGTCGGGGCCCTGCTGGGGAACCGGGCGGCCCTGGTTCACGTGGCCTCTGGGTCCTGTTCTGGGCCCGCCCTGGCGTAGCCGGTGTCCGGCGGAGCCCGTGGGCTCATCCCTGCGATCTCCCGGGCCGCAGCATTGCGGCTGATGGGTGTTCCCCTGGGGCTTACCAGAAACATTAGTGTTGTGTTCATTAATCCATGTTTGTGTGTAGTGAATGTGTAATTCTTAGTTTATATTACTAGATCCATTTTGTTAATGTTGTTCTGTTCTATTGGTGGTTTTTGTTTTTTTTGTTTTACCACTTTTTCTCTACCGTCCAACAGAGGTGGAGGACTGGGATGTTTTCTTGTGTTCTTTGTTTACCTCCCTATCTTGTATCGTCAGTTCAAACTTCTACCGGTCCTGTTTCTCTTCTTCCTCTTCTTCCTTTCTTCTTTTTTATCTAAATTTTGTGCCCATAACTTCAAGAAAGTAAACCCACAGTAATCACTAATAAAGATTTGTCATACATATATATATATATCAAGTGGAGTATTATAGCAAAGCTGTAATGCTCTGCTTGGGAAAGTAAATCTGTTGGGCTTGTACTTGTTACTCAGACACCAATTCTGAGTAGCAAACTGCTAGACAGGACACGTAGAAAAAAAAAAGGATTAAAGGACTGATGTCACGGAAGGACCTTGAAAAACTGATCCATGCGTTTATCTTTAGTCGGATTGATTACTGCAACAGCGTCCTCACAGGTCTACCTAAAAAAGCAATCAGACAACTGCAGCTGATCCAGAACGCTGCTTCCCGTGTCTTTACTAGAACTAGTAAAGTAGAACACACCACCCCAGTTCTAAAGTCCTTACACTGGCTCCCTATAGCCCAGAGAATATACTTCAAAATACTCCAACTAGTTTATAAATCACTGAATGGTTTAGCACCAAAGTATGTTGGAGATCTGAAGTCACTATACCAACCCAGCAGACCACTCAGGTCCTCCAACTCGAGCTTACTTAACTTTCCAAGAATTAAAACTAAACAAGGAGAGGCAGCTTTCAGCTTCTATGCTCCACAAATCTGGAACAAACTCCCAGAAGAATGTAAAAATGCTCAGTTGTTAGGCTCTTTTAAATTAAAGATTAAAACTCCTCTATTCAGAGCTGCCTTTGAGCCCTAAATTGCGCTTTTTGATCACTCTTTAATTGTCGTAGGTTAATTTTTATTCTTATTTTTCATTTCCTTTTTAACCAATTGTGTTTTATCTTTTTTTAATCTCTAATAATTGCATAAAAAATTGTTCCTTACATCATCTTTTCCTATTGATTGATCCTGTCTATCTGTTAAACCTATTTGTTTTTGTAATCATGCTTTTCTAATTATGTATTTGGTATCTTTATCACTGAATCAATGAAAACACCTTGAATTGCCTTGTGTTGAAAGTGTACTATATAAATAAAATTGCCTTGCCTTGCCACTGCTTCCATCAATTCGACCTATAGTTTACTTTGCTTATCATGTTGGACGGAATTGGTACAAGTGTTTGCAATTTGAATCTGAGTAGGAATTTTCTTACCCATAGGCCCACTTGTAGTTGATGTCTTTGTTAGCTCACGTATCCTTGTATATTCTTCATATTCTGGTTTGTACTTCAGATGGTGGAACAAATTGGACAGATATTCAACATATATGACACTCTCTTCACTTCCAGAACTGTTTTCACTTCCAGAACGTTCCTAGCAAATTCCTCCTTCAAGATTCCTCCTACTCCATTTCTCTTTCCATCTACATGATGGTAGAACCTGTTTTTTTCTGAACAAATTGGATATCCACCTTTATTCTCTGCATCATGTCCACCCATTTTCTAGCTTTATCTGTCATAGTCTCAACATTCAGAGTAGATACTGATGCTGAAGCCAGCTGGATTGATGCTGGTGCTGAATCTAGCTGCACTGATGCTAAGGCTGAAGCCGGCTTGACTGATGTTGAGGCTGAACCAGGCTCGACTGATGCTGGAACAGAGGCCGATTGAGCTGTTGCTGGAGTGATGGCCAACAGGCCTTAAACCTTAGCCTTTGAGGCCGGCTGGCTGTTAACTTGTGGCTAGTTGGTCGATGACAAGTAAGAGACCCACGAAGAGGCGTGGAGGACCCTTGGGGAGGTGCTGAAGAACCCCGGTGAGGTGGCGTTGAGGACCCTCGGGAAGGTGCTGAAGAACCCCAGTGAGGCTACGCTGAGGACCCATGACGTGGCAATGTAAAGGAGGCTCTGGAAGGAGGCTTAGAGGACCCTCTGGAAGGAGGCGTGTCTTCACCGACACCCTCGGGGACGACGTCGAGAGTTGCAGCCTGCTGCTGGCAGCTGCTGGAGGCAGCTGTGGGGTGAACTCACTCAAAAGAGTCAGGATACTCAGACCATTGAGTCCCAAGTTCTGTTTTAGTTTTTTTTTTCTTAACCAATTTTACATTTACATTTTTTTTTACAAATAATAGCAATAAAAAAGATGTTATAGAATACATTTGAAAATGTACAACACAAAGTAGTATAACATGCAGAAATTAAAAGGAATTATTACTATCCAGGATCTGCCTTTTAACTGTTCTGAATTATGTTATGTAACCTTAAACTATAATTTAGAGAAATTACTCTCACCATAAATGTCTAACAAACAGAAATTTCTTCTGTAGCATATAAACATGAACTTTAGAATCTATTCACAGAATATTAACAATGAATTTATGTTTCCATACCTGCAACTCACACAGGAACCTAATGAGCTGATGTGCGTGAACGGCTGTCAGGCTCAGCTCCCTGATAAAAAAATATAGCCACCATTAGCGTCATGCAGAGAAGGTATCTCATTCACCTCTACAGAGGATGCAAACCCAGAAAGTTAACATAGCATGCTAGCGCTACCTGCAGCATCGTGTTAAAACCAAATTAAAATATAAAAACCGTTATAAAAACAGCAGTTCAGATATTTTTAAAAGTCAACTTATAACATATAAAAAATACAATTAGCGGGAGCTACGTAGCCGCAACTCCGGCCATATTGGGAACGGCGGGGGCACGCACGTACGTAACTACGTCATCACGCACCGGCCGGACAATTGAAGACGCACCCATCAGCTCAGAACATACAGGCAGGAGACCTAATAACCAAACAAAATATAAAACAGGTGTTTTTGTGAAATCCATAAGTTTTTAGGCACATCTGTTACATTAGCGTCTCGGCAAGCAAGGAAGAACACGGGGAAATGCCTACTGCATCCTCCAGGGAAGACTGAGGAACGACACGGCGGCTGGAAAACTGTTGAGCGGAGGTCAATTTCCCACTTCCGTAGTCTGGCGTCGGTAGGACAGAAGGCCAACCGGGAACCCACGTAAGGTGAGTCACACACTAAGCCTTGGCTGCTCCACTCCACCAACCTTGTCCAGTCCTCTTGAGTTCTGTTGTCCTTAATGCATGAGGTTTCTGAATAGAAGCGGCCCAGGAAAGATGACAATGGCTGCAGGGCGGACATCCTCGGGGAAAGAACTGGCTGGACACATGCCCGCTGAAGGTGAGACCTCCGTGGGGGAGGAGTTCTTAGCAGCCTGCCAGATTAACCACTGGAGGAGGCTCATCATTTTTGGCTCCTCATTTTGCTCTGCTGGTGCCAGATGGTCGGATTGTATTGTCAGATTTGGGTTAAAAGAGGACCCAGATGCGGAGCAGCATTTAGTGTTCTTGCAGCCCATTTTTATTATAAATACAAATGTAATTGAGAGTCGACAAGGCAGTGGAGAAGAGGGTAACTCACAGGACTGAAACGGCAAAAATCCAACAAGGACACAGACACAGGAAGGTATATAGAGAGAAGGGTAATCAGTTAATTGGAGAACAGCTGCGAGCAGGAAAGGACAAATACAAGGAACAGCTGACTTCAATAAAACAAATAAAAAGATTGGGACTGACACAGACGGGGACATCATAACAGAAAACTTTTTTGGACTGTTTGGAATGTTTGTGTAATTTTATTAAAAATGACTTTTCTTGTAAAGTGCTTTAAGATGATATCCGTTGTGAATTGGGCTATGTAAATAAGCTGAATTGAACTGCCACACGGTCTGTCAAGTTTTATTAGACTAGTAGGTTTGCTAACTAATAACTATGAGACGGAGAATAAAGAGAGATTTGAGTTATGAGCAAAATTCCTTCCTATCTTAACATTTCATGACTATATGTCACTTTATTTTAGACATTTACGAGGTAACTCCAGACCTTCTGTTTTCAAAATTAGGAAAAAAATAACTATCTATTCATTCAACTTTGTAGGCTTGTCAGGTTTGCCTAAATCTATGATAACTAACTTGTTGATTAGTTCAGATAATTTCAGATGCATTGACTTTAAAATATTACAAAACCAGAGTTCGCTCAAATTGAGGCAGAGGGGGTACCATCCTGACCACACGGCAACACATGCATGTATTCTGTGCATTCAACTAACTCACTTTTTTACTTTTTTTGTTAGAGCATTCTTTTGTTAAAACAATATACATACAAAAATAATGCCAAATTTAAACCCACTTCGTCTATCACTCACACACACTTTTTTTCTTTGCATAATTATGTATCTCTATCATACTCTCATTCTTAACACTTCCATGAGTCTCTTCTATTTTTCTCCCAATGTCTCTGCTTTGGGACTTTCAATTAGCCAACTCCATCATCAAACCAAGACTGCCATGACTCTCATCCTCCTGCCTCATTCACTCCCGATCCTAATCATCTTCCTCACCTGTGTCCTCAATCATCATTCACACCTGATCCTCAATAACGCCACCCTTTATAATCCGTCACTCTTCCTTACTGAGTCGCTGGATTATTGTCTTCTACAGATGTCCACTGTGTGTTTCCCTACCATGCTGTGTCTCTGTTCATGCCTTTGAGACCACCACCACCACCACCATCATCACAACCATCCTCTGCACTCCAAAAAACAACCTTGCTGTCAAGTGTTGGTAGTTGAAGGAGCAGCGACGGTTAGAGCGATGATGGCTCATCTTTATTTAAGTCCAAACAGGCTAGTTACAGCACGGGGCACAGGGAAACATATATACACCAGGGAGTAATCAGGGAAAGTAGATACACCTGGGATCAATCACAACACAGAGACAGACAATATCAAGGAACAAGGACAGGCCCCCACCTTCCAGCGAGGTGGTAAGTGGGGGCCTAGGAAGAAACTGGAAACTCGTGCAGAGTTCACAAACCACAAAGAGTCCAAAAACACAAAAGGGCTGATTCATCAAGATTCCTGATAATGACCACAGAATTGCATGTGAGGAAAAAATTATGCTAAAATCTAGTGAATTCTTTTTTTCGTTTGTAAATAATAAATGTTATTTTTTTTAAACAGGTAAATATTTACATAACTCTCAGGTTTATGGCCATTAGAGTGTTAATTACTCTTAGTTTATATTGTGTTTGAATTACTTTTTTTGTTGTGGTAGCGCAAAATCAAGACATGCTTTTCAGAGATGCTAAAAATAGACTCTAAAATAGCCAGTACAGACATTCATACATACAAACATAAATCAGACTGCGTCTGGAACACCTACTTCTTTGCCTGTTCTCCTCCCAATATTTTGCGTCTTCTTACAGAAACGCCCAAATTGCATAAAAATTTTTTTAAAAAATTAATTCAAAAATACTTTTTTGATCCTAGTGGGAAATTAAGTGTTGTTGTAGCTGCTGTGTGATTTTTAAAGAATTTATTTGTAAATTATGGTGGAAAATAAGTATTTGGTCAATACCAAAAATTCAACTCAATACTTTGTAATATAACCTTTGTTGGCAATAACAGAGGTCAAACGATTACTATAGGTCTTTACCAGGTTTGCACACACAGTAGCTGGTATTTTGGCCCATTCCTCCATGCAGATCTTCTCGAGAGCAGTGATGTTTTGGGGTTGTCGCCGAGCAACACAGACTTTCAACTCCCTCCACAGATTTTCTATGGGGTTGAGGTCTGGAGACTGGCTAGGCCACTCCAGGACTTTCAAATGCTTCTTATGGAGCCACTCCTTCGTTGCCAGGGCAGTGTGTTTGGGATCATTGTCATGTTGGAAGACCCAGACACGTTTCATCTTCGAAGCTCTCACTGATGAAAGGAGGTTTTGGCTCAAAATCTCATGATACATGGCTCCATTCATTCTTTCCTTAACACGGATAAGTCGTCCTGTCCCCTTAGCAGAAAAACAGCCCCGAAGCATGTTTCCACCCCCATGCTTCACAGTAGGTATGGTGTTCTTGGGATGCAACTCAGTATTCTTCTTTCTCCAAACACGACGAGTTGAGTTTATACCAAAAAGTTATACTTTGGTTTCATCTGACCACATGACATTCTCCCAATTCTCTGCTGTATCATCCATGTGCTCTCTGGCAAACTTCAGACGGGCCTGGACATTCACTGGCTTAAGCAGGGGGACAGGATTTGATTCCCTGTCGTTGAAGTGTGTTACTGATGGTAACCTTTGTTACTTTGGTCCCAGCTCTCTGCAGGTCATTCACCAGGTCCCCCCGTGTGGTTCTGGGATTTTTGCTCACCGTTCTCAAGATCATTTTGACCCCACGGGATGAGATCATCCGTGGAGCCCCAGATCAAGGGGGTCTTGTATCAGTGGTCTTGTATGTCTTCCATTTTCTGATACTTGCTCCCACAGTTGATTTTTTCACACCAAGCTGCTTGCCTATTGTAGATTCACTCTTCCCAGTCAGGTGCAGGTCTACAATTCTTGTCCTTGTGTCCTTCGAAAGCTCTTTGGTCTTGGCCATAGTGGAGTTTGGAGTCTGACTGTTTGAGGCTGTGGACAGGTGTCTTTTATACAGATAACGAGTTCAAACAGGTGCCATTAATACAGGTAACGAGTGGAGGACAGAAGAGCTTCTTAAAGAAGAAGTTACAGGTCTGTGAGAGCCAGAGATCTTCCTTGTTTGAAGTGACCAAATACTTATTTTCCACCATAATTTACAAATAAATTCTTTAAATATCCTACAATGTGAATTCCTGGATTTTTTTTCTTCAAATTCTGTCTCTCACAGTTGAAGTGTACCTATGATGAAAATTACTGACCTCTATCATTATTTTAAGTGGGAGATCTTGCACAATCGGTGGCTGACTAAATACTTTTTTGCCCCACTGTAATTACTTTCCTGTTATTCTACTTAAATCGTGACTTTACAAACCAGCTCTAACTAGAGTTTTTGCTGACCGCTATTTCTTACATCCTTCCATTGTCAATTGTATGGTGATGTTATCTGCCTGTGCTTTCCTGCTCAATGTTCTGTTTTTCTGTGACCCAAACAAGAGCTGACTCTGCAAAATACCTCTAAAACAATCTTAAAAGTATAATTAAAAAGTATGGTAACTAAAAGCCCTTAATCAAACATTAATAGACGTTTAATATACTTCAGTCTCCATCTTGAGAGCTGGCTGAAAAAGAAGAGGAAGGTCCAAACCATTTCCCTCCAATGAGATCGATAATGGAGATGCCAGAGCCAGGCGGGGCTCTGGGATGTGACTAGAGATCGCCGGGGCGCAGGTACGGGTGCTGGGGAATGCCAGGGCACAGCAACAGGTGCTTGAAGATTCTGGGGCGCAGGGACCGGAACTAGAGGACATCTAGGCGCAGGGACCAGGGCTTGGTCACGCCGCCTTGGTTGCTGAGGTGGATCCCGACAGAACGGCTGCTCGCGGCTAGCGCTGACTGACGGCTTGTTTCTCCGCAGAGCCAGGAGAGGAGGATGGATTATCTGGGTGTGTCTGCAGGAGGCAGTCTTCTGGAAACCAGGGAAGACACCAGGGAGGCCGCCTGTCTCTACATTTCTTTGGAAAGATTAACCGCAACGTATCAGCTTGAAAATGCTGCAGTAGTCCAAAAAAAAGGAGATTTATACCTACCAACCTGTACATTATTTATACAAACTAATTACTTCTTAGCCAACAAGCTAGGTTACATCTTAAGATGGTTAAAAATTGCTATATTGATGAGTCTGGATAGGTTTTGAACAGACACTATGCAAAAAGATAAACTTTGGGATCTACCACTTAATAGCTTAAATATACAATATCATGAAAACTTTAAAAGTGTTAGAATCAGCTCCTCGCTGACAGCTTTGTGGGAATTTCTAAAAATGACAGAATCTTCACTAGTCCCATGCTTTACACAGTTCAATGGATGTTCAGGATGGGTTTTACGTCGTAATACCTGCTTACAATGTACAAGCAACATATTATACAACTATATTAATGCGATAATTGCTTATCATCAATAGATAATTTGTGCCAAAGGCTTTTCAAGGACATTGTTGTTGACATTAAAGTACATGATTGGCTGAACGTTAGAATGTTTTGTGCATTTTTTTGAATAGCTTTATTAAACAAATAGCAAGTATACAACACACGAACGGATTAAGTATATAGAGGAATTCAATACAAACAGCCAGGGGTGTTATATAAATACCGTACACGCAAAATGTATGTATATTAATGTGATGTGAAGCTTGTTTGAGTTCAAATTTTCAAGCAAAGTCTGCTCTCCTCTCAGAGTTACCTACTGCAGCTTTAAACGTATCATATTTTTTAGGGTTTTCTAAAAAAATAAACAGAAGAAAGCAGTTTTACATCCTAATAAAATCCGTCAAAAACACGGTAAATAACAACCTGCCAAACTCTGCCGAAGCCCATGCGTGAAAGGCCAGTACCAGAGAAATGTCGTATTTTGTTAAACTCCCCACAGGAGCGGTTTTTCACATTTATGTCTCTTTTAAATGTGACCACACAGCACTTGCAAGGTAGTTTGTCCGAGTTAAGTTGCCGTAGTGTGACGATTTTTGCAAGTGCAAGCCCCCCAAGCCGATCTGGTAACCCGAGCAGATCTGGTACCTACACCGGGTTCACGCCAGCCAACGCGTCCAGGCATAAATTTGCTCAAACGGAAGACAGTTAAAGCTTTAAAATGAAAACATTTCTGCTTGCACACTTTGTCACGTCAACGAGTGGGTGGGGGTTTCTCTGTTGCTAGTTGTTTACAACGCCTTCCACATGGAAACTAGTAGTGCTTCTTTAGTACTATAATTGCCCTAACTGGGTTTGTTTAGCTAACACAACAAGAAAGTTAAAAGAACATGTTTAACTGCTTACCTGGCACTCTGATATCCTCCAATAGCTTCAAAAAGCCTGCTGGCCCAGATTGCTTAGAGCCTTATTTTTTTTAAATCGCTGCAGATTTTATTGCCAAAGCGCTCATGTATATTTTTAATTTGTCTTTGGTTCAGAATGTTATGCCATTGTTCTGGAAATCTGCCCACATCCCCCCCTTGTTAAAGGAAGGGGATCCTACCATGCTAAACAACTACAGGCCTACCTTCAACTTGTCTGTGCTGTCAAAGGTACTAGAATGACTAGTAAGTGAACAACTGAAAGAATTCCTGAGTATTATTAATATTCTTTCAGAGAATCAGTTGGGTTTCCAAAAGGAGCATAGTACCATCTCTGCGTCACCGGAGGTTATGAATGAGGCACTAGACAGCAAAAAGATGTGTGCAGCTCTTTTTATCGATCTCTCTAAACCTTTTGATACTGTCAACCATTGAATTAAAAAAAGAGACAGCTCAACATTGGTCTTTCTGAAAAGGCAGCTGGTTGGTTTGAAAATTATCACTCAGATAGGACTCAGTGCGTCACCTTTGACGGTGTCTCTTCAAGTTTCTTACAAGTTGTTTCAGGGATTCCACAGGGCTCGATGTTGGGCCCATTTTTATTTACTATATATGTAAAGGATCTCTCTTCAAATGTCCACAATGTTCTATTCCATTTTTATGCTGGTGACACAGTAATTTACAGTTGTGGAGAAACCCTTCACTAGACCTTCGAGTACCTGCAGGATGCCTCTGTATTGTACAGTCTCGGCTATCTGACTTGAGGCTTGTGTTGAATGCAAGTAAAACCAAGATTATCCTGTTCTCAAATAATAGGAACTCCACACCTATCCCTCCAGACATTGTCACACTATAGGAAACTATAGAGCGTGTGGCTGAGTACAGGTAGTTGGGGCTTGTACTTTTGACATTTGACTTTTAAGGCATACATCCAAAATTTAGCCTGGAAACGTAGGTTAAAGCTAGGATTTTATTTTAGTAACAAGGCCTGCTTTTCTCTTGCAACAAGGAATGGTAAATGGACTGAACTTATATAGCGCTTTTCTAGGCTTACTGACCACTCAAAGCGCTTTACATTGAAACCACATTCACCCATTCACACTCGCATTCATACACCGATAGCCAACATGGCTCGGTAGGACGATGTAGAATTTGGGGGTTAAGTGCCTTGCCCTAGGGCACATCGACATGTGACTGGAGGAAGCTGGAATCGAACCTAAGACCAGGAAGAAGGAAGAAGTTGGTCAAGGCTACTATCCTGTCTCTTATGGACTTTGGGGATTTTTTTTAAATATATTTGCTACACATCCCAAATATGAGCCTGAATATAACAAAGACACATTATCTTGAAAGACAGGTGAAATAAAGAGTTTGACACAGCAGCTTTCCTTGTTTTCTCCCGAATTGAATCTCTTTCATTCATTTATAATAAATCATAAAATACCTGTGTATTAATTGTCTTGTTTAAGTCCCAGTGGTGAACAATATAAAAAGTATATAATATAAAATATATAGTAATAGTACAAACTATCATATCTATCCAATGCATACATAAACAATTAATACAAAACATCACCATATTACCATTTCCCAAAATGAAACAATGAAACTTACACATTGTTGCACTCTGTACAATCTAGTCCAGTGGCCCTCCTTAGCTCAGTGCCGGCTTACCCGGTGGCAAAAATGTATACATAAATCCATCATTGGAATGTCCCCCCCTTATTTATGTAGGCTTATGTCGTTCAAGGCCAGCACTCGCTCTCTGCGGTCAAATGATAAGCTGGTTGTGCCAAGGGCTCGCCCAGAGTTAGGGAAGCAAGCATTTAGGCTATGTGCCCTATCAGCCCGGAACCTGTTACAGGATGGCAGATATCAGAGAAGTTACTGCTGTACCTGGTGGGTGAAGAAAGTGCTCTGAGGGGATGTGAATAATCAAATGTTTCGGCTTGTGACTTATAAAGCCGTGCCAATTTTGACTGGCTCACTCAGAGACTGAAAGCAGGACGATTTCAGAAACCCCTATCTCACTCAAAACAGGATGGTTTTTTTCCAACTTTGTATGCGTGCATATTCACCAGAGACACAGAATAACACCCCAAATCCTAGAAAAAGTGATTATTTCATAATATGGGCCCTTTAAACCCACACCAATCACTAATAAAGATTTTGAACATGTATTTATCAAGTGGAGTAATATAGCAAAAGCTGTATTGCTCTGCTTGAGGAAGTAAGTTTGTTGGGCTTAAAGGGTACTCGATACCAATTCGGAGTACCACACTGCCAGACAGGACACGTTTATAAAAAAAAGGTTAATGTGCACAACTCAAACCAGAAGCCCATTAAAAGCAACAGACATGTTTCAAAGGCATGACAGGACTTGATATTAATAAAAACCTTCCTAACATCCTGATGTTTGGACCCATGTAGCATAGAGTTATACTAATGTCTGCATTCACATTAAGACAGGAAACAGTTTGAGAGAATTTTGAAAGGAGAAACATTTCATTTTTTCCCACAAGAGTTATTTTGCCTTCGTTTCATTTTATGCACATTTGCTGTGATGTCACTCTATCCCTCTACTATATTTGCATTGTACTTTCTCTTAGTGGCTGTAGATATTACAGCAAAGTGCTCTGTGAAGCAATGCAAAGTTGTGTAATGTCAAACTAAAAACTCTCTTTGCTTGGATTTTTTAATCCAAATTAAACTATTCTTATGGCTCTCTTTCTCTGCCTGTCTGCTGTTCATACAGTGCAATCTGACTTCCCTCATTTTCCTGATGCTTCAGTTCCCCAAAGTGCAATAGTAAAGTCTGTTGATCAGTCAGAATGAGCCATAAATCTAAATGGAAATGCACCCGTTGGCTTTTAGTCTGTAAATTAATGTATTTTTCTTGGTCTCTAAAAGCACAGACAGGTGAATTATAGGATCCACTATGTTGCTCCAGAGGAGTTGTCATGCATACAGAGTAGGCTGATAGAATGGTACACCCCCTGATGATGCAGTCCTGCAGCATTGCTAATTTTACATGGACATTCAAACAGTAGAAGGCTAATCTCAAAAACAAACATGTCAACTCATAAGCTGTCTAAGGTTTCTTAACTCTTAAATTTATATGCAAAGCTAAAACACAAACACACAGCAATCATACTTTAATGTATAAATTGTAAAAGTGCTATTTCCAAAAAGTTTTTGTCAAGAATACACAAGTTGTGCTATCTGTCAAGTTCTTGTTTTCTTTTGCCAAGGAAGTATTTTAAGGAATTAAACATGCTCACAGAATCATGAACTCTGTGGATAATGCAGTTGAAGATTCTGAAGATCAATAATTTTGGTATTTTGCATTATTGAAAAAAACAGATGTGACAAAATGGCTCAAGAGCCCCCCTTAAAGTGCATTCCCTCACACTTCTTTCTTGTTTGCAGATGAAAACACAGATAAATTGATGTTGCTTGGTATTATAACTGCTGACTTTTCTCTGGAAGACACGACTGTTAAAATCTAACAATGATTCTGAACGTTTCTATAAATCACATCTTCTCCATCCTATCTTTATCAGATCAGACATGAATATTATTTGCAGAAACATGATGATCAGAAACAGCAGAGCAGATAATAATAATAATACTAATAATTCAATTTGTATCCTTTTTAAATAGTGTCAATTCAAGGCACTAAACAAAATCTATGTATAAAAATACATAGAAAATTCAATCCAATCATACGGCAGTCTTTAAGTTTATTGCAGATATTCCAATATGATCCAAGGTAGTGTTTTTGCAGAATTCCATCGAGATGGAAATAAGGATAAGGATGATTCTGTCTCCATTGGCATTTTAACATATTTGTTACAATGGTACAGGAAGCCCTCTTCCTGCTCTCTCTCTAACATTGTGTATCAGTGACTACAGACATAACAATAATAGAGGAGTCCTTCAGTCAATCAGAGTAGGTGAAACATCCATAAGTCTTTACTGAGTCCCCAGCGTTATGCTATACTTTACTTTGTTTAATCAACTTGTGGTGTTTGGTTTTTGTTCTCCACTCAGTTCATTTTGATGGAACAAAGACGTTCTGATT
>JAPXFQ010002100.1:0-117362 GCA_028564705.1 Apricaphanius iberus
GGACACCACAGGGGGGGGGATATGCTGAGCCACTTCACTCAAAACACCTTGACATAAAATGGGGGAGGGGGACAATCAGGAATAAATCACTTTGACAAAGGTCATAAACCCTGGTGGTTTGTTTGTTAAAATAAAATCATTGCAATATTGCATTCATTTGCAAAATGCACATATCAGTAAAGCCATATGTCAAATTATCACACTTTTTTTTAACTGAAAACATTTTTTGACACAGCAAAATATGTAAGACAGAAAGTACTGAAACTATTTCTTTTTTTTCTTTTCTTGTAAATAAATTCTAAAAAAACTCCAAACATGCCACATTTCTCACCAGATGCTTTTACATCCACTAAACAGGGAAGCAACGTCTAAAAGATGTCATAAAATGCTTGAGATCAGCATTGTGGTGGTGACCTTGAAAGTCATATCCATACTTGTCCCATGATGTCACCATAGGCACGTGAGATAAAGAAAAAGGATTTGTGACTTTTTACACGTTGTACGTAATTATCAGGTTTCAGCTGTATGTGGGAAAAATGAAACAAAACTTGATCACTGGGATTGTATGCAGTGACTTACAAAAGTACGCATATTGCTTAGACATTTTCCTTGTGTTCCACATTACAACCTAAAACACTGCAATGAATTTTATTAGGATTTGATGTGATGGGCCAACATAAAATGGAGCTCCTTCATGAGATTGAAGGAAAATTATGCATCTTCATGAATTACATTTTTGAAAGTGCGGTGTTCTTCTGTATCTATTCCTCTTTACCGCAACACCCCTAAAAAAATCAAGTGCAACCAACTGCATTTGGAAATCACATATTTAGTGAAAAAGGGGGGGCATATGCGTAATTTAATTTTCTCTGTGTAGACACAGCTGTACAGTGAAGGCTCCATATGTTTGTTGGAGAACGTTGGTGAACATACAGCACTGAGACACTGACACATACGACAGGTTGTTTATTGTTCATGTATGTTTCATACAAAGATATACAACAAATACACTCTTTTTTTCATGAACAAAGGAAATAGCAAGGAGATTAATCTTATATAACCTGCACCCTTTCTAAATAAAACAAAAAAGAAAAATATCAAATCCTTACCTCTCTTTAATTCATTTTAACCCCAGCCCTGAACCCTGTTAATTCACCTTACTTCTACTTATAGTAAACGTAATCATGTCTTAGAGTTATTTAACTTATTTCAAATGTCTTTCTTTTTTCAGAGTTTACCAGTATTTTATCTTTATAATTTTTTTTGATTTTTTTGCAGCATTTAAATTCAATATTCAAGGAATCCCATAATTTGATCCCAGAAACTGAAAAACACTTCTGTCTTAAAGTAGTGCGAGCATATACAATTTTAAAGTGATACTGTCTTCTATGGCTGTCATCTTCTGAAACCTGAGTAAAACATTTTTGTAGTCCATCCATCCATTTTCTTAACCGCTTAATCCTTTATGGGTCGCGGGGGTGCTGGTGCCTATCTCCAGCTGTCAACGGGCGAGAGGCGGGGTACACCCTGGACAGGTCGCCAGTCCAGTCATAGGGTGAGGGCAGGACAAACACCATTCCACACACAACCTAAGAGAAAATTTTAGGCAGAGACACTTAACCTGACAGTCCATGTTTTTGGACTGTGGGAGGTAGCTCGGGCTGTCACCCGAGGAACCCACGCATGCACGGGGAGAACATGCAAACTCCATGCAGAAAGACCCTGGGCCGGGATACAAACCCACAACCTTCTTGCTGCAAGGCAACAGTGCTAACCACTGCGCCACCGTGCAGCCCTTTTTTTGTAGTCCTTCAGGTAAAATTTTTTTGTTTAGCTTCCAACATAAACAATACGATTTTTAAATCAACTATATCCCTTAATTTAAGCTGTTGAGATTTGTCAAACAAACTGTTGGAGTGCTCTCTGATTCTGATACTTTTTTAGATTGAAAATTTGCATTGCTCTTTTCTGTGACAAAAACAAAGGTTTTGTGTTATTGGGATAAATGTTACCCCAGACTTCTGTGCAATATCCAAGATACAGAAGAATAGGTGAGCAAAACAACATATATAGCAAATTATAATTGAACAGATGTTTGACTTTATATAAAATACCCATGCTTTAGCTAACTTTACTCCTACTATAACTTATGTGGGCTTTCCAAGTTATTTTTTTATCCAAAATAACACCCACAAATTTTACTTCCCCGTCTCTTTTTATTTTAATTCCATCTATTGATAATCTCACATTTTAATTCTTTTTGTTGATTACCAAAAATCACATGATTTGTTTCTTTCCCAACTTAAGGATAGCTAATTTTTTTATTAAACCAATCCCTCACTTTAACCATTTTCTCTCCTATACATACCATTATCTCTAATAAATTTCTCCAAGAGAACAAAATGGTAGTGTCATCTGCAAACAACAAAAGTTTTGGATACTTCACAGATGTTAATAATAAATGAAATAAAGAGCAGTGGACCTAAAACTGACCCTTGTGGAACTCCACACATGATTTTTTAAATATTCAGAGTTATGTCCATTAAAATATACATACTATTGTCAGTTTGTTAAATAGCTTGTAAGCCAATGATGTGCTGGACCCCTAATTCCATAATTAAGTCATTTTGATAATAAGAGTTTGTTATTTATAGTGTCAAATGCGACAACACATCTACAGTATATTGTTTATGTTCTGCTGCTGCTATGATTTTTTTCTGTTAACTCAAGCAATGCTTAACCAGTAGATCTAAAGACATTGATTTTCACTAATTCATTTGTATTTCTCTAAAAAGTTTTGTATCTCCTGAACAAACCATTTTTCAAGAACTTTCGAGAATTGCAAAAGTAGACACCTGTCTGTAATTATTAAATTGATGTTTGTCACCTTTTTTTAATAATGGTATTATTGTTCCAACTTTCATTTTATCTGGAAAAATACCTGATTGTACAGGCAAGTTACAAATAAAAGTCAGTGGATGGATAATACAGTTGAGTCAAAAGTTCTTTTCACAACTGACATATCAATTTCGTCACTCTCCACATATTTTTTATTCTCACTTTTCCTAACAATTGAGATAATTTCATATTCCTCAACCTTACCAAACAAAATGAACTGCATTATTTTGTTTCCCGTTTTTCGTCCTTGATTTTGAATAATCAGTCTTAGCAATATTTTCCCCCACTTTAATAAAAAAATGAATAATCATAAAAATCATTTGCAATATCAATCATAACTTCATTTTCTATAAAGTAGTCTGGCAACTTTTTATGCTCTGAATTTGGTCCCATTGCATTATTTAAGATGTTCCAAATTGCTTTCATTTTCCAACTGTTAACTTCTAATTTTCTATCAAAGTAAACGTTTTTAGCATTTCTTAACATTTTTGTTAATTTATTTTTAATATATTTTGTATTTTATCTCACTATTGAGTTTCTGCTTCCTAATGTAATCTTTGTAATGTTTATTCTTCTTTTTACATGGCTTAGTTTCTTTTCATCAATGGCTTTTCATTTTTGGGAAATTCTTTGCATAATTTCAATGAACAGCTATTATCATAGAGAGTTGTGTAAAATGTTACACTCTAAAAAAAGAAAAATTGACTGAACTTAAAAAAGTAAGGCAACCAGCTGCAAAGCCTTTTTAAGTAAACTCAACTAATGTGTTTACATTGTGTGAACCTATAAAAAAGAGTTTAAAGCTGAATCTTAAATTTAACAAACTGAAGATAATTGGGTCTACTCATGTCTTTGAGCTGACACAACTTATCTTGTTAAGTTATCACTATTTAATCAAGTTGAGCCAACTTATTTTCACAAATTGGTTCAACTTAAATGTGTAAATAAGTAAAAAAAAATAAAAAGATTTAAGGTGACACTCTCACGTTCCCATAACCTCCCCACCCACCCTCCCATTCATAAAATAAATCAACATTAATTGTGGGTGTCATCTCCACACTCCCATAGAAATAAGATATTTATGCCCTCATTCCAGCAGCATTGCCATATAACATTTTTCCATTTATCCAGACTGGATATCAAGTTCTCAGCCTGACTTATGTCTTTAAATACATAGTCATTGTTTCCTCTGGTAAGTTTTACTGTTGCAGGGTACAAAAGAAAAGCCTGGAAGCCTTTGGTGCGTGCTTCATGTATCACCTTGTAGCAGGCTTTACAGTGTTTGGCAGTAGCCTCGCTATAATCTGCAGCGAATTTAAGTTGGATTTTAGCCACCTCTGGAGTAAAGTAGGATTAAGACATAATATCCCAAGCTTTGAACGGAATATGAATTATTGTTATTTCCTTCATGTCAAAAATGAGAATTGCACAACTGATAACCTACCAAGAGATGACCATCTATACAAACCGACTCAGCGAGGAGAGTATTTAACAGAGAAGCAGCCAAGGGGGCAGTAGGATCTCTGGAGGAGCTGCAGAGACTTACAGCTCTGGTAGAAGAACTGTCATAAGTACAACTGTTAGCAGAAAAGCTCTTACAACTGGCCTTTATGTCGTGGCAAGAAGAAAGACATTGTTTAAAGACAGTTTTAGAACGGGAGAGATCAAACAGAAGAATATGCTCTAACCAGATGAACGCTTGCTTCCTCATTGAATGCATCTCACACTGCAAACCACACTGCTGCACTCAGTCTAGAAAGCAGGGACAGCATGGAGATAGACAAAGCACTATGAATCTTTACCACCATTTACAGTGGCAACACGGCTAACAGCACGAATAGTGTGTAAAACATTGTTCTCCAGGCCAGAGGCGTCCTCCTGACCCGAAACCAGGGGCAGGCTGGCCATAGGGAGGATCGGTTGAACCACCGTGTGGATCCTACTGTGTGTCTGTTTGTGTACGTGAACCATTTGATGTGGTTCTGTTCTATTACTTTTCTTATGTGTCTGGTGGGGATGTTGGAAGCCCAGTGTTGTAGGGTTCTGATAACGTCTACATCCTTCTACATATATTACATTTTGATTCAGCTCATATGTTCTGCTCAGACAGTCAGTTAGCAATCCTGCTCCTACCTGATTGTCCCCCTCCCCCATTTTATGTCAAGGTGTTTTGAGTGAAGTGGCTCTGCATATCCCCCCTCCTGTGGTGTCCCAGTGATTGCCCCGTTTACATAACAAAAGGAGGGTTCACAGGGGGCCATCCAGCCTTTCGGCTTACCTGTGGGCTTTATAGGTAGAGCAAAAAATCCTGGGTCTTCTAGTGTTAATGAGTGTGATATGTATCTGAACTTTTCAGCAAGAAATCCCACATTACACTATGAGAGGCAGATCAAAATGGCTGTTCTATTTACAGTTTTTTGTCCTTGTTAGCATGGTGCTGCCTCTGTTCTGAATACGCTCCCATTCCTCTGCTTTGAAATGAATTATGACATAAAGCTATTACACTGATGGAGCAAAGTTTCTGAAAACTTTGACAAAGTGCGATATGAATCATTAGTGACTCTCCCAGGATGGGGATAGAATCAGTTTGGTTATTTCTGTCACATTGTGGGCCAATTAAGTTCTACTCAGCAGGTGTCGGCTATGCAGGCCCGTCTCAGACAGAAGAACCAAACATCCATCTCTCAAAAGTCATACGTCACAATTAAAGCTAAAATGAAGGAACAAATCATGCATTTATTTTTAGAATTGTGCAAACTCTCCGTATGCGTCCCCTTACTGAACCGTGAGAGGCATTTTGCAGAGGGGAGACGCGAGCGTCGGCTTCCTGCAGAGCCGGGACTTCTCACTGATTCACCGAGATCACAGAGCAGAACAGCTAAGCTCTCAAAGGCTTCCCAGAAAGTTCCCACCGGTTTATCTGCAGCAGCTTACTCCTGTTCTACACTTCTCCTCCTTTAAAGTCTGGTATGTAACGAATGAAGCATTAGTTTCTGTTTTAATAATAATAATCAATAATACTTCGACTCTTTTTATTCTGAATAAGTGAAGGTTCAGTAGCGGCCAGGTCACCGTCTTCTCTCCTGCCTGTGAAGGCTGCAAGCGTGGGACTAAAAATAATGTTATGACGGCCTGACATGGAGGCTGGAATTGGATAATTTAGCAGCAAGGCCGTGTAATTACTCGCCTCAATTAACACGGACCCTCATTAGCTTTGTGGCTTCCTGCTTGTGGTGTGGTCGACGCTTTTGTTGCTCTCTGCTGCAGTCCCTCCTGATCGCTTCTGCTTGCCAGTATTTTTCTGTTTTCCTTCCTCCAGTGTGCATCCATCCATCCATGTGTGTGCTTGTTTGCTACTTGTGCATTTTAATGCGATGCAAGGAGCATCAGGGTGCTTTGTTAGCGTGTTTGTTCCTATTTTCCGATCTAATTAATGTGAAACCACTAATTGCTGCTTCTTTGAGCTGGGAGACGTTTTACTGACGAGTCATGAAGAAACGTGCAACCCAAACTCAGACGTTATTCATTCGACTTGCGTGTTAAAAGTGCAGGTTAAATAGTTTCTAATATGCATATAAAGTGTTCAAAGATTACCATTTGAAATGTTTATTGAAGTTATTTTAAATTCCGTTATGCATAACTCCAAATATTTTATTTAAATGTTTGATAATGTAGCCCACCGAGGTACGGACATATTCATCCGCGTTAAAAGGATTATAAAACAAGACAAATGTGTTTATTTTCAACTGTTGCTCAAAGTTTAGACCCTACTTGCACAAAACCAGACCCTGTGGTGCCCCTCTTTAAAAATACAGAGTGTGTTCCAACTACAGGGGGATCACACTTCTGAGCCTCCCTGGTAAGGTCTATTCAGGGGTTCTGGAGAGGACGGATAGTCGAACCTCGGATTCAGGAGGAACAATGCGGTTTTCGTCCTGGCCATGGAACACTGGACCAGCTCTACACCCTCAGCGGGGTCCTGGAGGGTAAGTGGGAGTTCGCCCAACCGGTCTACATGTGCTTTGTGGACTTGGAGAAGGCGTTTGACCGTGTCCCTCGGGGTGTCCTGTGGGGGGTACTCTGGGAGTATGGGGTACCAGGCCCTTTGATACGGGCAGTTAGGTCCCTATATGACTGGTGTCAGAGTCTGGTTCGCATTGCCGGCAGTAAGTCGGACTCGTTCCCAGTGAGAGATGGACTCCGCCAAGGTTGCCCTTTGTCACCGATCCTGTTCATAACGTTTATGGACAGGATTTCTAGGTGCAGCCAAGGTGTTGAGGGGATCCGTTTTGGTGACCTCAGGATCGGGTCTCTGCTTTTCGCAGATAATGTGGTCCTGTTGGCTTCATCTGAACGTGATCTACAGCTCTCGCTGGAGCGGTTCGAAGCCGAGTGTGAAGTGGCTGGGATGAGGATCAGCACCTCCAAACCAGAAAGGGTAGAGTGCCCTCTTCTGGTCGGGGATGAGGTCCTTCCTCAAGTGGGGGAGTTTAGGTGTTTGGGGGTCTTGTTCACGAATGTGGGAAAAATAGAGCGGGAGATCGATGGACGGATTGGTAAGGCGCCTGCAGTTTTGCGGGCGATCTACCTTCCTACCCTCATCTATGGTCACGAACTCTGGGTGGTGACCGAAAGAACAAGATCGCGGATACAGGCGGCTGAAATGAGTTTCCTCCGTAGGGTGGCTGGGCTCTCCCTTAGAGATAGGGTGAGAAGTAGAGGGTGACAATTTTTCGGGATTCCCACGGGTCACGAGATTCCTGCAGGATTCCCGCGGGACGGGAGTCAATTTCACTGTTGGTAACGTGATTTGGACGAGACAGGAAATAATCCAAGGGATCGGACGGAAAACCGGAAATTAGAATATTTTTAAAATTTTTTGTTTTACATTTATCGTGTCAGATATCAGGGAATTAGCTTTAAAAAATGGCGCTGCGATGCGGTGATTGCACCCAAAGACAGGCATTTCCTTTTAGAAAAGAGAACCAATTACAACAACCCACAATACGTTTGTTGCTGATGGCAGACTATCAGAGCAAGACAACGCAGCTGCCCACCACCTGGATAAACTGGTAAGCATATGATATCCGACTGAAAATGCGTGTATCTTAATAGTTTGTTGTCAGACGAATCGAGTCCATTCATGACGTGGTAAGGTTGCCAAACCACGAGAATGCAGGATATGGTTAAAGATGGCGGATAAAGCTAAATAGATGATCTTTGATGATATGCTACGCTATGGTTTAAAGGGGGGCAGGGGGAGCGAGCGCCATAGGAGGTAAATTACTAATCTACTTTCACGTGATCGGGACGTGACGGGAGTATTTTTTTGTGATCGGGACGGGGCGACAATTGATTCCCATGTCACCCTCTAGTGAGAAGCTCGGTCATCCGGAGGGGGCTCAGAGTAGAGCCGCTGCTCCTCCACATCGAGAGGAGCTAGTTGAGGTGGCTCGGGCATCTGGTCAGGATGCCTCCTGGACGTCTCCCTGGTGAGGTGTTCTGGGCACGTCCCACCAGGAGGAGACCCAGGGGAAGACCCAGGACTCACTGGAGGGATTATGTCTCTCTGCTGGTCTGGGAACGTCTATTTGGTTTTCTCTCTATGCTTTTCCTAAATTGCTTTTCTTAATCATTTGTTTTGTTTGTTTCTTTGCCACCAAATCTTGTAAAGCACTTTGAATCACCTTGTTGCTGAAGGTGTGCTATACAAATAAAATTGCATGGCCTAAAATTACACTAAAACTGTAAATACGACAGTAACTTTCTGACAAACCTGCTGCCAGTACTTTAACATAAAATTTTCACTTAGCCTTTCAGTGTTCCGCAGTTTTTTTGAAATATGAATTTAGGGAACGAGTTCATGCCTAAGCCATTCTCACCTGGATGACATCAAAATGGCTTTTCCTCCTCCTCGGACGTCTTTTGTGTTAAAAAAAATTTAATTTCTCTAAAAATGTATTCACAAGAACTCCGCCTTGATGCGTCGCCTCTTAAAATCTAATTTAGGTTTTCGAGGAAACTATTCATCATTTCCAGGTGTCACGGAGAGTCTCAGCTTTTGTTTTATTGCTAGCATTTCATCATCAACCCACCATACATGCTTCATTTGGAGGTTTGCACTAATTCAGCGAAATGCAGAAGAAAAGCACATCTCTTCTATGACGCCAGAGACGAAACCAAGCTTTGTTCAGACCTTACTGCCACCGACTTCACTCGTTAAGCCATATTCCTAACATAGCCATCGTTTTGGGTTCAGGCTCATCAGATCACCAAATCAAAATTCGGATAGCTTATTCCTGGCACCACTGCGCACATATCTAAATATGGTGGTTTATGTTGCTAACTAACAGACAAACAAACAAACTCTGGAGGAGGTAATGATATTGCACTGACCTGTTCAACCTACAGTATATTATTGTCCCAAACAACAACTGCATGTATATTCAGTTTTATCCATCATTGAAGTTACAAAAGCTACCTTTTTGGACCTTTTAGTTCCTGTAGTTTTGGTGCCGAGACGTTATGAAAATACAACTAAACCAGTAAAATGAAGCATACAAATGACGAAAACCCCAAACTGTCTGCCTCAGAAAAGTAAAATACTGTGAATATATTATAGCATACTCATAGAAAGTTGAGTGGTAGGGAAAACTGCAGCACTGCAACCTTATGAGGACTGTGATGTGTGCTATTAATACGGCAATACCCTACAGTATTCTTTGTAGAGGGATGTCACCTTGAAATTTTACTGGATGTAATCATCCCTTCATCGTGAACAAAAACAGAGACATTCAGAAATCACCAATAGCCTGATAAAGTCAGAGATGCTCCTACCAAATACAAAGGCTGTCAATCATTTTTCTTTGATCGTGTTTCCTGGTCTCTCAGTCGGCTGGTAATCTGCAGGCTGCACAAACTTTCAGCTCTATGAGCTCCATCAGCAATAGGTATCCTAAACCTTGTGCTTTACTAAGTATATTAACTTTATCTCAGTATAAAAGTATAATAAAAAAACAAAAGTGCACTTGTGTACAAGGCAAAAAAAATGAAATAAAAATAAAACAGAACCGATGAGCAGCTTTTGATTTCAGATGTATTCGGCATCATTTGAAATCATTAGGCCACCATGTAACTGTAGCTCAACAGCTTAATGCTTTAAATCCAAACTATGAGACCGAAGAAAGGACGTTTTTGCTGTAATACATGGACATTGAAGATATATGAAAGAAATACATGTGATCTTTATTCCCTGGTTCACGCACGTGCACGACGTGAAATGAGAATCAGCTGAATGAAGCTGAAAAGCAGTAGCACTGAAAAAAGTCATGGCATTAAAAAACGATTGGCTTTGAAAATAAAAATTGGTACTGAAAAAAAGGTTGGCAAATGAAAAGTAAAGATTGGCATTGAAAAAAAAGTTTGCATTGAAAATAAAAATTAGCACTGAAAAAAATTACATTGAAAAAATTGGTATTCAAAAAAAGATTGGCATAAAAACTTGGTATTGAAAATTTTTTTTGCATTGAAAATAAATATTGGCATTAAAAAAAGATTGGCATTGATAAAAATTGGAAAAAAAGGTGTAAAAAATGGTTTTGAAAAAAATGCCATTGAAAAAATCGTATTGATTTTTTTTTTTTTGCATGGAAAATAAATATTTGCATTGAAAAAAAGATTGGCATAAAAAATTGGTATTGAAAAAAGTTAGGCATTGGAAAAAAGATCGGAATAAAATATTGGTATTGAAAAAATATTTGCATTGAAAATAAATATTGGCATTGAAAAAAATTGATATAAAAATGGCATTGAAAAAAAGGCTTAAAAAAGGTTTTGAAAATAAATATTTGCATTGAAGAAAAGATTGCCATAAAAAATTGGTATTGAAAAAATATTTGCATTGAAAATAAATATTGGCATTGAAAAAAATTGGTATAAAAATGGCATTAAAAAAAGGCGTAAAAATGGTTTTGAAAATAAATATTTGCATTGAAGAAAAGATTGGTATTGAAAAAATTTTAGCATTGAAAATAAATATTGGTATGAAAACAAAAAAAAAATTGGTATTGAAAAAAAAATTGGCATTGAAAAAATTTATACTGGAAAAAAAGTTGGCAGTGAAAACAAAAATTAGCATTGAAAAAAATGGCTTTAAAAATTGTAATTGAAAAAAACATTAGCATTGAAAAATATTGGTGTTGAAAAAAAATAGCATTAAAAAAATTGGTATTGAAAAAACTGGCATTGAAAAAAAAGATTGGCACTGGAAAAAAATTAGTATTGAAAAAAAAGTTGGCATTGAAAATAAAGCTTGTCATTGAAAATCAAGATTGGAATTAAAAAATTGATTTTGGAATAAAAAGTTGGGATTGAGAACAAAATTGGCATTGAAAAAAATTGGTTTTGAAATTTTTTTTTAATTAAAAAGATTTTAATTAAAAAAAGATTAGCAGTGGATAAAAGATTGGCATTAAAATTGATAATGAAAAAAAAAGTTTGCATTGAAAATAAATATTGGGATAAAAAAAAGATTGCCATTGAAAAAAATTGGTATCGAAAAAAATGGCATTGAAAAAAAAAGATTGGCTTTAAAAAAATTGGTATTGAAAAAAAAATTGGTATTGAAAATAGGGATTGGACTAGGAAAAATTTGTATTGAAAAAAGTTAGGCATTGGAAAAAAGATTGGCATAAAAAATTGGCATGGAAAAAATGTTTGCATTGAAAATAAAAATTGGTATGAAAAAAAAAATTGGTATTGAAATAAAAATTGGCATTGAAAAAATTTATACTGGAAAAAAAGTTGGCAGTGAAAACAAAAATTGTCATTGAAAAAAATGGCATTAAAAATTGTCATTGAAAAACACATTAGCATTGAAAAATATTGGTGTTGAAAAAAAATTGCATTAAAAAATTTGTATTAAAAAAATGTAATTGAAAAAAATTTAATTAAAAAAAATTAATTAAAAAAAATTTAATTAAAAAAAGATTAACATTGGATAAAAGACTGCCATAAAAAATTGATATTGAAAAAAAAGTTTTTATTGAAAATAAATATTGGGATAAAAAAAAGATTGCCATTGAAAAAAATTGGTATCGAAAAAAATGGCATTGAAAAAAAAGATTGACTTTAAAAAAAATGGCATTTAAAAAAAGATTGACTTTAAAAAAAATGTAATTTAAAAAAAAGGCATTGAAAAAAAAAGATTGGCATTGAAAAAATCGTATTGAAAAAAATCTTTGCATTGAAAAAAAAGATTGTCATTAAAATACATTGGAATTGAAAAAAATGGCATTGAAACAAAATTGGCACATGAATAAAAATTGGTATTGAAAAAAAAAGTTGACATTGAAAGAAAAGATGAAAGTGTGAAAACTTGATAGGGAGATTTTTTTCAATGCACATATTTTGAGTTTCTTTGGGAAAAAAATTCTAAAGGGAGAAAACAATTTTCTCATTTATTTTGGATTTAAAATAAAAAAATTAAGTCAGAATTCTATTTTTCAATGCCAACTTTTATTTTCTGTTTTTCCAGTTTCATTTCTTCCTCTATATAGAAGGACAAAAGAAAGGATTTGGGTTTCTTTTTGGAGGTTTAGGAACAGATGTTTGTACATTCAGTGCATTGAGTGTTTTTGTAACCAGATAGATTCCTTATCCTTTGTGTCTCTATATTATTTGGAACTGAAGCTCAGCTTCGGTCTCCGTGTTTGAAGATGTGAGCTGAATGTTAAACTCTGGAGTCAACGAAAGCCCAAGGACCAAAGTCTGACTTGTTAAAGATGAAACGTTTGATCCATCAAGTCTCCAACCACTCACAGGTTTTTACTTGATCCCGTCTGCAGTTTTGAAATAACATAACGGCTCATAAATCCCTGACACACACACACACACTCGATGAGAACGGCCATTCACAGTCAAACACACACGGCAATAACTAGAGGGCATTGATCAAACTTATAGATTCATGAAAAAAATGTTCCTACGGGGCTGTAAATCGATCACAGACTCCCTGCTAAAGCTGCCGTCACATTGACAACGGCGGCAGATCATCAGATTACTGTTCATCATGCAGCAGAGAGGAGGATGACAGCAGGACACAGAGAGGCAGAAAGAGCTTCTGACAAAACAGCGTTAGTTACGTCAGCTCTGAATCATCCTGAAAGCCAGCGCGGCTTCGCGAGTCAAGGCGACGAGGAACCAGATGATGAAAGAATGGCAGAGGCTGTGGAGGAAGAGCGGACGTGTCTCTGGGAGCCGCCTTTAGTTTTAGGTCAAATTCATCGTTCTAACAGTGCTGCCTGCAGACATCACCCACCTCAAGTTCCTCTCATGTCATCTAGAGAGAGGAAGAGAGCAATCCAGTTAGGATTTCGAACATTTCTGGATTTTAACACTTCATCGTCGGTTTCTGCTTTGATTCAGATCTTTAAAGGCACAGAAACTCGTTCTGTTCACCAACGCGTATAGATGCTTTTTTTTATACACACCCACAAAACCTACGTTCTTTCAGCAACGGGAACGTTTTTTAGACTTTGCTGCTTCAGGGTTCCTCTTCACATTTCAAACCGTCTTAGACTTTCATGCAGCATCATTGCAAAGACATTCATAAAACTTTCTACCACAGTAAAACGTCTTTACAATTTATTTTTGGCTGCCTGAAAGGGGACATATACGAATTCCCCCTTTTTTAGCCCTTAAAAGCAGTATGTTGTTCATTTAGTCTAGGAATGCAAAAAGCATAAATTAGTCCCTCGCGCTGATTCAAGTGAAGCTTAAAGGGGAATTCTGTTTTCTTTTTTCAACCATGAACTTATTTTTAGCTATTTTTATGTTTTTTCACTTACCTCGATCATTTTGGAGCCAGTGTGAGCCGTTCAGCAGTATTTATACATCCAGTCTGGCTCAGCGTACACCCGGCGCAGTACAAATGGTGCTTGTAATGAGGTGTAATCTGCCCCAAACTACGTAATTATAACATGTCTATATTCTCCTTGGACTTATGAACGCCTCAGAATTTTTTCTCTATTTTCTTCCGGGCCGATTTGTACTTAATATAAAATTGCACCAAAGCAGGACTGCCAGTCTGTGTTTTACCGCGGCGGATTTGTCTTTTTTTTATTAGCGTTTTATTGTTAAGCCTCCAAGTTGGTCTGGAAGACAATTAATTAGCACTTCTGAGGCGTTCGTAAAACCAAGGAGAATATAAACAAAATGATGTAGTTTGGGGAAGATTAAACCTTATTACAAGCGCCATTTGGACCTCCCCCAAGCACTCCCGTTCTATGGGTGTACACTGATCCAGACTGGATGTATAAATACTGCTGAACGGCTCAAACGTTCTTCTCCCAGTCTGAGAAAGACTTATTAATGCAGCCTATGAGCATCATAGTTACATCATAACCGATTAAGGGAACACCAGCTGCATAGAAAAGCTCATCAGGCTGCATTGGGTTAGAATGTGATTTAGGTGATGTTGCTACACGGACAGTTTAGAGTGTTACACAGTGAGCGCTGAGAAGATCTTCTAATGCTGCGTTCACATCGCCCAAAACGACAGCGTCAGTTGCGGCAAGATTCCATGTAAAGTCTACGGTCGAGTCCGTCAGAGTCTCTGCAGGGCGATGTGTTCATTGGCTCCGTCAACTTGTCAAGCGTTTCTTGCGTTTCAAGCGGCAACGTAGCAAACGTAAGCAGCGCAGAAGTTTAGCTACCTGAACTTTTGGCGGACTTGACGCAGAGCGTCGACGGCAACCAAAAAGAAAACTTCAGCTTCTGCTAAAGATTTAATAGCTTTATATTGGAGGGTGGTTTTGGTGAGTGTGACATCACCTGGATCATCCAAACATTTGGTCAAGCTAAAATTAGCCTCACAGTTAGCTTCTGACGGAGCATCCAAGAGCGTATGTTGCCATGGTGAATGGGCGGGGCTTCAGGCTTGCCTCGTTTGTGGAATCGAATCTGGGCAAATTGAGCCTGGATTGACAAACTAAGCCTGGCTTTTGGAGCTCGCTTCCTTGAATATATGGAGGACCAAAACTGACATAATTAAAAATAAAAGCAGAAATATATATAATTAGCTTTTTCTTTTCCTTATTACGTGCATTTTGTCAAGAAATATATATTTTTTTGCTTTTTCCTATTCCTTTTACATACATTTCAGTCAAGAGATATATATATATATTGTTTTGAATTTTCCTTATACATGCATTCCTTGTTTTTACATTCCCTCATCTCCTCTTTTTACTCTACCTCATGCATTTCTGCCTCATTATGCAAATGAGGAGGGCGGCCCTTCTTGATCCAACTCCTCTATTGGTCAATAAACAGGAAGGAGCAGGATCCATATGCAGACGGATTGTACATGCCAGCAACGAGCCACTTCCTGCAAAATCTGGAGAACTAACAGGTCAACTTAATTATCGGTGTCTGCAGCTAAATGGAGCAGCATCTTCTTTTTCTGAGACATCTCTGTTAGGATTTATTCTCCTGGCCAAAAGCACAGCAGATATTTTTGACAAAAATGCACGTCATAAGGAAAATTAAATGTATGTAAAAGGAATAGGAAAAAGCAATATATATATATATTTTTTTTTTTCTTGACAAAATGCATGTAATAAAAAATGGAAAAACAAAATGTGTACATGTCTTTGCAAAAACGCACGCATAAGGAAAAGGAAGAGCAATATATATATGTATTTTTATTTTCATCATGTCAGTTTTGGTCCTCCATAGTAATACACCCCAGGTGTTGTGGACATATTTCTTTTTACTGTTTTGGTTATATTTTTTAGGCTGTTCAGTTTTTTCTATTACCTTTTTACATTTAATGAACTATTTCGTCACAGGATTTGCACTGGAGCCGCTAAACGTCATATAGACTTCTGGATAAACATTTAGTGGATCCGCCATCTTTATTTCTCGCTGCAAGACAATCGTTCTTGTTGAGGAACGATTCTTTACTCCATGCTCCAGCAGCAGAACCTCTGTGTTAATAGCAGCAGGTAGCTGTGAGTCCATCTGTAAGCACAGCGGGGTGAAGACATCAGCAGAGGACACCAAGAAAAGCCAAAAATAGCATCAAGAACAGACTCAAGTTCTGCTGGAACTACAGTGGTACGATCACCACCTTCCCCTGAAATGACTCATGATTTGAGCCAGAGGTTCACAGGGTTTCGTCGTGAATCGTAAATGTGAAACCTTCACATAACTCCTTCCTTCTCCACAGCCCAAAAACACTTCAAAAAATCCTGGAAAGACTAAATTTGGTTCTGCAAATCAGTGACCTTTAGAGAGTATTGCAAGAAACAGAAAACGAGAATCATTTAAACTTATCTGATGTTGAATTGATTAGGAAGAAAGGCAATGTTCAGAACTTTGAATATTATTTCAAAATTTATATATACAAACCAAACCCAATCTGCAGTTATTCACCTTCTCCACTCAGACAGCAGCTAAAAATCAAGTGTAAAGAAAAGAAGCCTGATCCTTTTTCTTCAAGAAAACACAGCAGCCATTTTACCATAATATTATTTTTTAATTCAATGATATTTTAGAAAATTAACAGCAACAAGTCAGGACATTCTTGAACGGAGCTGCATTTATTTTTCTCGTTGAGTGGCTGAAAACCTGAAGTGATGCTCTGACGGCTCAGCAAGCGGCGTTCTGAAATGGAGGCGTAAATGCTACACTCACGTCTTACTCAGCACTTTTTCACTGTTATGTTGTTTAACTATTACTTCTCGTTTCCCAGTACTGCTGGAGGCAACACTGGACTAAAGTTTTTATCCTGCGTCTCTTTAAAGGCATAAAAAAGCGTTCACGTTTCACACCTTTGCCTTGTCTGCAGATAAAGCCTGCAAAACCAAAAGAGGGAAAGTATTCAGTGGTGTTTATAGCAGCATTTATAATTTCACACACACGCACAAATTTACTGATTTGTCTTTGTTCTCATTATTATTATCCAGTTTGGAGATTTCTGAACAAAACAGAAAATCTGCTGTTTAAATGTTGACAAACTTTAATATCTATTTTAGGGTAAAAACATTTGGGGTTCTAGTTGTAAAGTCAAAAAGTCAAATTGTTTGCAGCAATAATCTTATTCATCCTGTAATTTGAGAAAAAAATGTGGGGGTTCATTTTTAAAAAGTGATATTTGTTTCAATAATATTCATTCTGTTGATCAATATTATTGTTTCAAAATAGATATTTAGTTTACAAGCTCAACTTTTTATTTACTATTTAAATGTTTAACTTCAAACTAAATTTTTAGGTAACAAGCCAAATAGTTTGCAGACTAATTATTTAGTTTGCAAAATAAATATTAATTTCAATCAACAATAAAAAAAATATATATATTTCCCTCTTATGAGAGGCTAAATCATCCAAATTATTGCTGTTCATTTTTAACTGTATAGCTTTACAAACTGCTGCACATAAAATCAGATGAGCTAAACTTAATTGCCACTCATTAACACAAATAGGAACTCAGAAAATCTCTCTGCAGCAGTTTAATTCATTTATGCGTCTAGACAAGGTGACGACCCCCTCCTGAAGTTCAAAATGAGCATCAAAATGGAGAAAACCTTTGAATGTAGCATGGATTTACAACTGGTTATCAGAATGGGCAGACTGGTTCTAGATGATAGGCTTTAGCAGCTAAAAGAACAACCAGTTTCAACAGAGCTAGCAACCAATGAAAAAAGTTGAAAATAAAAAGTCCTCCTTCACATTCTGGTACCGCTTCGGATGCTACGATGCCGTCAAGCGGTACATCTGCTCGTAATCAGTCCTTCACTGACCAACCAGCGGTCATTAGCGAAACGCTAGCGAGTTATGGGCAACAACAACTCAAACTGTAAGAAAACCAAAGGACATACGTTCTTGTTCATTCAGCTTTCCTCCTATAACCCATGATGAACTTGTTAAACCTACAATCAAATCTTAGATTTCTCAGCGGCAATCAGGTCTCTCCAAGCAGGAGAAATCCTTCATGGCTGCTCTTCAGAGGGCTTCTCCCTCGGCTTTAACCCCTGGAATCATGGTAACTTAAGCGTGTTTCCTTATGTATTTATTTGTATACTTTTGGAAGTGCTAATATACTACAATAAAGTCATTTTAGGATTGCTAGCATATGTATTGCAAAGGCTGCAAATTCAGCTAGGAGGTGCTGTAGGCTACTTAAGCCAACTTAAAATGTAGTTAATCCTTTACTCGTAAAAACTGATATAAGCATGTCCATAAAGTATAACCGACTTTTTACCACTGTAGTATAAGTTTTGAGCTTGATAACGTTGTCTGAATTAAAGCTAAGCTACGACAGGCAAGGGAAACGTTATAGTAGCAACGATAAGGCACACGGTAAATCTCTGTTACAGAGTAACGTGAGGTTACAGTCGTATGTATATTATTTACCTTTTGTTAGAAATCAAATTTGGTAAAGTAAACATGAGCTCTACTAATGATGAAACATGCAGACGCCCAGATCACACAGCATCCACGTTTTACCCTGTTGTGTCCAAACCAAGGGGCAAACTCCGGCCGCAGAAAATGAAACCAACCAGGAAGTGGTAAAAATTGCAGTTCCTCCCTCATCCACAGGGGGCTGTCTCCAAAAAGGAGTCCCATGTTAAAAAGTCCAAGTGTACATTATCACTTTTTAACGTACACCCTCTAGCCAATCAGAATCGAGTATTCACCAAAACCATGGTATAAAGCAAAAATAAACATGTTTACATCCTGGTTCAAAAAAACATTTTAGGTTAGATAGTTCAGGTTTATCGTCATGACAACTCTGAGGAATGTGAATTTGTCTCTAACTCCTCCATTTAGATATAATTTAATCTTGAAATAAGCCATATTGGAATGATTGAATGCGGCTTGGACCCTCGGTCACGGCTTTAGGAACCCAAACAAACCCCCGGCTCGACTGTAAACAGCGTATGCATGCGTGTGTTTTTGTTAATACTAAGCCTATTAAATCAGCTTAAAGGCTGTTTCTGGTGGAATTTTCAAATAAGCCCGCTACTCATTGTGTTGTGGTTGGCTGTGGAAATTACAGTTACCAAATTAAACGGTAGAGAATGCGAAATGAACCCGTGTATGAATGATACCAACCCTAGTAATGGACCACCATTTATTTTATATACATTACGTACAGAAAAGGATCCAAATGTGAGGTGGATAAACGAGGTAAGAAATGTGTGATTAATCATTTTAATTTTTTGATATTTCTGTTGATCGTCTAGATCTAACAGTTTTAGTTTTGGTAGCATAGTCATTAGCATGCAGGCTTAGCATAGCCCAGTGCTGGAAGTCGATGTGAAGGATTCATGTTTAGAGCATCACAGCCTTATCCGGGCTCTTACTGCTTCTAACAAGTAAAAATCTCATTCAAAAATAAAAATTGTAGGAGTTTGAAAGCATGACGGAAGCTAATAAGCTACGTGCTAACTGCTAGCCATAGCGCTTATGTTTAAGTAGCAAGAAATACCTGCGATAGGATGATACAGCACATCTTGACTCCATCTGGGACGAAAAGTAGCTGAGAAAACTTCTGCATGACAACATTATGCTTCGTGGACACATGCAGCCCTCTACAGGAAATATATGTTTTTAGTTCGTCGACTTTCCACCGTTCAAAATCATACATTTTGCAACTTTCGCTATCAATATGTATGTTCGTAAAACCCCAGAATACATTGCGCTCATCGCAGTACTGATATGGCTTATTCTGAATAATTAGGGGCGTGTCCTTTTGAATGACATGTCCGTCTAGGCTAACTCTGGTGGCTAATGTTAATTGCTTATACAATAGTCTTTTTTCCCCCTCTGCTGGCTCGGGGAGGGTCTTCACAGCCTGTGACTAATGTAAAGACTTCGGCAATTTCATGTTTCTGAACTCCACTATCAGTTGCCTCTGCAGTTTTTATTCGGTTTTGGATGTTAATCTGCAATTATTGGGCAAAGACGGCTTGCTGTGGCGTTGATAACTGTAACAGACATTTTAAGAAGTCTCTGCTTGGGGAAGGCTTTATACAGGCTGAAGCTTTACCAGCAGAGGGGGGAGAATTTCTGTCTGGTAGCAGAAAGGAATGCTGTTCTGGTCTGAGCTTTTTTCTCTTTCTACACGCGAGTTGGAGCAGGCAACCGGTCGGGTAGCAGCAGAGCAGCAAAGTCGGCAGGACCGGGACGCCGCGGCATCAAGAGCGGGACATGGCTAGATGATCAGGCTGGAAGACTACAGAGTTGGACTCTAGACAGACTGGATGATCGCTGGTTAGATCAGTAGTGGTGTGAGGAACACAGCTGGAGGTATGAACTAATGGATTAGATGTGAGGTGAGTCAAAAGCCTTATATCTTTTTTTATAGAAGATCTTTTCATGATGACTTTGTGACTACTTTTTGCAGGATGTGTTAAGATGAGCCGACTATGTCCTCACCCTCCTCCGATGGTAATGGAAATAACACAATATCAGGCCGTATTGATCCGACCCATTTTGGTCTTATTATATTGATCTGTTTTCTCTACTCGAGATTTTTCTGCGTCTAAAGGGATCGTTGTTGAAAAACGGGGTAAAAGTCTCTCAACCGCGGTCTTCTGGCTGAAGCCGGCTGCAGCCTACGTTAGCTTCGTTTAGCTCCCGACTAGCTTCTGACTAGCTTGTAGCTACGTCGGCTCAGAGTGTCAACCCTCCTCCTCCAGCCTCACAGCACCACTCTCAGCTCCACCTCTTTGCCCATTTTTGGAGTTTCTGAGAGTTACGAGGCGAGTGACGCGGAGAAGATGGCGGCTATGGGAACCGCCCAGTTGGCTTCATTTTCTGCTCTTCAGAAACCTATGGGGGACGTCCTTTGTATCTGAAGTCTATGGTCCAAACCAACTACTTCTTCAAAAGTTATCTTCATAAGTATAGACGTTTGACTGCGTTTTAATCCCTATTTTATGAATCATAAAGATACTGGTGTGCCTTCTAGAAACCTTCTAAATTTACGGTCAGTTCAATAACTTTTGGCAACCAATGTTTGGTACATAATAAATACGGCCTACTCCTTTTTTTTTTAACAAAGTACTAATACATATATAAATATTTTTTTCTTCACAACTAGAAATGTTGCCTGAAAGGTATTGGATGTGCAGTTATAATTTGGTATCTTATACATTTGGGCCCACTTCCCTTCTCTCAAAATAACATTTTCCACAGTTTCCAGTAACACTTTTTCCCAGTTTAAATATTGTTTTATTTAAATTCTAATCTAGATATAATCATTTCGTCCTTTCTGTTATGTTGATAACACCTGTTTTCCTCATTATACCGACTTTCCTTTGAAAGCCACATACCAGTTTTTTTCTTCCTTTAATCTTTCCTTGACCTTTTAAGGCTGCCTTTTTCTGTTATATTGATATTTTATTTACTTATTATTATTATTGTTTTAAGGCAGTGGTTCTGAAGACATTTTTTATTGCAAACTGGTTTTATTCGTATTGGGTGTAGAAGAAAATGAAGACCGCCACATTAGTGATGAGGTAACTGATATGTAAATTAGCATGTGACGTCATCTGGCGACATTTTGCTACCTTCTGTCAGAGACGGTTGCGTATCTCCAACAGAACAGGAGTTTCTCATGATGGATGTTCAGGAAACAGTTTGGTGCGTTCGTCTCTGAGGAACCTCGTTGAATGAAGAGGTCCAACCTGACCAAACGTTCCTAACACAAAGGGGCGGCTTATTCAAGTTTCCATCTCTGCAGATGAGACCCTTCCTGCTCTTGGAACGATATAGCTGCGGTCAACAGAAGACCTTCACAGTTCACTGCTTCCCTTCAGCCTCCAACAGAACCAACAGACACAGAACGCTACCAGTCCTCCATTTCTATCATCCCCTCCTTCTCCTATTTGCTACCCTCCCTCCCTTCATCTCTCTTTTTCTCACTCTGCATTGCAGCATCTGTGTTAGCCATCGACAGAATTGGCTCAGTGTGTAGATAGTCACCGCAGTTCCTCCTTAGCAGCTGGAGAGAAACTCTGGCATATATTTCAGCCAACGTCTCTTCATGATCTCTAATTATCTTGTCGCAACTCTCTTATTTTATGTTTTCCTTTTAAGCCTATTAAATCATATTTTTACTGCAGATTACATGTATTTAACTCAAATCTTCTTACAAACTAGGGATGCAACGATACCACGTTTTTCATACTGATACGTACCGATACTTGGATCTGAGTACTTGTAGATACAGAGTGCCAATGCTGATATTCGTACCGCACAAAAAAATGCAAGGAATTGGAAGACAGGTTTTATTTTCTTCTTTGCTTGTTACAACAAATGATGGTGAATTAGATAAAAAATAAAAATTATTGCAGAATTTTCACATTTTAAGTATTGGTTCGTGGTATTGGTTAATTTTAACCGATACAGATACATTAGACCAGAAAAGTCCAAACTTATTACTACATGGGTCAATATCATCAAGTCGAAAGCGCCCATGGGCCACGAACATAGAAGATTTTTTTTTTTTTACCTGCTTAATAATAAATTAAACATGTAATATTTGAATGCACAAATAAAGCAGGAATTGTTGTAGAAAGTTGATTTTTTTTTAAAGAACTCATAACGATTTCAAATAGTTTGGTAATTTTAAGGCAGAAATCTGTTTTTCTTAGCAGAAAAGAACAGAGTTTGGGTCGCCTTTTATTTGAAAATCTGTGTTATTTTTAGCGATGTTTGGTTGTCTCCAAGTCTGGTTTTGCGTTAGTTGTTTGCAAAATGAAATTAAAAAGAAAGCAAATATAAGATAAAAGATGAATAATTTGGATAAAAAATGATGCTCTTATGAAAGAAAGTCTCCATCTGCATCAATCATTTGTGTTGTGGTGCCAATTCCAGTGTGTACCAATATTTAACGGTGGTTAAGGGCCGTAGATGGGCCCCGGGCCTCACGTTGGGCATCCCTGCATTAGACGGTATTGGAGCAGATACCAGTATCGGTATCGGCTATCAAAAAAAGATTTTTTGTTTTTGTTTCTGTGAGTAAAAAATTTGGTTTAACACTCAGTAACTGCTTTACGCAGTAAAGATAGAGAAATTATTTTTCTTTACTTATATCTATAAATGTATCACAATAATATTAATGAAATAGATGCTTGGCTGGATTGTGGCGATGGCAAACGAGAGGAGTCTAAACTGTTGTGTAGATTAATGCAGCTGGCGTTACGCATTGTACAGAATCAGAAGTTCAATTCAGGAACTGAGATCAAAAATAAAACTTATGGATTTATTCCATGCAGGTTACCTATTTCAAATGTAACTTTTAATTATTCTGGTACAGCTGATAAAAACCCAACATTCTGATTAAAAAGTAGCATTAAACATTAAATTAAAAAGCCTGCTGATTGTACACCTTTTCCTTCCACTCAACATTCCAGTAATCCACTTATATATCACTATACTGTTCGCTTTTTGAACAACCAAATTAAACTCCTTAAAATTTTGTCCGGAAGAAAACATTTCTCTATAAATGTGTTTCTAGGTGTTTAGTTGGGTAAAGGGACATAAATCTACTGGGCAGATTTTTCTCAGGGTCAACATGACTCATTATCATCAAGCGCTCGTCTAGCAGCTGTTATATATATATATATATATATAATGTAATAATATAATCCTGAAATCTTGACCCGGTTCTGCTAACATGGCAAACATTTCATTACTAGACATGGTGACTATGGGGGTCCTTTTTTAAAGTTCCAAAGTCAAAAATCTGCAGCAATAATTTGGATTTGTTAGCTTTTCATAAAAGAAAAAAATTAGTTTTTTTTTTTTTCAAAGCCATATTTACGTCCATTTTTTTTTCTTTTTTACCAAATGTCAATGTTTGAAAACAAAACATTTAGCTAGCAAGCTAAACTGGATAACTGAATATATAAATTAAAAGTAAATCTGTAACGTAGAGTTGAGTGTTTAGCTAATATGCTAATTCACCTCCCGATAAACCAAAGTGGACTATCAAAATAGAAGCTGGAGTTTGCTAACCTCTATATAAACTCCCGCTGCTACTGTCAGGTTAAACAGTTACGGCAAGCTGTTGGTATCAAAATTAGGCGTACATTAATGCCTTGGCACACTATGGCTTGTCTTGGTTAGCATGTTGCTACGGTGCGCACATGGCCCTTTCCCTCTCCGAATGTGGCCTCTTCATACCAATAAGTACACAAAACACAAGATTTTTTACAATAAGCCATATTGGTATTGCGACTTCGCATGCTGATAAATGCGCCTTGGACCCGCGGTCACAGCTTGAGTCTAAACAGCCTATGCATGCGTGTTTTCGTTAATACGGAGCCTATTAAAGCCTCCTTTGCCAGTTTTTTTGGTGGACTTTTTCAAGTATGCCCGGTACTCATTGTGTTGTGGAAACGGCAGTTACCACAATGAACGTTGGAGCACATTGGAGAATGCAAAACGCACTAGTGTATGAATGATACCGACCCTTATAATGAACCACCATTTATTACATTCCATACAGAAAAGAAGGATCCGAATGGACGTGTGAGATGGATAAAAACGGTACGAAGTGTGATTAAACATGTTAATTGTTCAATATTTCTGTTGATTGTCTAGATCTAACTGTTTCCATTACGGTAGCATAGTCATTAGCACGCAGGCTTCTCATAGCATACTGCTGGAAGTCGATGTGAAGGATTAATGTTCAGAGCACATAGTTCTTTTTTACGCTTCACCGACACAGACAGCCCTCCACGGCGAATGTATGTTTTAGGTTTGTCGACTTTACAATGTTCAAAATCATCAGTTTTGGAGCTTTGCCTACCTATATGTTTGTTTCCACCAGTTTGGGGTCTGAAGTCCCAGAATGCATTGCCAGCAACGCAAAACTTAAATGGCTTATTAGCAATATATCGCCAAATATTAAAAACCAACGACTCAGAAAAAAATACTTACAACTCTGCTGCTTTTTCAAGAAAGAAGTCAAAGGTAAAAAAAATAATAAAATCTTTGCAAAATGGAATGACTCACAAAGGTCACCACTTGTAAATTGTTTTCTAAGGCAAACTATCCTTACCTGGATTATTGGAATTCATGAAAAATTACTAATACAAAACCAACAAAATAACTTTTAAAGGTGCAATATGTAAGAATTTTAAATTTTACGCATAGAGCCGAATGCTGCAGATGTTCGGCACAGAGTGGCAACAAATATTAGATACCTGGATGGGAGTTTATAACTATATTAGGATATCTATATTGTTCAACAACTCCTTAAAAGAAAATCAGTTTGACGAACGAAATGCAAAGAAAATATTTATTAATAATGACTTTCGGTTTTCTGTCCAGCACATGTGAATTTTTTGCTCCAGACTTCGTGTTCAGTTGTTCTTTGCCAAGCAGACCTGGGCTGACGCTGGAGATAAAGCGCTTCATCATCCTGTCATCTGCTCCTCTGAGGAGGAGGAGGTAACAACCCGAACCGAAGACTGTTTTGTCCCTGCAGACTGAAGTGTGAGAAGCGACTCCTGGTTAAGACACAGCAGAGTCTGCTTTAAACACCCTGAAGAACACATCATGATCTGCAGTCCTCATTAAGAGTGTTAGGGTCGGTTCTGCATCATATCACCCACTGTGTCTCCAGTAGACTCTGTGCTTCTCAAAGGACCGATAGGAGCTCCCATTAACGCCGGGCAGCCGCTTTATTAGAGGAAAAAATCAGAACTTTGGACCCTTTAGGACGAGAAGACATAATATTGACCAAAATAAATCTTTACGTAGTGACACTGAACTCTTATTAACACACTGGAAACAACTTCAACCTGGGAATGTTTCAGTATGAATAATAAAATATATTTCAATATAAATGACTTTTTCTGGAAGAAAAATGACCAACAATTTTGATTTATCACCATTTACATAATAAATATACAAAGTTGGGAACCATAGAATGAAATCTGGTTTAAAAAATCACCAATAAGTACAATCAATAACATAATATTGTTTTAATATTATGTTTTGAGTTATAACCTGACTTCTAGTCTCATGTGAAAGATGAGTAAAAGCGTTGTGGACAATAATTGTACGCATACATGCAGTAATCACACAAAAACCTCACACTTTTGCAAGATTTATTAACAAAATATGTCAATCTTCCAGCCAAAACATTTTATCAATAAATCCTGTTTACTCTATGCATGCACTAAACTACTAACCAATATTAGAAAATGTATAATATATGAAAAATAAACTATATTTAACACGTAGGAGATTAAGGACAAACAGATGGTTAATATCTCAATCCAGGGGGCTAAAGTAAAAGACATAATATTCATCTCTGGGCCAAGATGGAGCGAGAGAGATAGGATAAAACAAAAAACAGTTTTCAACAGAGCAAGCTATAAAACAGTTTACAACAGCAGTTCTGTGACTCAGTGAGCACAGGTTTCAGCGCTTTAACTAGCCACTTTTTAACCAACAAATGAATGAGACCTAACCTGTTAAGATCTATTTCACCCTAATTTATTAATCTGCCCAGAAACATTTTAAGTAGAGGTGGGACTCGATTAAAAAAATTAATCAAATGAATTAGAGGCGCTGTAATTAATCTCGATTAACCGCATTTTAAAAGTACAACAGTTTTTGTCCATTCAAACACAATTATTAAAATATGAAAGGATTTTGGAGGATGACAATCAAACATCACAGGCGTGAAAAAACTGTTATTTTAAGGTCGTTTAATGTTTGAGAAACACAATTAAATGCATGTTGATTCAGAATAATTAATATCATTGGCCAAAACTGAACAGACCTAAAACCGAACTGTCATTTTAAGTATTTTTCAGAATGTTATCCCTAAAAATAATAGCAAAAAAGAATAGTTTTTTAGGGTGACCATATTTTGATGTTTAAAGAACACGTGGCTTTTTCAGTGGACACTTTGCCCAGTCCTAAAACCCTGTCAGGACTGGGTTTAGACTTTTGATTTGATCATTTTAAAGTGTGCATTCTCTGTAGTTAGAAAGAATAGTTAAATATCAACTTCCATAAGACTTTTATGAGTACAAAAAATGACTTTAAAATAAGAGAAATAATTACTTTCATAAATTAGAAATGTTATCAGTTCAATTGATAGTTTACTTTTAATTTTTTATCAAAAATGAAACAAAAATCTGAAATAACATTCTGAGAAGTATTTTCTAATAACTATAGTCTAAAAAAATCGTGTAAACCAGTGTTTTATTTTCAAAATGATCCTCTTCAGCCATATTATAGATGAATTTTGGACACCATCTATATGTTCCACATATATTAATGATGCTCTCTGCTTGTTTGTTGCAGCTGGACGGTTTATCTTATGCAATCGTTTCAGTCTATGAACGAATCAGAACCCGGCATTAAGTGGCCGCTCGTGGAGGAAGTCAGATGAGAAAAATGATGTCGTCCTGCATACATTGCACAAGTCCGTTTATTTATGGTCCCCTGATAAACAAGGAAAACCTCTCAGAACCTGAGAGCGCTAAAAAAGTGGACAGTAACCCGTTATATTCACAGCCTCACCTTATAGCCTCACGTGTTCATCATTGTAATCCACGTCCCAGGAAATAATGCACAGACTAATGTTCAGCATCGATTGTAACGTAAACGGCGTTTAAATGCGTTAATTTTTTTAACACGATAATTCTTAGGCAATTAATTAATTGTTTTTAACGCTAATGAAGTCCCACCCCTTGTTTTAAGGTACACGTGCGGTTCGGTCCTACTGTTCAGAAGGGAAAAAGTAGGTTCATGTTCAAATGTCCTGCTCAAAGAACTGTTGTGTAGCAGTTCGACCCTGTGACCCAAAGCTGGACACGCAGACAGCTGTTGGATAGACAGCTGCACTTTGAGGGTTTAGAACGAGAGTTGCTTCCCAACCAGCATGTAGAAAACAGAATAGAAGTTTCTTCACCAGTGAAAAATGAGACGTCCAGCAAATTGAAATGGCCCCTCCCTCCGTTCTTTTAACCTTTGGCTGTGATGTCATCATTGATATCACCATTGGGGGCCAGGGACCAATAGGGGAGCTTTTTTTGGGCCGCAGCTAGGCATTGCTAGGAAATGCAGTTCATTTATTGGGAAAATGTTTTCTCCCCAACAACAGTCAGAGACAATAATCACTTTATTATTATGAATATAATGGTTATAATGTTAAGAACAGTGTTAGAGTGGTGTGAGCAGTAGAAGACCTGCAGGCAGACAGACACAAACCTGCTAACTCTGAACAAGCTCTGCACTGGCGGCATCATTTTCTGTTGCGCAGAGAAAGTTCTGGGGGGTCTGAAACATCACCGGAAATATTGCTGCAGAAATTCAAAAAACAACAACTAACTTTTCTGTCTGCTGCAAAAGATTGTAGAAGATGGTTTTATTTGATGAAATATTAAATGTTTCTAATTATAATTGTTTGCTTTAATAATAGTTATGGTGATAAAATTATTATCCTGTAGAAAATGAGATGTCAGAAATGTTATGAGACGAACCAAACCTAAAAAAGAATTGTTTCCATCAGTTCTCAATGGTTTGCTTAAAAAAATGTAACAGTTGCATGCATAAACATGAGCAATAACCCGAAACAGAAAGACTGATTTGGTTTGTGATTATGGATCCTGATAACAATAAGAACGAATAAATATAATTTTAAAAGGAAACAGTGGGTATGTTTTGATGAAGAGATCAGGCTCTCAACAAGTGTCAAATTATCGCAAATTTCCATTGGACATGGAAAGGTCTTGAAATCCCTTGATTAAGTTATTTGAGCAACTGCATGCAAGGAGGGAAAATAGAAAAGATTCAATCTGTTTGATAAATTAACCAAAAGCAGGATTAAGACAACAGTTTAAGATAAAGTTCACGAGATGCTGAAATCAACTGCAGTGTCTGTCAGTCCCATGAGGCATTTATCTGGATTGGTGCTGGAGCTGATTGGCAGCTACGCTAATCCAGCCGGTTTGTAAACCTGGATTATTGGCGTATGTCAAACCATTCACCTTTAAATCCACCTGTGGCTTCTGCAGACACGGCAACGTTGTACGGAGACGTGTCTGAGCGCGGCTGTCAGAGCGATTACTGGGGGGAAAGAGGGAACGTTCATGGGGCTGTGATTGGTGGATGATAATGTGGGTGCGGCTTTCTCCTGTGGGTCACGACGCATCAAAGCATCGATGCTCAGGTTGAGTGTAGGTTGGGAAACAGAATGGTGAGTATTTATCCCTGTTACATCAGGAACATTGAGATGGAGGGGGGATTTAAAGGGGAAGTTCATGTTTTTTCAACCTGGACCTTATTTTTTAGCAAATATTACTTTCATTTACTCACGCAGACAAGTTTGGAGCCACTTGGAGTCCTTCAGGAGAAGTTTATATCCAGTTATGATCAGCATATATCTATATAATGGGAGTCAAACAGAGTTTACTGCCTGTAATAAGGCATTATCTGCCCCAAAACTCCTTCATTTAACCATGTTTAGTTATGAATAGTTAGCGATATTCCCCTGTGAGTTCAGAAGGCCTCAGAAGTGCGTATTTTTTGGTTCCGGGGTGTTTGAGGGGCAATAATCCAACTGCACTAACACACGATTACTATGACATCACTGCTGTTCTCCATCCCAGCTGTAGTCTGAGGTGGTCTTTTATTCTGTGCTCTACGCAGGTCGGTAAGACCAGCAGTTCCCAAAGCTGGGGTCGGGACCCTGAGTGGGGTCACGACCAGGTAAGTGTGGGGTCTTGAGATTCTTTTGAGAAAATAATGTCAACACCAGAAATGGCAATGAGTGGGCATCTAATTTTACATATCAAATGAAAGATGAAAAACAGGACTTGAATTAACAAAATCAGCATATAGGGGTCGATATATTTGTTGTTGATTATGTTGCAATTTAACCACTTTTTAAGTGTTAGCTTGTATGTTCCATCAGGACTTGGGGTCACAGGCCTCTTAAATGTTCATTTTTTGGGTCAAAGACGGGAACGTTTGGGAACCCCTGGGTTGGACAGAATTTACCACTGCTGACATCAACATGGTTCATCTTTGTGTGTTTCCGAATAGCCCCAACCGAATGACCAGTTGGACTAAGTTCAGCCGCTACAACCTACACAGACTACAACTGTAATGGAGGACGGCTGACACGGCATTGAAATCCAAGGTTAGTGTAAATTGGAATCGGTTGGATTAAATGCCTCTAAAACCCCCAGACGCTAATAACTTGGTCACTGTGAGACGTTCCAAACTCACATTGGAATATTGCTAATGATTAATATCTAAACACTATTAAAGGTAGGAGTTTTGGGGTTGAGAATTGCTTATTACAGGCGACAAATCTCCTGCCCCATTATATGGATATATGCTGATCGTAACTATAATATAATCATAATGTAATATAAACGCCTCCCAAAGGACTACAAATGGCTCCAAACGTTATATAGGTGAGTAAATGAATGTAATATATGCTAAAAATAAGGTCCAGGTTGAAAAGAACCTGAGTTCCCTTTAAGGGACTCTTGTTCTGCTGGGGACTCAGAAATGATTTAATATTGAGTTGATCCAGGGTGAGACGATCACTGATCATATTTGATCTGAAATACAGCCTAAAAATGTTAATAACTTTCACTAGTTTGCACATCTAAAACCTCATCAACTATCAATATTTGCAAAACATCGTAGAATGAGGCGCAAATTTATGAAAGTTTTATCATCCATTAAGACCGTTTTCAGTTTCAGGAACGGCAAAACATTTTCACACTTTAGGCTGTACTCCAGTTTTTAAAACAGGACTAAGTCACGCAGTTACACCAGCTGCCCTTTTGGGGACGCTGTGACAAGAAGCGAGCAGTTTGCTCAGCAGCTGAAGCAGTGTACATTCAGGATGTTGCTCTGTTTCTCAAGAGACAAATGCACCAGGACACCAAAAAACAGCGAGGACGAAGGAAGTACGTGTTGCTTTGGTTACACAGACAATGATGGATATTTGGTTAGAACTGAAAAGTTTCCATATCATACATTTCCCCCCTTGCTTCTTGTCTAGGGTGCGTCAAGGACTTTCAAAACCCCTAAAAATCAGACAAATCTTCTCATATTAAGGGCTTTACTTGGAGGGAAAGTTGACTTTTTCTCTTATCTGTCCAAATTGTGCACATTTCCCTATTTAAATCGGCGTCCTTTGTTCTGGAGAAGTAAATATATCTCTTTGTCTTGAAACGAAGAGGTAATTCTTGAGGTAACGTGAATTTGAAATAAGAATGTAAGTGAGAATAAAAAGCCTCAGAGGCAAAGCAAGGCAAGGCGATTTTAGTTGTATAGCACACGTTCAACAAGTTGATTCAAGGTGCTTTACATGATTTGGTGGAAGAGAAACAAAGATTATTAATTGTGGGGGGAAAATTTAGTGTTATAATTTATCTGTACTTTGTAATCAAATGTGACGCATGTTTACTTAATGTTGTAGTATTAGTTTGAATGTTTAGTCTTATTGAGTGACGCCTTTACCCAAGTCATGGTCAGAGAGTTTTGATAAAGATAGTCCACATCCTGTGTTACCATGGAGATGGCTCTTCGACTGGGCATCCTTAAAGGTCTACAAAGGTTACAGCTTTCTAATAAAAGAGAAATGCGCCACAAAGTCTCTGATTTCCACCCTGAGAGTTGTACTTTATCGAGTAGAATAGATAGACCAAGGTTGCTAGAAATAATATAAGCTTGTTGTTGTAAAATTCAGACAGGTCAGTATTTTGCATTCTACTGTGATGTGTTACTGTCCTCCTGTACGATCAATTCAAATCATATTAAAACCTCCAAACGCTTAAAGGAATCTCTCTCGTTTTATTAAAAGTCTAAAATCCGACCACATTCTTGGCGCCCAAACTTTTTTTTTTCCTGGCTGCGGATCAGATTCCAACGGAGAACCAAGTCGTCTGGACGAGCCGGGAAGAACTGACCGGCCCGCGACCTCCCATCTTCTCGAGAAACCGGGGTTTGGTCCTCCTTGGACCTCCGTATGCTGTCTGGAGGGACCCATTGCCCGGTGAGAGAGATTTCCTCTTTTATAATTACATTTTCATTAATCTGGCGAAGTGTAAAAATTGTGCAGTGTTATGGTTTAGTAAACACAATGCTGTGCTGCGTTTCAATATCATTTCACTCTAAAAAACAGATAAATAAAAAAATAAATAAAATTTAGGAAAAGCATTATATATACATTACAGGCCAGAAATTTGGACACACCTTCTCATTTAGTGCGTTTTCTTTATTTTCATGACTATTTACATTGTAGATTCTCACTGAAGGCATCTAAACTATGAATGAACACATATGGAATTATGTAGTACTTGACCTGATCTGAACCCGATGGAGATGATTTGGGGTGAGCTGAACCGCAGAGTGAAGGAAAAAGGTCCAACAAGTTCTAAGCATCTCTGGGAACTCCTTCAAGACTGATGGAAAACCATTTCTGGTGACTAGAAGCTGAAGAGAATGCAAAGCAGTAATCAGAGCAAAGGTTGGCTACTTTGAGGAATCTAAAATATAACACATGGATTCAGTTATTTCACCTTTTTGTTAAAGTACATACAGTAATTCCATACATCCTGTGTTCATTCATAGTTTTGATGCCCTTAATTGAGAATCTACAGTCTGGTGAAATATATATATTTTTTTTACAGGCTGTAATTAAGAATTGATCAAACAATTTCGCATCGTCAGGTAAAGATTCTGTGTTACCCAGAATGAATGTTGTGAATTTAAAAGGTATTAACTAACACATATGGAATTATGTAGTACTTTTACAAAAAAAAGTAACACGACCTGAACCCAATGGAGATGATTCACCCTTTTTGTTTAAGTGCATACAGTAATTCCATACATCATGTGTTCATTCATAGTTTTGATGCCCTTAATTGAGAATCTACAATGTAGTCATGAAAAGAAAGAAAACTCATTGAATGAGAAGGTGTTTCCAAACGTTTGGTCTGTACTATGTATATATATATATATATTTACATATATATATATATATTAGGGATGTAAGAAAATATGGATATGCCAATATATTGTGAAATTTTATGTCATTCAAGAGCAAAGAATCAAATTCTTTTTTTTATTTCAAAGAAATTTTGACACACCAAAATCATTTTGGCAGTAATACTGAAAGTAGGACTGGTAGTTGGTGGCTTTTTTACCCACTTCGTTCCAGTTGATCAACTAAAACTAGTAATAAAACTGGATATGCTATGGATTAAACAGGTTCTCTGCAGTTAAATTCAGTTTTGAAAATCACAGTATATAGTATAACTCATTGTATTGCCTTATATAAATGAATGAATGGATTATTGTCACTATACAACCATACCGTGAGATGGAGAGCAGCTCTTTTTTCGGTGCACGCAACAACAAAAAAAGACTAGTCTATATAAACAATAATAAAAAAGAAATCTAAAATCTAAATAACGACAGCAGCTTATTCCACTAGACAGTTATTGTCTAAATAAATATAACTTTTAAATAACATTTAAATAACAGCAGCAGGTTATTGCATTTGACACATCTCACAATATATCGTATTATTCCCTCTGTATTGTGATGCGTATCGTATCACCAGATATTGGCAATACACATCCCTGATATATATATACATATATATATATATATATACATATATATATATTTATGTTAGAAAAGTGAAACCACACGTTTACAGATTAATATTCATAAATAGGGCTTCTATGCTATGTTTTACATGTTGTAATCAATTTTAAGCTTGCGAGATTTATAGTAAATGCTCCATAAACATCAACTTTTCATCCTTTTTCAAATTTAAGTCAGTAGTGAAAGTTTCAAGCTGATGAGTTGTTTTTTAATTGGCTATTTCCTCAGTTCCCCAGAGGATCCCCCAACACAGCTTGACTCATCCCTCCCATCTCATTCATATTCAATTCATTGTTAATAAACAATGTGTTGTGATTTATTTTAAGCTTAGCGTGAGCAAGCAGAGGGAGGAAATAGAGAAAGTAGAAACAGATGTCAGAGTGAGAAGTCTGGACTGAAGGAGAGAAAGACGAGGTGGGGTCATATTGATGTGGTCACAAAGCTAATAAAAGTGACGCTGCTTTGGTCTGGCCACAAACAGGATTAGACTTCAGACCCTCGCAGTCTGCGACCGGCGGAGGGAAATTAACAATCTGTCTGCTCGTTTAGACATTCGCCACTTCCTGACACCTTCCAGGCACACCATCGGAATCTCAACGAGGAGCGGACAGGGCAGCAAGCGGCAGAGACGGGAGGGTGACGAAGCAAAACTAAAACCCAGACATAAAGACGTCCAGCACATGAGAGAGCTGGACCGCAGCCATGTTTGCTACAAAAACTCTGCTCAGTTTGGGAAAAGTACGATTAGGGGGGTGAAAAAAATCTAATTCATGAAGGCGTAATCTGAATCACTGATAAAGAAAATGTTTCTGAATGGCTGAGAGGATCAGGTTGTTTCTCTTGCCCTCTGTAGATCAATCTTCCAGAAGAAATCCAGAATCATCCGTTGAGAGAAGCTCCTCTCCCCGTCAGCCCCGCCTGCATTTACGCAGCTCAGAGCAAAGTGACATTCTTCTCCTCTTTTCATGCAACACTTTTCACCGAAGTGACATAATATATTATTCAGTTTCTATGTGTGAGAAAGCTTATTTGAAGAAGCTGTGATCTTAGGAAAACCTCACCCTCAGTGTCTCAAGAGCATCAAATGAGCTCTGATGAATAAACTGTTCTGAGCTGTGGCTTTTAACCGTCAAATCAGTCCCACAAATACTAGATGTGAGGTAAATACTGGGGGAGAAAGCAGCGGGGGAGGGACAGGGTTTCATCTTTTATGTGTTTTAGAAAGAAATGAAGATTCACTCAATCTGACAGTTTGCTCTGAAATATGTAGATTAGATACATTAATAATGATAGCTTTTCAAATACTACAATTACAACAGGAGAAATGGCAGGAGATACGCAAACTTAATTCTTGGGTTCACCTTCTAAACAAGTGCAACTAACATACAGCAGCTCGACCTGAGCTTTTACCTAAATAGTTCACTGGGATTATTATTGAGAAATAAATCTGCAGTATCATGTGGATTAAAATTAGTTGATGAATTGAAAAACTACAAGCTAAACTTTCTGCTGTTAAAAATCAGAGACTTTACGTCAGTGTATTTACATCTCCGCAGATTTCTTCTTAACAGTGTGCCAGGTCCTGCTACGGCACCTGAATATGGAGTCTGGAACCTCTCAGTTATATACAAACGCAGGAGTTTTTACAAATGCACATGCTCATTCGGAAATGCACAAGCTGTGGTTCACGAATATAATTTCAAGAAAAACTTTAACATAATTTCACAAATGCACACGATGAGGTTCACAAATGCAAACGAGCCATTTCACAAATGCACAAGCTGTGGTTCACAAATATAATTTCAAGAAACACTTGTAATATAAATTCAGAAATGCACACGATGAGGTTTACAAATGCACAAGCTTTGGTTCACGAATATAATTTCGAGAAGAACTTTAATATAAATCACAAATGCAAGCAAGCCATTCCAAAAAAATGCACAAGCTGTGGTTCACAAATATAATTTCAAGAACACTTGTAATATAAATTCACAAATGCACACAATGAGGTTCACAAATGCCCATAATGAGGTTTACAAATGCACAAGCTGTGGTTCACGAATATAATTTCAAGAAACACTTGTAATATAAATTCACAAATGCACACAATGAGGTTTACAAATGCACAAGCTTTGGTTCACGAATATAATTTTGAAAAAACTTTAATATAAATTCACAAATGCACACGAGCCATTTCACAAATGCACAAGCTTTGGTTCACAAATATAATTTCAAGAAACACTTGTAAAATAAATTCACAAATGCACACAATGAGGTTCAAAACTGAACACCATGAGGTTTACAAATGCACAAGCTGTGGTTCACGAATATAATTTCAAGAAAAACTTTTATATAAATTCACAAATGCACACGATGACGTTCACAAATAAACACAAGCCATTTCACAAATGCACAAGCTGTGGTTCACAAATATAATTTCGAGAAAAACTTTAATATAAATTCACAAATGCGCACGAGCCATTTCACAAATGCACAAGCTGTGGTTCACAAATATAATTTCAAGAAACACTTGTAATATAAATTCACAAATGCACACAATGAGGTTCACAAATGCACACAATGAGGTTTACAAATGCACAAGCTGTGGTTCACGAATATAATTTCGAGAAAAACTTTAATATAAATTCACAAATGCACACGATGAGGTTCACAAATGCACACGAGCCATTTCACAAATGCACAAGCTGGGGTTCACATATACAATTTCAAGAAACACTTGTAATATAATTTCACAAATGCACACGATGAGGTTCACAAATGCACTCGATGAGGTTTACAAATGCACAAGCTGTGGTTCACAAATATAATTTCGAGAAAAACACTAATATAAATTCAACAACGCACAGGAGCCATTTCACAAATGCACAAGCTGTGGTTCACAAATATAATTTTAAGAAACACTAGAAATATAAATTCCCAAATGCACACGAGGTTCACAAATGCCCATGATGAGGTTTACAAATGCACAGGCTTTGGTTCACTTATATAATTTCGAGAAAAACTTTTATATAAATTCACAAATGCACACGAGCCATTTCACAAATGCACAAGCTGTGGTTCACAAATATAATTTCACGAAACACTTGTAATATAAATTCACAAATGCATACAATGACGTTCACAAATGCACACAATAAGGTTTACAAATGCACAAGCTGTGGTTTACGAATATAATTTCGAGAAAAACTTTAATATAAATTCACAAATGCACACGATGAGGTTCACAAATGCACACGAGCCATTTCACAAATGCACAAGCTGGGGTTCACATATACAATTTCAAGAAACACTTGTAATATAATTTCACAAATGCACACGATGAGGTTCACAAATGCACTCGATGAGGTTTACAAATGCACAAGCTGTGGTTCACAAATATAATTTCGAGAAAAACACTAATATAAATTCAACAACGCACAGGAGCCATTTCACAAATGCACAAGCTGTGGTTCACAAATATAATTTTAAGAAACACTAGAAATATAAATTCCCAAATGCACACGAGGTTCACAAATGCCCATGATGAGGTTTACAAATGCACAGGCTTTGGTTCACTTATATAATTTCGAGAAAAACTTTTATATAAATTCACAAATGCACACGAGCCATTTCACAAATGCACAAGCTGTGGTTCACAAATATAATTTCACGAAACACTTGTAATATAAATTCACAAATGCATACAATGACGTTCACAAATGCACACAATAAGGTTTACAAATGCACAAGCTGTGGTTTACGAATATAATTTCGAGAAAAACTTTAATATAAATTCACAAATGCACATGATGAGGTTCGCAAATGCACACGAGCCATTTCACAAATGCACAAGCTGTGGTTCACAAATATAATTTTAAGAAACACTTGTAAAATAAATTAACAAATGCACACGATGAGGTTCACAAATGCAAACGAGCCATTTCACAAATGCACAAGCTGTGGTTGACAAATATAATTTCAAGAAACACTTGTAATATAAATTCAGAAATGCACACGATGAGGTTCATAAATGCACACGATGAGGTTTACAAATGCACAAGCTTTGGTTCACGAATATAATTTCGAGAAAAACTTTAATATAAATCACAAATGCACACAAGCCATTCCAAAAAAATGCACAAGCTGTGGTTCACAAATATAATTTCAAGAACACTTGTAATATAAATTCACAAATGCACACAATGAGGTTCACAAATGCCCATGATGAGGTTTACAAATGCACAAGCTGTGGTTCACGAATATAATTTCAAGAAACACTTGTAATATAAATTCACAAATGCACACGATGAGGTTTACAAATGCACAAGCTTTGGTTCACGAATATAATTTCGAGAAAAACTTTAACATAATTTCACAAATGCACACGATGAGGTTCACAAATGCAAACGAGCCATTTCACAAATGTACAAGCTGTGGTTCAAGAATATAATTTCAAGAAAACCTTGTAATATAAATTCACAAATGCACACGATGAGGTTTACAAATGCACAAGCTTTGGTTCACGAATATAATTTCGAAAAAAACTTTAATGTAAATTCACAAATGCACACGAGCCATTTCACAAATACACAAGCTTTGGTTCACAAATATAATTTCAAGAAACACTTGTAAAATAAATTCACAAATGCACACAATGAGGTTCACAACTGAACACGATGAGGTTTACAAATGCACAAGCTGTGGTTCACGAATATAATTTCGAGAAAAACTTTCATATAAATTCACAAATGCACACGATGACGTTCACAAATGCACACGAGCCATTTCACAAATGCACAAGCTGTGGTTCACAAATATAATTTTGAGAAAAACTTTAATATAAATTCACAAATGCACACAATGAGGTTAACAAATGCACATGATGAGGTTTACAAATGCACAAGCTGTGGTTCACGAATATAATTTCGAGAAAAACTTTAATATAAATTCACAAATGAACACGAGCCATTTCACAAATGCACAAGCTGTGGTTCACAAATGCACACGATGAGGTTTACAAATGCACAAGCTGTGGTTCACGAATATCATTTAGAGAAAAACTTTAATATAAATTCACAAATGCAAGAAACACTTGTAATACAAATTCACAAATGCACACGATGAGGTTCACAAATGCACACGATGAGGTTAACAAATGCACAAGCTGTGGTTCACGAATATCATTTAGAGAAAAACTTTAATATAAATTCACAAATGCACACGATGAGGTTCAAAAATGCACACGAGCCATTTCACAAATGCCCAAGCTGTGGTTCACAAATATAAATTCAAGAAACACTTGTAATATAAATTCACAAAGGCACAAGATGAGGTTCACAAAGGCACAAGATGAGGTTCACAAATGCACACGATGAGGTTTACAAATGCACAAGCTGTGGTTCATGGATATCATTTCGAGAAAAACTTTAATATAAATTCACAAATGCACACGAGCCATTTCACAAATGCACACAATGTGGTTAAAAATGCACACATTTTAGTTCAGAAATGCACATGATCTGTTCCACAAAGTTACACAAGCTGTTTCACAAATATAATTTAAGAGAAGCTTCAAATGTAAACTCAAATAAATCAATAATTGCTGAGGGATTGCTGTGGTTGCATTTACGGCAAAAAACCACATGTCAACGACTCAACAGAATCTGCTGGGTTTCCTTACATAAAAAACTTTTTAACTGATTGGAATTGTTTGTTTAACTTTATTGAAGTGACTTTTCTTGTAAAGTAAGCAAGCGATTCTGATATTTTGGATAAAAGTATAAAACCTACAATCCTAGACTAGATTACAGAAAGCAATCTCACAGCTTTGTCTGGAGTTTATAAGGCATGTTATTGAAAAACAGCTATTCACAGCAAGTTTTGCAAAGATGGGAAGGATTTTTATGGTGATTATAAGCGACACTCCTAAAAAATAAAGCCTAATTATAAAATAATTTCAATAAATTTCCTTTAAGAAGGTAATTAAATTGCTCCTGTTCTTTAGTTCATCTAGATTCAGTGATGCCTTTTTTCCATTAGATAGCTTTTCCAGTTCACGAGGTTTCAAGTAAACAGCGCAAATTAAGAGTTCAACTTTAGAGCAACTTGAGATTTAAGACTGCATGAATATTAAACCGAAGTAGCAGAACTCTTCTCATCGCAGGAGCCGTTTCTCCTGTCCACTCCAAAGGTTTGAGTGCACTTAGATAGAGTCCGATAGAGTCAAAGGGAGCACTTCAGCTGCTCTGCTGCTGCACTTTCACATCTTTTCCTTTCTACCGACGGAAAATAAACAGATTTGCAGTAATTTAACCACATGAATAATTCAGGATGAACAGCGTTTCCTGGAGTTACGCCTCGGATGGTGTTGGTTCGCTGATCGGACCGTGACGGGGATCTCAGATTCGACGTTTAGCTCGTAAAGACGTCTGCTTGGCCAGAACTCCCTCTGAAGCCATTGTTCACAGTCTGCACTCATCCGCATATTAATATTTCTGTCATTAGGTTAAGGGCCATGTTGTCGATTCATCCCGCAAACATCCCAGGGGTGTTGTCATGACAACCATACTAATCAGGCCTCCGCAGCCGGATCACCATCACCGAATTAATTGGAGTGCGGAGACACGCGCTCAAAATGAGATATCGTGGAAGAGGTTGTGATCTGTTACATTCTTAATATTCTGTGGAGACAACGCTACCTTTTCGTTAAGTTTAAATTCGCCCTGAAGCGTCGTGTTGAGAAACCTTTTTCTAATCGTCAGGAGAGCTGGATGTGCGTCAACCTGGTAGAAGGCCGGTAGATACCAGAGATACGTTCACATCGATGTCCATGCAGGAAGTTCAGACAGAGTCAGTGGGGAAATTGAGAGTGGGAAAGTAGCACTAAAATTCAACCTGTCATATGAAGAGAGCTGAACCTCAGAATCACCTCGGTATCCATGCATTTCACTCCTGTATGGATTTAATAACCTTTATTGATGTTTCAATGTACTGAAGGATTTTCATTTCCAGCTTTCCACAGTAGAAATGGAAGGTTTCTAGGTTCAGTCAGTCTGTCCATCCTTTACCTCAGACTTGCTGCCATTTCACACAATTTTATGAATGTCTTTTTTTTTTAGAAAGTCTGACCCAAGAGCACCACTTTCTCCTCCTGCTAGAAGTGGAAGAAAAAACTCTGTGCAAAACCCTACTTCCATTCCTTTGGCCTGAAAATATTTTACATTTAAAAAACACTAAAATTGAACCAAGTAAGTTTTGCGTTTCAACTGAACTTTTTAAATATTATTGTTTATTGTAACATTGTTTTGGGATCAACCTTTAAAACCCACCTAAACAAAATATTTATTTTACAAAAAAGGTTTTTAAGAATACTTACCTATTCCAAACCCGACAAACCAACTGCACCTCTGTTTTATAATTTACAGCTTTTGAACATTTTTGATATTAACACATTTCTCACCAGTTTTTTGACACAAATTTGCCTCTTATGTCAAGTTATTTTCATACTAGCACTCAAATTCACTGCTACTTTACTAAAAAAGCTTCATACTTGCATCTTCTGCTTTAAAACATGAACAATGACGGACGGATCAGGGTCAATCTGGATCCGCCTCCTACCCCATCTGCGCCCTTGCTGTCATAGAAGGAAACACGTCGTCCAATACGTCCGCCCCTATGCAATAAAACTAAAAAATACAATTATTAAATTATATTTCGATGGATATTTCCTCAGATTAATGGTAAAACTTAACATTTACTCGTTTATTCGTTTTAGCTCATATTAAATCTGAATTAAGTGCACAGAGGACTACATATAAGAAAATCAAGTTAAACAATGTCACTTAATACAAAAAGTTCACCTGCTGTGGCTTGAACGTCTCACGACTCATGAGGTTTAGGATGTTTGCCTCAGACAGATGGCTTCTCATCGGGGTTTAAATGTTGATCTGTAGGCTGAATCCGCGCTCCGCTGCCGAACTGGAGGCTGGAATCAAACTCTGCTTCCGCTAAAGTTTGGAAATCAGGGAAACGTTTTCTCCAGTAGCTGTTTCCTAACCTAGACATCACTTCAGTTGGAGGAAATCCTGCAGCATGGGCCGGTGCTTGGTACAACGCCGCACTCTTTAAGACTCAGTAACTCTTCTACACTCTGTGAGCTCTTGGTTTGCGAGACGCTTTGAGTATGGTGTCCAGGTCTGAGATGATGCTAAGATGCTCTCTGTGGGATCTGTTTTTTTATTGATTTAGTTACCTGAACTCTGTAAATTCAATAATGTCATGGTTTCTGCACCAAGTGGTCAGACCTAATAACTCATCTGTTAAAAATGATCACTGCCGTCAGGTTTAAGAAAGCCACTGAAATACAGAAAATATCTGTTTAATATTATTTTAATAAGTCATTTAATAGAATCAGTTGAACTGCTGCCAACCCATTTTGTTGAGCAAATTTACTACAGCTGGGTTGGTCCAATAGTTACCCAGGTATTGGGTTAAAAAAAACCAAGTTACGTTGATTTTAAACCAAGATTTTTTAGGGAGTAGTTCAGGCAGAGATAACGAATTTCCCTTTATTTGGGAGCTGGCGTTTAGCTAAAGAAAAATATCAACTAGAAACTAAATTAGCTTTGTCTTAAAGGTTTTTTTTGTGTGAAATATTAATCACTACTGAAAACCTGGTTTCTATCCAGGAGTTTGAAATGTGAATATATATTTCAATCAGAAGTGTACATTTATTGCACATATTTTATGTTCTCTTCCGCTCAGAACAAACATACTGTTCCCATCTTCACAGTCATTAAATGCTTTGCTTATACATCAACCTGACTGTAATTATGATTGAGCAACAACAAGTAATAAGGGTGAAATGGTAGATTATTGAGGCTGCCACTATTAATCTATACGACCGAGTCAAACAAGACGTGGACATTTACTGCGCAGCACATCACAGATATGTGCACTAGTAGCCGATTTTAGGTTAAATAAATGAGAACATTAACACTTCCAGCAGCTCATAAGCAAGGGCAGGGGAAAGGAAGTGATAACACACACTTTCCTCGTCAATCACCTGGGATTAAACCGTACACAGTGGACGTAAACACACACTTGCACAGCCAGCACTTGATTCAACGAGCTGAGAACATTTCCCTGCATAATGAGGCCTGGTCACATCTGAATAATTGATGGGGGGAAAATGGTTTGGGGAATCTATCGTAATTTCTCCTCCGAGCAAAAATAACCCCCAAAACAAGGCCCCCGCTGAAAAATGTATGACAGCGAAGGGGCGTGAAGGGGGGTGGGGGGGTGGGGGTAGAGAGGGATAGTGGGTATGTGAGGAAGGGCAAATGTAGTTTAGAATTAATTAGATCAATATTCACGTTTACCTGAAGCAGCCGGATGTCGCCCTTCACGCTTCCTAGCCACCGATTCTGCCTTCCTCTACTTCTCTCCTCTTTCTCTTCCCAGTTTCTCAATGAAAGCTGCAGTTATGGAGCCACAGAGCTCATCCACATACCTACAGGGGGCTTCCTGCACATCCTGCTGGGGGTATTAGTACTTTATAGGCAGTCTTTATGCTACCATTCCCATTTCAGTATTCAAAAGCCAACTCCTACATGCAGAAGCTGCCACCGCTGCCACTGAGAGACGATTTTATCTCCAAATTAAAGCCATCATGAACAGTTAAGCATCGCTGGAACGACTGCGTGTCTCGAGGTCGACTGCACTCACTTAGAAAACATGTTGGTAATTTGGCTCATTTATACAGCAAACGTCACCTCAAGGCACTTAATTCAAATTGAATTCACAAATACTTAATTGATCCCAGAGGGGAAGCGGAGTGTTGTTGTAGCTCATACTGTTCAAGTTTCTCCATTGAGTGGTTCCTGTAGCAGTCTGTGTTACAGCGAAAATGAAGCTGCCTCTGAATGAAGACAAACTACTATTGTAGAGTAGTCTCATAGTAAGGATCCTTATCGACTAGGGATGAGGGAGTACAGCATTATCTGTCTCTGTACTCTGAATGGGCGGGGCCTAGTCCCAAAGTGGGTGGAGTTTAACCTGAAAATGGGCCAGGTTATCTTGAAATGGGCGTGGCTTTAACCGGTATGTGTTTTAAGGATGCAATTGAAAAGGGTTGAACAGAAATTGTTTTATTTATTGCTGATGAACTGAATGAGTTTTCAACACAACATAACTTTCATTTTTTAAGATTTTATTTTTTAGCTTTTTTATTTTTTTTTATATCCACACCAGGTATGTGTGTGTAGGTAATTGATTTGTGTTATAGTTTATAGCATAACTACCTGTATTTATTTTATAAAACAAATCAAATGTGATGCTACAGTCCCAGACCCACCCTGGGCCCTTTTAGCCCCTCTTTATTAACCTCCTGGATACGCCCCTGCTCCGCAGCACTTGACATTTAGTAATAATCACTTATTAATCATTATAAAAACTCGTAGGAGTCTCTGTCAGAAGTGAGTGAGAAAATATTTTTTCTCACGTTGGTCGCATTGAAACTGCAGCTTCTGTCAGTCACATAAAGACTGTTCTGAAAACATGTGGCTGGCTTGTGAATCAAGTAGGTGACCGATTTTAGATTAAAAACGGTAAACTTCACCAACAGGTGATTTTCATGACTGGAATGAGGAAACTGTACCCCATTAGAGCTGCACGATTATGTCCCAAAAAAATAATCACGATTATTTTGATCAATATTGTAATCACGATTATTAATCACGATCATTCATCCAGTCCTGTAAAATATCTATTTTTATTGCACCAATTATAAACTTTTAAAAATTCTAAAAAAAAATTCTGAAAAATAAAATATATATATATATAAAAGTACAAGCTAAATATGTTATTGCAGAGTGTATTCTCAAAGTGCAATTTATGGGAAACAATTACAGTTTATACAGAAAAGGCCTTTGACATTCCCTGCATCCAAATCCTTAGTATTTACTATTTGCTCCTTAGCAACTATTGCTCACCTGTTAATGTAGTAAATACTGCATAGCAAACAATCGCGTAATAGGCATGAAATCAGACGTAGTGCTCCACCATTTTGCATTTCCTTTGACCCGTATTGACTGTTCTGTTGACCCAGATGTTTGCGTTACGTTCGCCTGTGGTCCCGCCTCCTCTAGCCGTTATTTTGTCTGGTATGACTTAACAACTTAAATGTTTAATCAGTCAAAAAACAATTACAGTAATCAGTAACATCGCTACATTTACATTTATCCGCCGAAACTGCGGCGCTGTCAATGGTTGACAGTTCGTCTGTAGCCATTTTTAGCTAGGTCCTTCTTCTTCTATGATTTCGGGGCGTCCGCTGCATTGTGGGATAGCTTAGCATCCACGGGCTGCTTACTGTGGCGGTAATACACGTTCGGGAACTTTCTGCTTACTAGTCAGATCCATAATGGAGATTTGGATCCACTACATTGCTCAAATACTCCTTTTCACCTGCTACGTAGCAGACTATTGGTTGAGACAGTGTGTAATAAAGAGGCACGCAGTGAAGCTCGCATTTTTAATGTAAATATCGTGGACGATCAGGTTCATTTAATTGTGGCCACCAAAATCGTGATCATGATCAAAATCCGATTAATTGTGCAGCCCTCTACCCCATAGCACCTTCCTGGGCAAAATGCAAATATAACATGTTTTATCCTCCTCTCTTAAGAAATGGGGAGGGTTTATGAAAAACGACGTTATCGGATATGAGCAGAAATTCGTAAGTATGGTGGCTCCGGGACGCAGACACAGTCAGCTACCCAATGAGAATTTTTATTCATTCCGAGCTCAGATATTGACCCGTATGATACTCTGTAAAAGTGCTTTATCCGTACCGGATACTCATTTCAGCCGAGTATCCGGCTCAACTCTATTATCGACCTATCAGCTGCTTGGTACAGTGGATCATCCCATATTGCTATCAGTGATGCTGGAAGCGCGTTACTCCTAATATCACCACTTCATCAGTACTAATGTAACGCGTTACTATTTCTATACAGGTAATCAGATTAAAGTTACTTGTTTAAGCCACTGTGCGTTACTATTTTTGTAATTTTCTTAAGCAAAAATATATATTTGGTACATGGCGGCAAAAGCATTAAGAACGCAAGCAACAATAGCGGTAAATATGGTCCTACATACCTTCAACATCACGGCTGCCGTCTTTTTCTGTCGTAATCTAAAACAGCTGATTATCTCCTTTACGGTCGCCATGTTTGTTTTGGCTTGAGTCGAGTCTAAGTTCTGTACTGTTACTGCCCCCTAGTGGAACTCTCCAGTAGTTGCGTGCGATGAGTAAGCAAGTACGTCCCCCAATGTTTATAACACGTCACCAGTGATTATAAAGCTTATTGCTTACTGATAAAATGCACTTCCAATAAAGTCAATATTGGCAAAACTGATCATTGTTTCTATTTTGTTGTTCCTGTTTTTTTCTTCTCCTGTTTCTACTGCAAAAGAATCAGCGGTTGATCTAGAAAGGTCAGATCGTCTCTTAAAGCAATTTAATCAGTTTTCATCCAGAGAAGGCAATAAGGGAGAGCCAAGCTGTCCTGGTGGATTACAGTAGAGGATTCTGGGTCTCCTACTTTCACCAATGAGACACTAGAAACATCTGGATAACTGGATTCATGACAACTGGATATCTGCTGATTAACCCCTGGGTGAATTTCCTGATGAATCAGAAACTTATGCCTTGCTGTTGGAACGCTCAGACTTCTTTCTTCGTTTTTCGCTGTGGAGGGGAAAAAACCCGGAGAAAGTTCTCAGCCTGGCTGGAAGGAAAACGACCCGTAATCTGGCTATTGGAAGGGAAACTATAACCATTTTATAGCTGCAACCTTATGAAGGAGCGATATATAAACTGGAATATTTTTTTTGAAAACAGAGAGTTTCTAAAACTGGAGGGAATGTGGCTCTTTTGCAGCACGGTTCAACACTTTCATCGGTTGATACCTTCAATGCCATGCAGTCTAAGAAATAAAACGTTGGATTTAAGTGATAAAGTTAAGGAAATCTTTTCCATAAAACTCTGTCAATTAAGTGTAAAACAACATGGGTTTGAAATTAATTACAATTACATTTTAAGTATATTAAATATAAAACTATAATACTAATAAAAAAATAATGATAAACTATATTATTCTGGTTGAAAGGAGTTCTCAAGATAGCATGTCATGAACTGTTGACAGAATCGAACACCTGAATCTGAAGAGGTGTGTACAGATCTATGAGCTTTCTGGAATGCTTGTCAAACTAAATTAGAACCATCCTCTGATGTAGAGATTTAAAAAGCTATCATAAACATTTTGAATTTGGGTCAGTGGGACATATTCCATCCATGTTTGGCTTCATGCAAACCAATCCAACTCTGCATACAGGTTTTAGTACCGTACAAGACTTTCCATCTCCTTCTCTGCTGCTCTATAATGGATCCGTCTTCCTGCAGACGCATCGTTTGGACAGCATCCAATTGGTATTCCTTGTGACATCTCAGGTAACATGTAGGAGGAGAAAAAAAATCTCTTTCCATGGGAATGCTTTTTGAAGCCATCAATTTGGAATGACCTTTTTCAATCACGACTTATTTCAGCACTCAGAGCTGAAAAGAGGAAAAACCTGAGGGCAACCAAAGCGAAATATAAAACATAAGATGAATGCACAGAGGAATATGATGTATTAGCTAAATTAGATAGATTTATTCTTGGAGCATAATTTTATCTACATACAGCTGCCCATTTTACAGTTTCTGGGTCAGGCGCATGTACTGGATGCAGAACCTGAATCTGACTGCATGATTTCCATCGAGTCTGATGATTATTTCCATATTCAGCTCTACATTTGTTTAAAACCTCATGCAGAAAAGTGGATGTTAAAAAGTCAACTTTTTGTCTCTTTTCTGTTCTCCATTTATCTAAATTTTTACCTGTAATGTGTCGACTGCCACATCCCAGCTAGTATGTCTGGGTCTTCTGGCTTTTCTCTAATCATGTTTACATGTTCTGTTTGTGCGTCTATTTTCTCCAGGTTCAGCTCAAAACCAAAAATATGGGGTTAATTATTCGTTTTCAATCAAATCAATCTGCTGTTAGTTGGTGGAAAAAAGAGTTAGAATAGTCGAAAACTGGATTAGATATCTATGATGGAGTATTAGGGCAATTGTAAACAAAACAGAATTATTTTGGAAAAAATTTCCACCCCAAAAACCTCAGAAATTCTTAGATTAAAGTCACACATTTTCCAGAAAAAAATCAGAATATATCTGATGTCAAAAAGTAGAAAAATTACAAGTAAAAACAAAAAAAAAACTCAGAAATTCTCTGTAACGTAAAAGTCGTAAAATTACGAGTAAAAGACAGAAATTCTGATATTAAAGATATTTTCTAGAAAAAAACGTGTTACTCTTTGATGTAGAAAAGCAGAAAATTTAAGAGAAAAAACAAAGAAATTTCTATGATTAACGGCATATGTTTTTATTTAAAAATTTTCTGACTTTACAATGTCATAAATGTCTTAGTTTAGATACTGAAAATGTAAGCTGAAATTTCGTAGTTTTTTCTTGCAAATGTTCTACTTTTCTACATCATAAAATAGTGTTTTTCCAAGAAAATATCTGAAATTAATCTAAACATTTATCTCTTTAACTAGATTTTTGTGACAGAGAATTTCTGAGGTTTTTATCTGGAAAATGTGTGACTTTAATCTCAGAATCTCTGAGTTTTTAGGGTGGAAATTTATTCCAAAACAATTTTATTTTGTTTAGAATGGCCCTAATACTCCGTCGTAGATATCATATCTGATTTAAATAAAGCGCAAAATTAATATTTTCCCTGATACCTTACTGTCTTCTTTGAGCCCTTGGAAAAGCTTTAAGCGTATCAACTTGTGCTAGCTGACTGGAAATGTTTAAGTTTCAGGGTAAAATCAGAGTCATGTGAAAGTAAAAAAAGGTGACAATAAATTATATTTAAACTTGAACCCCGAGTCTCTCAGTTTCTGTTCTGCTTTGTGAAAAATAATAGCCCAAATAACAACCACCTCATGATGGCCTGACTGATGTTCTGATATCACGGACTCCAGGGGGTTTGGTCACCACGACCCTATATTTCTGCAAAACAAGTCCGACGTTGAGGAAGTGGACAGGGATTGACAAATAAATAGCTTCTTGCTTCTGTGTTGTTGCTTTTCTGGTTCCCCTAAAGGCTCTGACTGACATGCAAAGTTACAGATGATGGATTTCGATAAAAAGAAATGTTATTTTTTGCTGTAGAGATTGGTCAATAAAAGCAGGGTTGTCTGTGTCGATAATTTAGTTAGGGAGGAAACATGAATTGATGGAGACTAATAGTAGATGGACCTAGAAACAAAGCTATTTATGAGACCACCTGACTAAACAAATCCGAGTTATAATTCATTTTACAGAATTCATTGCCTGTTTTAAAAATTTCTATGAATTCTGCTGTCACATTGTTCTCTACGACGGAGTATTAGGGCAATTGTGAACAAAAGAAAAATATTTTGGTATAAATTTCCACCCAAAAAACTCAGAAATTATCTGATGTCAAAAAAATAGTAAAATTACAATTAAAAATATCAGAATTTCTGAGATAATCACACATATGTTCCAGAAAAAAAGTCTGAAATTCTCTGTCTCAAAAGTCGTAAAACTATGAGTTAAAAGACAGAAAGTTTTATATTAATTGCTGATATTTTCTAGGAAAAAAAACTTAATTCTCTCATGTAGAAAAAAGTAGAAAATTTGTGAGAAAAAACTAAAGAAATGTCTATGATTAAAGGCATACATTTGCGATATCTAAACTAAGATATTTCTGACGTTAAGCCAGAAAATTGATGTTTTCTTGTGTTCTTTATTTGCCTCCCTGTCTTGTGTCATCGGTTCGCGCCTCTGTTGGTCCGGTTTCTTTTCTTCACCTTCTTCCTTTCTTCCTTCTTGTCTCAGTTTAATGTCCATGACGTCAGGAAATTGAACCCACAGTAATCACTAATAAAGATTTTTCATACATATACATCAAGTGGCGTACTACAGCGAAGCTGTAATACTCTGCTTGGGAAAGTAAAACTGTTGGGCTTGTACTTGGTACTCAGACACCAATTCTGAGTAGCATACTGCTAGACAGGACACGTAAAAAAAAAAAGAAAAAGCCAGAAAATTGAAAGAAAAAATGTATGCCTTCAATCATAGAAATGTCCTAATTTTCTACTTTCTACATCAGAGTATTATGCTTTTTCCCCCGAAAAAATATGTTAGATTAATCTCAAAATTTCTGTTTTTTACCTCATAATATTATGACTTGTAACAGAGAATTTCCATGTTTTTTTCAAAGAAATATGTGCAATTATTCTAAGAAATTGTGAAGTTTACTCGTAATTTTGCTATTTTTTGACAGATTTCCGAGTTTTTTTGGGGGAAACTTACTCCCAAATTTTTTTCTTTTGTTTACGATGTCCCTAATACTTCGTCGTAGTTCTCCATGTTGGTATAAAAAAATAAATTCAAATTGATCTGAACATGAATTGCACGCGTACAGAGCTCAAGTTTGAAAAAATTTCAGAAGTCACACTACATCAGGACAGGCGATGTCTACTTGTCCGAATATTCTGGTAATTATTAGTAAAAAATGCTCATAACTGCATATGTTAAAAGTTCAAACACCAAATACAACTTAATATGCATTCATACACATGGTAGAAACCGTTTTAGCAATACCGTAATATTGACATTTCTTCGCTTGGGGCTACAACTCATTAGTGCAAAAAAATTAAATGACATTCCTGGATTGGCTGCATTAAGTGTCGGCGCCTAAACTTCTCAATCCTGCATCTTCTTTTCAACATTTGACATAACAGAAAACGACTGATGAGCCCAACGAAGTCTAAAAACCAAGCAGAGAAAACAGATAAACTAGAGTAAAATCAGAAAACCCAACGAAATCAGAATACAGAAAGGCATACAGAATACGCTGGACTGAATGCTGAAGAATAAAAATACCGTTTTTAATAACGATTTAAAGGAGGAAAGGGAGGGTGCCAATCTGAGCGTAAGGGGCAGTTTGTTCCACAGTTAATAAGCTCAGACTGAAAAAGCCGCTTAGCACAAGCTCTACACTCGGCAGACGGGACTGATAACAAATATTACACCGCCGAGCTAATAGTTCGCCCTGGGACACAGAAGGAAAAAATATCTGACAAATATGGCGGGGCAAACGCATGGAGAGATTTATGAACTAGCAACAGGATTTTATATTGAATTCGATAACGGATCGGTAGCCAGTGAAGCCGAGCCAATACAGGGGTAATGTGTAGAAGAACCTGATACCCCAAATAAAATAGAATTTGTCTAATCCAGACGAGAGGTCACAACTGCATGAACCACAGAGTGTAAATCCTGCTTCCTCACAAACGGCGTGAGTTTAGACAACCGACGAAGCTGGAAGGAGGACTTAACTATCTGATTTATGAAGGTATCCATGCAATGAAGGGTCCGTTATAATCCCAAATTTTAAAATGGTTTTGAGAAGTTTTTAACAGGGCAGTGACACAAGATGGCAGAAAAGGTTTCGGGATCTCGGGAAAAAAGAATCGGCTCCAACTTTGACTGAATAGCCAAGCCTTAAACATCTTCCAAACAATCAATAAGAGACACAACGCTGCATAAGATGCCAGATAACGCCAGTCTGAGCTGCTGCTACAGCTACATTCAGGGTGTGTAGCTAAGAGCAACATTTCTCCAAACAGGTTGGTTAATTGGCTCATAATCATCCACAATGTCTGCTTTTTTTCCTGGTTTTCTTCCATACAGTATATACATAATTTGTCAGTGGATGACACACTTCTTAATAAACACGTCTCCTTCTTATCATTCTCTCTTTCATTTATAGAAACTGCCTTTTTCTATCATTTTCAATTCTCTTACCCTCCAACTGACGGGTGATAGTCAGCAGAGTCAAAGCGCTACATGCTACCATGTTTTCCCCAGTTGCACCATGTAACTCTGTTAAGTTAAAATAAAACTAGTGTGGATCTCATTGGTTATCTCCACCACCACCAATCTTTGCCATATTTAGAATTTGAAGACTATATGGGGGCCCAGTAGGCGTGGGCCCCTGGGTCTGTGCCCATAATGCCCATTGGATAATCCGGCCTCGGGTAGAGCTGACAAGATTTAGTGATTGGTTTTAGTTTTATTTAAGTGTAATTTTAGTCGACTAAAATGGCAAGTAATTTTAGGCTACTTAAACTTAAACTTAAACTTTGTACTTCTGGCAAATCTGCTTCTGGCAAAAAATCTACTTGGAACCAGGGATCGACCGATATGGATTTTTTTTAGTGCCGATGCAGATTTTTTTCCATCAGCCTTAACCGATGACCATTACGGGCTGCACCATAAAATCAATGATGATAACAAATGTTACACGTCCCAATTTAACATGTATTGAACTTTAAAACAATATTTAAAACCATATTTAAATAGTTAACATAGGTGAGGTAGAACAAGTAAAAGAAAATAATTCAGTGCTGAAAAGCTGCGTAATAAAAATTCAGAAAAATGTTTTAAGCATAAATAAAACACTATTGCACACAGCAGAATCAAATAAGCAGCATAATAAAGTACACAATGCGTATAATGCTGGGAAATGCAGCAGCCGCTTATCTGCCAATACACGTAAAAAAACGCAAAATATCGGCCCCTGTTATATCGGTCTATCCCTCCTCTAAGTAAAAGGTAAGAACAACAATAATAAGGTTTATTTCAGTGGATTTTTTTAGCACAATGTTCAAGTCTTCAACTTTATCTAATTAAAACAAAAAAGAGAATTTACTTTTAACAGAATATTGAGGTTTATCTGTCTCCTCTGAGTGTTCTGATCTCTCAATGAAAAGCTGCAACACATTTTTGCTCTTGGTTTTGTTATTGTCAAACGTGAAATTAGTCCATAAATCTTTTCTTCTTTTCCTCTATCCGTGAACGGTTTCTACGTTTCCTCATAACGTGATCAGCTGTCGTCCCACAGCTCCACCATCAGCTTCAGCTGCTGGAGCTAAAGCTACAACCATCCTGGAGTTATCAGTCATCCGGAGGGCTGTCAGAGAGCCACGGTGGGGTAACCGCCTTCCTGCCGCAGCTAATTTCACATCTGCTACAGAAATTTGATTTGCTGCCAAATGAGTTTATGAAACTACAAGAACACAACGAACAATCATTACTTTAAACATAATGAGAAGTTATTGTTGTTGGGAAAATGTAAATTAGCTGCACTTCCTGAGCGAGAAACGACAGCTGTGGAGGTTAGCAAGGCGGTAAAAGCATGTAAGCAAGATTTAGTTAGCGGAAACGCAGAGCCCCATAAAACACACAACGATTCACTGACTGCTTTCATGTGACTTCTTGTACTTTGTATATCACTGTCACTGTGTTATGCTGCTGATATACAGTAATGGGAGAAATAAAGTATCTATTACCAGACAGTTTTGATTAAAGGGGCGATGGGGGGTTCTGGTTATTTCAAGGGGGAGGGGGGGGGGGTCTCATGAAAACCAACAAAAATCCTGTGGACACAGCTAATAACTGCTATTTAACAACAAAAATAACACAGCATTTCACCTACTTTAATTAATCAATCAATCGCAGTCATATGTACAAAACAGGATCTATTCTCAGACTCACCACCTTTTGATTGCCCAACTTCTGTCCAGTTTCCACACATGGAACGAATCTATAAAAACACTGAGGGGCTGATTGATCAACTGTTTGCGCAAACGGCACAGCGTCGCAAAAACAGGCTCAGGCTGATCTATCAACACGGCGCAGAGCGCATTGCGCCTGTTAAACCCACATCGAGACGCACGCAATCCTTTTAGCGCTTTTGCCCCTGATGAATATGCAATCTGGACGTTTCTTTAAGAAGACGTAAGATATCGGTAGGAGAACAGCAAAGAAGTCGGCGTTCCAGGCGCAGTGTGATTTACTAAGTATAAACATGATTGCGGCGGCTATTTTATCGTCTATTTTTAGCACTTCTGAAAAGCATGTCTTAATTTTGCGCTACCACATTCAACTTGACATTATTATTGACAAACAAAAATTCACACATAAACTAAGAGTAACTAACAGTCTAATGGCCATAAACCTGACAGTTATGTAACTATTTACCAGTTTTTTCCCCCAAAGACGCATCATAACTCGCGCACATGATCCTAGTGGATCCTCATTAGTTTCTCACATAGTGGTTAACCTTCCTGGAGTCCAATTAATAAAATGTAGTAATCATATACAATACCAGACTGATAATTGGCATTATATGTCACATTTTAAAAACAAAATTCACACATGCTGCAGTTTTAATCAGTCTAACCCGATAATACAAAGTGTGCATGCAGCAGAGAGCAGCGCATTTATGCCGCACAGAACAGAATTCACAGCATTTTAGCCGAATTTTTGTGCCAAAAACGCATCACGGATCCATGCGCATTATTCCTCCTCTCTCTAAACGTGGTGCAGCTCGCAGTAGCGGCAGCAAACTCCTCAATTGAATACCGATGCTTGCGCCTGTTGAGAATCTTAGTAAATCACCCGCAAATTAAGGACAACCCACTCGCGCAAATTTTTAGCGCCGCACGTAATTTTTTCGGTCATTATCATTAATCTTGATAAATGAGCCCCATAGGTTTTAATATGTTTTTGATATAGGTTTTTAATACATGTACCTTCTATATAATTGGCTGTTTTCCTATATTATAGGTACATATGCCAGTGCAAACCACAGAGCCAGCTGGCACACTCCGGAAAAAGAATGCATGTATGTATAAATATATATTTATCAGATTCATCTGATTGCACTTCATCTTCTGTTTATTCACGATTTTAGATGTTGCTTGTGTCCAAATGATCACAGTATTTTAAAAGAAAAAAATGCTTCCAGGCATGGAAAAAACATTTGTTTGAAATTGTAGCTTTTGCATCAAGATCTTTAATCAAAGATTAGATCCTTGAGGGAAGATAAAAAGACCCAAATTTAACATGAAAAGTGACTACTTTTAAAAGACTGCTGCACTGGTTACCAGCTGAATATGAGACCCCGGCGTTGAGCCAAACATCGGTTCATGCTGCAGGATTTCCTCCGGCCGTAGTGATAGCTTGTAGGTCAGGAAACTGCTTAGAGTCTTTCAATCTGTTGATCACTTCAGTTGGAGAAATGTTGCCTGATTTCAAAACTTTGGCTGAAGTGGAAATTATTTCCCGTCTCCAGTGTGGCAGCGGAGCGCGGATTCAGCCTCCAGGCCAACATCTACCCCCCACTGATTCTTGTGTTTTATCTGTTTTAGATTTACATACTTTTACATAATTTTCTTTAATTATTTACCTAAATTGCTGGTTTACTCAAGACGTAACTAATATGACTACGCTTTTTTTTCTTTTGAAAATACTGTTATTGCTTTTAATCAAATGCTAAATATTTTGATTAATTTATTCTCTTGTTTTATATGTTTCTAATTTCCAAACTTTATGACTTTTTATGATTTAATTACTAAATGTTTTCTTTTAGTAATTCTCTGTTTTAATTTTCATATTTTTATCATTTGTTTGGTTTCTTTACCACTGAATCATGTAAAGCGCCTTGAATTGCCTTGTGTGCAAAAGTGTGCTATAGAAATAAAATTGCCTTGGGGATAAAAATCATAAACCTCTGCAGCAATCCGACTATTTCAGTATTTCAGTTCCATGTGGAGCAGGAAGAAGTTGTGAGAATGCGTTCAGGCCAAGGCAGGTGAACCGTTCGTATTTTAAGGACATTAAATTTCAACGTTTATATTTAGTTTGATATTGATTTAAATGATGTTAAAAACCTAAATATTAATATATTGAATATGTTATAATAAAAGAGATATGTGTATAAATAGTTTTTGACCAGATTTCTTTGACCTCTTTGGTCAAAATGACAGACAATAAAATCATTTCCTGACCTCTGATATTAACAGAAAAGAAGTGAGCCAGGAACCAAACCTTGTGGTACACCTGTGTTCATTTTTTAAAACGATTATCTTTCACCACCACTGACAACACATTGCTCATCGTTTATGGTGGATTGAAGATATGATTTTAAACCACTTAAACCTTATTCCGCAAAATAGAAGAATCTTTAAAAACTATTAGGTTACAAAACATCTGAATTTCAGAATAGTTCATACATGAAGTGTTGTATAAAAGTGCAGGCGTGAAATCAAAGCCTGAGGGGATCTATGGTGTGGGCGGTTGTTAGTTCAGCCTGACCCAGCATGTGTTGATGGAGAAAGAAGTGTTATTCATCCCCTGTTGTTTGTTAGATCTGCCGCTACTGTAACCATTACCATCAACCGCTGTTATCGCCAAGCGTTTCCGGAGGACTGAGGCCGAGGGCAGACAGTGAGGGGGCATCACTCCAGTGGCCGTCTGGGAGCTTTGCGGCATATCTTAAAATCCGTACAGTGAGTCATTACATGGACCTGCGCTCTAATACTCCACCAATTTACTTGGACCTTACGCTCAGCTCCAGAGAGGCCGGCTCTTAATGATCCCTGTCATTTCTAAAATGTGAACAGGCGGTAGGTCGTTTCATTTTATGGAAACTGTCTGCCGAGCCGTGCTATGGAATTAGAGGAAAACCGGTTTCTATTTTTAAAAATGGAGGCAAAACCTTCCACCTGACTGGACCTTTGCATCGTTTTGTGATCAGCCCATGTGTAGTAACAACCAGCAACACCCAGCATGCTTAAAAATAATCTAACTAGTTATTAAAAATGCTCAGCACAAATATATGCAGGGTGTGAGATGTGTAGGTTTGAGCAGAAAAACACAGAATAAACAAATCTGAGAGGGAGAGACTACGCTGCTGTGTCAATCACCGGATATTTTTAGAGACGGCTGGTTTGCTCGGCATCAGCATGCGTTACCTGGTGAACCAAAAAGCAGCATGGTTTTAAAAATAATGAGCACAGAATGGGACATGAAATTAGCTGCAGTGATGGGGAGAATGAATAAGGAAACAGAAGAAAAAATTGCTTGTTTAGGATAAATAATTTAAAGTTTAGTAGAACTAACTTAAAACCAAAAATTATGAAAGAAACATACAAGGTGTTCTCAAGATGTAAGAGTTTTAGTTTGTGGGTCTTTTTCTTAAAATGAAAGTACATATTTGCTCCAGGTGTAGGAGTTGTAAATGATATAAGAGTTAGTTTTATGTCTAAATGACATATCTAAACTATAGTGCAAGAAAACTCCAAAATGGAGCCATACTGGAAATGCTACGTGTAAAAACTAAATAGTACTCCAACATCCTCGTTAAGCGGCAGTTAAATTGTTGGGTTGTGGTATTGTTGATGATGCTACATTCCATTAACTGGAAAACGGGAAGATTAGAAGCTCATCAGGTTTATGGCCATTAGAGTGTTAGTTACTATCAGGATACATTGTGTGTGAATGACACTTTTTTGTTTCTCAATAATAAACGTATGTAGAATGTGGTTGTGCAAAGTTAGCACATGCCTTTAAGAGACGGTAAAAATAGACGCTAAAATAGCCGGCACAAACATTTACACGTTTAGTAAATCACGATGTGCCTCGATCGCCTCCTTCTTTGCCTGTTCTCCTCCCAATATTTTACGCCCAAAATTGCTTGTTCATCAGGGGGAAAAGCGCTAAATGGATTGCGTGTGCGCAATGCTGTCTATGCCATGTGAGCAAATCAGCTGTAGCCTGTTTTAGCGACGCTGTGCGCTTTGTGCCGGTTTAAGCAAGCGCAAACAGTTGATAAATCAGGCGCATTGATTTTCCGTTATTATTTATGTTTGTTTAATGACTGTGAACATTTTGTGGGTTTCAGTTGTCTAGTATTTTCTTCGTTTAAAGAACTAATGTCACAACAGGAGTTCGAAAAACTCCTCCATGCGTTCATCTTTAGTCGGATTGATTACTGCAACAGCGTCCTCACAGGACTACATAAAAAGCTCTTTTAAATCAAAGATTAAAACCATTTAGTGCTGCCTTTGAGTCCTAAATTACAGTTTCTATTCAAATGTTTTCTTTTGATTTTCATGTTTTCTCGTGTTGTATCCGTTTTTAATCTTCATACTTTTACATACATTTTCTTTTATGCTTCAGTTACTAAATGCATTTCTATTAGTGATTATCTGTTTTAATTGTCATACTTTTATCATGTATTTGGTTTCTTTACCACTGAATCATGTAAAGCACTTTAAAATCCCTTGTGTTGAAAGTGTGCTATATAAATAAAATTGCCTTGCCATGAAGAACGAGAATATTTATTTTAGCTTTTCTTTTGTATTTGAACAAGGTAAATATAACATTGTTTTGGATTATTGGACGGGAGAAATGGGTTTAGCTACGAATGGAAAACATAAACAAGGATCTGACAACAGAGAGACTCAACCAATGAGTATTTATACTGAGCAGTCTGTCTACTGAATGGTACACAGCTGAGTTAAAATGAACAGATACGGAAGAACTGTTTAAAGCTAGAGGCTCAGAGGAACACTTGGAAACCCACAGAGGAGCTGGTGCATTTCTCCAGCAGTCATTGGCAGAGGCAGAATACGTGCCGGACAGGTCGCTGTCCATCACAGGACAGTATAGAGTCACACAGGACAAATGACCAAGCCCACACTCATACTTACGGAAAATTGATATTAGAATAATCCTTCATTGCCCGCATAGAGGAGATTCAGCTGGAACAGCAGCAAAGTGACAGGTAGAAGAAGCATTTAGGTAAGTAAGTATAAAAAGCAGAAGAAAAATATATGTACATTAAGGACAAAACTACAAAACCAAAGTACTGTGCGGGTATTAATCAGATTTGTAAGTGTGACTGGGTGGGATAAAAAAAAAGGTATTTATACAATTCTAATTTATTTATTTATAAAGCGCCAGTTCACAACAAATGTCATTTCAATACAATTATCCAAACGTTCCAATCATTTAAAAGTTTCCTATGTCAGGAATCCCAGCAGATTGTGCTGAGTCATCGGCGTGAGGTAGTGCCCGGATCATGCAGACTCCAACCACAGCAATTCCTCATACTGAGCAAGCATGTAGCGACAGCGGAGAGGAAAAACTCCCCTTTTACAGGGAGATCTTATAACCCCAGCATTAAAGGACCTTCATTGGCTCCCGGTTTCATACCGAATAAACTATAAGATCCTGACGTTCACTTTTAAAGCCTCTACTGCCCCGCGTCTGTGGAGTTCCCTGCCCACTTTTAGGAAACGGCTGAAGTCTTTTTTCTTCTCAGCTTTAATTCATTTTAACTCGGCTGTTTTATCTTTTGCCTTTTACTTTGCCTTTCCATGCTTCCAGGTTATTGAATTTTGTCTGTCGTTTTATTGTGAAGCACTTTGTTCGGCTCCAAATCTCCAAGGGCTCTCTGTTACCTACGCAAGGATGCAAAGAGTAGAGCCCTGTTTTTTTAACTATCCTTCCCTGTCAATGGAGAACGTCTGCATCTGATTTATCAGTTTCAGTAACAGACAGATATTGCTTCACCAGAACGGGGCTCTACAGTCGCTGTAATCAGTATTTAATGCTGCGTTTGGCCACTACATGCTTTAAATTGAAAGGATAACGTATCTAATCTGTTCTTTTGCCGATTTTGAACACAAGGAGGTGTAGGAAAACAAGAAAAAAGGGCTGCTGTGTTTTGTTTCGATGCGTTTCTCGAGGATTCTATGAGCTGCACTTCTAGTAAAAAGATTTACAGCTTAAATCAGAACTTACTTTCTCTCGTTCATTGCTACTTGAGTAAGAAATGCGTTCATAAGCCTAGAAAAAAACGGAAATGACGCTGTGATAGTAGGCAGAGACACCATGAAAAGTTAGCGCCCCCTGCTGTTCTGGTCGAGCAATGCTGAAAAAACAATAGAGAGTGGAGAGGAAAAAATGGAGAACCATAAACGAAAAACATCCTTCGTGTTCGTCGTCGACTGTCTTTATTTCGCTTACAGTTTGATTCGAGGAAGTTTTCTGGTTTTGGTGGCTTCGTTGTATACTGGTCCTTCTCATAAGTTGAATTTTACCGCTTTTTATTTAAATATGTCTACCGCGGGGCACATTTTCCTTCAGGTGCGGGAGAGTGTGTGGGTCCCCTTCACTTTCTGAGTAAAGCCAATTGAGTCTAAGATAATATTAAAGGCTGCAGTTAAGCTATCACCTTCAGTGTTCACATGAACATTGAAATCCCCTGCTATAATTACCTTAGTGTTAAATACTAAATCAGATAATTTTTTTTTAGATCTGTTCCAAGGTCTGGTGGACGATATAAAACCACAAACAGAAGTGGTTTTAATGTTTTGCAGCTTGGATCAGAAAAAGTACGAAATAAATGCGGTCTAATCCGACCATTTTCTCATAGTGCGTGTCACAACTGGTTGGCTGCTGATTTCTGCTGTCAGAAATCTCGTGCTTCTACGCGCCGTTTGAAAAACTGAATTACTGTGTATTGTTGAATTAAATAATTATCATAATTAATTCAATGCATGTTCAAGCAGAGACAAAATGGAGCCAATTTCCAGTTTAACATTTATTTTGAACAGATTAACAAATTGCAGTTTTACAGAGGAATTTGCCCCCGTCGTTCCCCTGTGGTCCAGATTTAAAGAAATCTGAACAATTAAATGATCTTCATTTCACAGCTTTATAGACAACCGGGCCTCTAGGCGTTTCTAATCTCTCCAATCAGAACATTTTCATACAGTGTCTTAGCCCTTATTGGCTGTCAGAAAATTATACAGTCATATGGGTGAGACGTCTTTTCTTAAAAGCTCATTCTGAGTTTTATGGTTTTATGGCAACACACTAAATCTACAGACATCCTGTTTTTTACAGCTTGCAATAAAACTCACCCCAGAGTTTTATGACTTAAAAGCTTACCTCCATAAACAATAGTGACAGACATATATTTTACAACCATGCAAACTATATAAACAGACTTTTACCTTCTGAATAATAAAAGTTTAAACTCTCTGCAGAATAACACCACAGTATATAATCACTCCTCACCTGTCAAAGACAACCCACCATTTCCAGGTCATTCTAATGTCTGGCCAACCCGCAGTATAGTTACAGGATGAGTCGGCGCGGTTTGCAACTGCTAACAGGTTTTTCACAGACCATAGAAATGGTTTAACTTTTTAACAAAGAGGCAGAATATTTCCCTTTTAAACTAAACTCAAAGTCCTACAGATCAATACATTTAGTTTGTTAGATTGCTTGGATTATATCTGTGGTGACAGTTTTTGTTGAACTCAGTAAAGTAATGATATTTATATATGACACCTTCTAAAAATGTCAGCCTGACTCTGACTTGTTAGCAGGAACACTTTGTCCGTCCGTCCGTTGAGTCAGAGAAAAAAATCATTTTAACCTGAAGATTTGAGCATCAAAAAGCATAAATGGAAGAGAAGTAACCCCTTTAAAATGTTTGACAATTAATCAGAACTATAAAACACTGATCAGCCAGCCTCAAGTCAAACGTTTGCAGTGGAGAAGACATGAAGGTCCAGATCTGCCTTAGAGAAAAACTCAGGAACACACACACGTCTTCTCTGGTGCTGATTTGTTATCACTGCCTCTCCAGGGTCACTGCTTCTGTGTGATTGGTTGCCACACTGTAATTTAGAGGAAGTGCAACGTTGCTATGCCGACACCAGTCAAGGCCGGAGATGGAGAGGATGAAAAAGAGAGCGATGCGTTGCACATATTGATTCCTTTACAGTAACTTCCAGCCAGTCAGGGCTTCCTGGTGAAATTAAAAAGGTGATAAAACGGCAAAAAGCGCGAACCAAACGGTGTAACTTTCATGCAAGCAGGAGAGACTTTCTACAGAACTACTGTACACCCGGAGAAAGCAGCCCAGTGGGTACATTAAACGGTTCAAGCAAAGCCCATTTACTAAATATATTGTTCCAATTTAATAGAAGGCCTGAATCTAAGGTCAGAAATATGACTGTTTTAGTTTTCAATTGTGAGTTTTTTTAACTTGATGTCTTCAAATTGTCAGTTGGAGCATTGTACATTACAAAGCTGTTGGCGACATCTTTTTTACTTATCTCCGTCTGTATTATTTATTGCTGGTTATGGAAGCGTGTTTCTAATGCCTTAATCTTTCTCTTTTTTTATCCCCTTCACCTCAGACTGGAACAAACACGGATGATTATCTGTGGAATACCCGTCACTTTTGGATGCATTTGTGTTTTAAAACATCTTTTGTGTTAGATGTCAACTACCCAAAACCATTTGCACAGATTCATTGCTTCATTCAGACAGTCATCTTTAAAATCCCAGAACATAAATCAAATGCTGTAAGCCTAATGAGGGCTCAGATGGCTGTGATGTAAGGTTGATGTTTTGCTGACTAAACTACACAAGGGTTAGTATAATTTGGACATTTACTAAGCGTAAGGTACAGTTCTTCCATTGGTATTGTGTTAGGAATTTTAAAGAAAATCTTTTTTTTATTTAGATTTGTAATTGCCCTGAGAAAATTACATTCACGTGAACAAAATCAGCAGTCTTTTATTCTAAATGAATTATAAGTAATGTGTGTTTTGTGTTTTCATTATGTTTTTTCATTGAATTTTGATTTCTATGTATGTTTTTTTATATTAAAGATGACTTATCTGTTCAGTAAAGAATTGAATGAGACATGACATATGTCATTTGGTTGTTTTTTTTGTCAGCATTTTCTTAATTTTATTTTTTATCCGTAACAAAATTATTGTATAGTTGGTTTGATTTTAACCCAGCGGGGTAGGGTTATGAGTTTGACTCAAGATATTGAGTTTTATTTTCTAACCCAAATATGGGTTAAAATGACCCAAGTTGGGGTATTTTTAACCCAGCCGTTTTAAAGGTTGAATATGGAACAAGGGCACCAAAGCGACATCTAGTGTGTGGAAGTTGTAGTTGCAATAACAAAACGTAATTTTAGGCCGTCTGGATGCCAGTTCTGTAGCTGTGACCAGTCACCATCATGTCCATCGCTGGCATCGGGTAGCTACAGGGTAAGGACTATTTTTCTAATAAGTTTAAAATGCTACTTGAAAAATAATTATAACAAAATATGGGTCAAAGGCACCAGTAAGTTTTTGTACCTGTCCTCTTTGCCTCTTATTTTGGTAGCTTAGTGGTATCCTCCACTCCTCTTGGTGATGTCCTCTATAAATGTCATAATTTATACTTTAGAATTTACATAAACATCTGACAGATTTCACAGCGTGTGTTTTTGACTGAGGTGTTACATAAAGAAATTAAGGTAAGTAAAGATTAGGTAACAATATTATAATAAGAACCTTGTTTGAAATAGATTTGGCTAAAAGAAAAGTTTGGTTCTGTCTATACTACAAGGTACTTATTACAACGGAGTATTTGGGTCATCGTAAAGAACACAAAAAAAATTGGGAGTAAATTTCCACCCAAAAAACTCAGAAATTCTCTCTCACAAAAGTCGTAAAATTACGAGTTAACAGACAGAAATTTTGAGATTAATTTCAGATATTTTCTAAGGAAAAAAAAAATCTAATTCTCTGATATAGAAAAGTAGAACATTTGCGAGAAGAAACTAAAAACTTTCTATGATTGAAGGCATTTTTTACAATTTTCTACCTTTACAATGTCAGAAATATCTTGGTTTAGATATCGAAAATGTATGCCTTTAATTATAAAAATGTCTTAGTTTTTTCTCTCAAATTCTCTTGTTTATCAGAGAATTACGCTTTTTTTCCTAGAAAATATCTGAAATTAATCTTTCTGTCTTATAATTTGTAATCTTACGACTTTTGTGACAGAGAATTTCCGATTTTTTTTCTGGAAAAGAATCTCAGAAATTTTGAGTTTTTACTCGTAATTTTGCTACTTTTTGACATCAGAGATATACTGTTTTTTTCTGGAAAATATGTGATCTTTATCTCAGAATTTCCGTGTTTTTTGGGTGGAAATTTACTCCAAAATATTTTATTATTTTTTTTACAATGGCCCTAATACTCTGTTGTATACTTATACAATAATAACAGGGTTAAATAGAATTGCATTACTAAAAAGAGAATAATATATAATTTTCATAAACTAAAACTAGACTAAATGTCATCAGTTTTCGTCGACTAAAACTAAACGAAAATAGTCATGGATAATTCTGACTAAAATAAAACTAAAATGCTCAGAATTTTAGTTGAATAAAACTTGAAAAGACTAAAAAGAGTATGAACATGACTAAAACTAAAATGACAGCTTGACACAAAGACTAGACTAAAACTAAAACTAAAACAGGCGGAAAGGCTGTGCAAACAAAAATGGTAGAAAGACAAAATATTAGGACAGAAGCATTAATGAATGGGAGCTACAAACTGGCCCACACAGAGATTTACTTGCTTTTTCCTACTTCTCAGAGAGAAACGTGAGATGTGTCATTGTCACATAAACTGGAAACACGTCAAAGACTGTTTACCATCATGTGTGGGTTTTATGTTTCCTGCAGACTGACAGCAGCTCTGGATCACAACTACAAACTCTATCCTGGAAGACATGCTGATCCATCCTCCCTAAAAAAGAAATAGATCCCAACTCAGTCAGAACCAGGACAGCAAACAGGTCCGATTCACTGTTATGGTCTGAGGTTGGACCCAGATGCAGACACAGAGAGGCATTATAAGAGTCAATTCTATTTTAATGAAATAGTATATAAACTTACGGCGGATTTGAATGACTCACAATTGTCTGGTTGCAAGGAATCGAGGAACAGGAGGATCACATGGAAGAAGAGAGGCAGCGCAGAATGACTAAAGGAGAGGAGGATGCATACAGAGAAAGAGATGGAAACGACAAAGAAACCAGAGGAGGCGTTCAGAGATGAGTGATGAGTGGGGAGGCAGGATGCTGACAGAGAGAGGAAGGAGCTGGGGAAACAAACTACGAGGAAGGAGAGGAATCCAATTAGAAGATAATAAAACGGGAAAGAATAACTACAGCTAAGCAATACAAAAATGAAGGTCAAAGTTCAAAACCCAAATCCTGATGTTCACATCCAGTTCTGTAGAATCAACTTTGGTACAAATTCAGACTAATCCAATTAATTTCAATTCAATTCAATTCAGTTTATTTATATAGCGCCGTTTCACAACAAATGTCATCTCAAGGCACTTTACAAGAAGAGTTATTACAATACAATGTTTAATGTAGGAATTAGAGAACCACGGAAGATTGCGTCGTGACTTCTCAGCAACCCCTCAAACTGAGCAAGCACGAAGCGACAGTGGGAAGGAAAAAGTCCCTTTTCAACAGGAAGAAACCTCCGGCAGAACCAGGCTCAGCATCAGCGGTCATCTGCCGAGACCGTCTGGGGTTTGGAGAAGTCAGCAGAGACACAGAAAGAGCAACAGAACTGATGCAGAAGCAGAAGTTGGTAGCAGGACATGGAGAAGTGTCCGTCACTGCAATGCCATCTTAGTCAGGGTCGTCAAGCAGGGCGGGTCAGGAGCACCTACTGTAGGAAGAGACTAAGAGAAAACAATTAATCTCCTCCTGTTTGGTTTCTTCTTTAACTTCAGGTTTGGTTGTAGATCCTCTTATTTCGCCCATGTGGTAACCATGTGGTAACTATGTGGTAACCAAACACATACAGAAAACGATGTGCAGAAAATCAGACAGGCGGATCCGAGATTCTTCACGCCACTTCTGATCTATTTCTCGGTAAAATGATGATAGGCAGTCATGTTAAAGTTTTATACGTAAATATCTGAGTAAAAATCTAATCTGCTTTTGGGGTTTATTAAACGTAATAATGGCAAATTCTTTACAGATATAGAAAGTTACAATTCACCTGAAAAATGGTACAAATTATGGCGAAAATTTTCTGACACATTTATTGAAATAAAAAAATGTATCAGGGGGCCAGAGGCTTAAATTAACGTTGGCGATGCATAGAATCCAGCGCACTGCTGCTTTTTACAAGATGTCAATCAAAAGTCTTGGCCAAGTGTCCTCTTTTTGGAAATGAAAATTTGGTCACCCGATTACTAAGTCTGTATTATATTTGATTTATGTGAAGTTTAACACACAATGGTAAATTTATTCATATATTTTGTTTAGTTCTACCTGCATTTGTTATTTTTCATATCAGACCTCACATACATTGTGAATGTGATTGTAGAGTTAAAAATCTTAGTTGATGTGAACATTTGTCTTGTTTCCCTGGATGGTGAAGCTAATGTGAAGATTTTTCCGTATTTATGCTGCAGCAGAGTCCTTCAAGATAAACTATCCTTTTCTTTACAACCTCATTCCTCATATAGAGTCAAAGACATTTGATTTCTTCATAACCTGATTAGGTTGTCTCTCCTTTGTGTTTTGGAATGTTTTTTTAAAGACAAGTTTGACAGTTTGCTGCTGTTTATTAACATGCTATTTGAAAATGTCGTTATTTTATCGTTTGGTGATGTCGCCCGTGTTTTCTCCCTCCACATGTGCTTTCCATCAAAGTTACACTTCATTTATTGCATGCTGGCTTTCTGGTTCTGCTGCTCAGCAAATGCTGACGTGCTGATTGTGCTTCTCAGACCTCATGAACAAAGGTGAAGAGGCGAGAGCAATGTGTACGTGCACAGCCACATGCACGCCTGCTGCATAAAGCAGAATGTAATCACAAATCATCGTGGTTTTAGATGGGAATGTCTGCATCTCTGATTCAAATGCTTACCTGCAAACACACAAGCGGTGACTACAGCTGTCTTCTAGGAACAGCAATCATTTAGTTAAAGCTGCTAATAAGCAGACCTGTAAATAAAAACCAGGCGGAAAGTCGTCCCAGGATCAGCTTACGTCCTGTAGCTGCAGCACAGACCATAAAAGCATGAAACCAGTCATCTGTTTGTAGGGCTGCACGATTCTGCACGACATAGATTTTTATTGCACTCATAACCTGCAAATAAACTTTTGTAACAGTTTTAACTGAAAATAAAAATACATTTATCTCTTGATTTTCTTAAATACACAATCTTTGTAGTTTTAACAATAATAAAATATGAACAATATACTTTCTACGTTTAAAGTGATGGGAGAGGTAGGTAATATGTCTGTTTCTTAAAATGTAAACCACAATAAAAAAAATGAAAAAAACATTTAACATGACAACATGATAGTTGACCATGGCAGGATCACAACAGAGAATATAGTCCTTTTTTTATGCAGTTTTTTGCCAAGAACACGAGCTCCGTCATACTGCACTTTATGGTGATGTTTAAGGTGGTTGTACAAGTTCGTGGCGTTACCTCGTGGTGCTGCTACTATGGCAACACACTGCTTGCAAGTTGCATCTTTTAGATTTTCGTCGTCTTCTTTGAAACCAAAAAACTTCCAAATCACGGAATGAGAACCCATTTTTGGAATTAACGTCACTGTGGGGTTGTCATTCGCACCACCGTCGGGAAGGTTTTCCTCTGCTGCTCACATTTACGGCTTTTTTCCTTCAGTCAGCTTCTCTCACATGCTCTCGTTGTTCATTTCCTGCCGGCTGCGTTCTGCGTCACGTGGTATAAGGCTCCGCAGTTCTCATTTGTTGAGGGAGAGAGGGAGCGCTTGTTTTCATTCAGATTATGTCCCGGTTTGAAACGCGGTACAATGGTCGTCTTCTTTTTTTCTCTTTTTCTTTAATTTAATCGTTGTCATTTCAGAACGAGATTGCATACAAGCATGAATCAAGATCGCGATTTTTTAACAATTAATTGTGCAGCCCTATCTGTTTGGCTCAAATATTGAAAATAAACCAGTCAGTTTCATTCAAACTGTCAGCTCTGAGTTGCTAAATTATATATATATATATATATATATATATATATATATATATATATATATATATATATATATATATATATTTCAGCATAATAAATTTCAATATTAAGGCAATATTAACAAATATCGTATTACCAACTGACATGCTAGTTACTTTGTTGTTTTGGCTAGCAAGCTTGTAAAACCGTCAGTACACTTGTTCAGATACGCTCCATAGAGATTCGTTTTTACAACAGTGACGTTACACCGCAAGCCTTGGGAGGGCGCCAGAGGGACAATATCTGCAAAGTTGCGATGTGCGTCCTTAACTCTTGGAGCTTGCAGTCTACACAGTGACCACAATGGTTTCTATTTGCCGCTGGACGCTGTAAATGATAATTTTTGAATTTCTATTTCTTTTTTGAATTTCCTTTTCTATTTAACGCCCAACTCTGTGATGAAGTAAACAAATATTGCGCCATACTGTGTTCTAGTCCTAATAGAGAAAATCCTAACCTTATTATGGATGCTAGTATCTGATCTACTGTCCATCCTCTTTCAACAGCAGGAGAACATGGATCCAGAGAACTACTAACACGAAAGCTTTGAAATAAAACTCATTTGAAGCCAGATTTGTAGTTTTTTGTGTTTCTCTGGCAATGTTACAGCGTCAGCACTGGGCCTGGCATTGGTACTATAGCAGTTTGGAACCGTGTAGACATTTTTTATCATTGTGGAGCCTCTTGTACAGATTATGTTTTTGAAACTATACCTGTTTTGTCTCCATATAAACAGCCTACAGAAAGGCGAACTGAGAAATGAAGGAACTACAAACCAAGGGGAAAAAACCCGACAGCAATCCAAGAGAATAAACTCAAATGTGCAAAGAACAGAACAGAAGAACAAACCAAGAATCTAAACAGAGAAATGAACCAATATGGCAACAACTGAATGGATACGACAACTAAAAAAGTAACAAAACTAAAACACAAACACCTTCATTTTCACAGGTGTTTGAGCAAACGTCTACAGCTGAAGATGTTTTACATGTTTTACCAGAAGCTGGCAGTAGCAGACGTCAGGTCAGCAGGTAGGTGCAGCGTTTGAAATGCAGAGCGCAGCAGGAGTTGTTGCGGCCTAAATAGACCAGACAGATTGTTCTGGTATGCGTGATACGATGTGCAGAGTTTAAAAAAGGTCATGGGAGAAGCGGCAGCAGGGATCCTGCACCAAGCTTTCGGGCACTGCCTCATTAAACACAACAAGAAGTCTTTAAATGAGGACTTATTTTTTTATTACAAGACAGAATGTGATTACTGTCTGTCCTAAAGAGTAAAGAAATCACTTCTAAAGAACTTCTCTGAGAAAACGAAGTAGGCTGAGATATTAGAAACAGCAACACATCATGCCTTAAAGAAAATTGGTTCAGGAACAGTTGAGAAACAAAATCACTGACACCTATCAGTCTGGTAGGGGCTATAAAGCCATTTCTAAGGTTTTGGGAATACAGAGAGTAACGGGTAGGACCATTATCCATCACTGTAGAACACACGGACCAGTGAAGAACCTTCCCAGAAGAGGCAGACCTACGAGACTTCTCCAGGAGCTCATCAGCGAGTGATTCAGGAGGTCCAGAAGAACCGAGACCATCGGAAGCTCTGCAGGCCTCACTGCCTCCCTTAAATATGCAGCTCACCATTTTTAGTCCAATAAATAGATCCATCTCAAACAAAAACACTAATTTCACATCCATAAGGGGCCGATTAAAGTCATGCAATAGAGTAGTTAGTCCAGGGCTGATAAAAATGTAAAATAAATCTACCTTTGAAATGTGTACTCCACATTTGTAGTTCTTTTCCACTGAATGTCCATTTGTGATGATGTCACCTCCACCTGCAAACTGTGCGTGCTCAGAAACAAAAAAATGAAACTACATCCAGGTTATTTGCTTCCGTGGGGTACATCCTGCTACCAACGGCTGATGGTAGCTACGTGACTCAAACAAATCACGGGCCACAATTCTGATGACCTGCCCTTCAAATAGCTAATGAAATGCTGTAATCAGAATCAGAATCAGCTTTAATGGCCAAGTATGACACATACAAGTATGATGCATACAAGGAATTTACAGATACAGTACAACCTGTCCAAGATCATTACAAACAACAACAACAACAAACAGATCCAGGTCACTGTTGGGCATGCAGCCACCAAGCGGCGCTCCCGTTTATGAAACATAGAGAAGTAAACATTTGGTAGGGGAGGGTTCCACGGTGAGTGGGAAAAAACGCTCAACTGTGTTGTGGGTCCGTACAGCACTCACAACGCAGGTGATAGAAAAAACCACACCAACAAACATTTAAGCACATATTCAGACATTAACAATGACACATCAGGAAGGATGGGCAGGTATGAGCTCCAGTCCACAGGGTAACGCGCTGCCATCGAGGCGCGCTGTTATCCAGCTTCCTGTTGCAGGAGAGAAAATGAGGATACAGCGAGACGGTGTGTGTGAATGTGAGTGTGTGTAACCATGTCAATGTGTGCGTCAGTAGATGCACGTGTACGGGGGAGAGGAGACTCTGTTGAAATTATTCTCAGGGACATTTGATAAGAACCAGGTTGAAGGTCTTCATGGGAGCCAAAATATAAATTGTTTGGATTTCAGGGAGATATCAAATATTCCTTTCTGCCCCTTCAGTCTGTCAGTGGTTTCTTTTTTAGTCTAATTCAGCCAAATTGTAGTTCAAATTAAAGTTCCAAATCCAAATTAATTCCCAGATTAATAGTTCCAAATCCAATTAATTTCCAGTTGCCCCAATCCGCACCGACAGTTTCTCCAAGTCCGATGACAAATTGCGGATGAGTCCCAGAGCGCCGGCCAGATCGCCTCTTACAGCGTCTGTTCTGCGTCCCAGCTCCCCCAGCATTTGGTTCTGAGTCCCATCAGTACGAATCAACGCATCCAGCTGTTCCTTCAGCCGTCCAATCGCTTCCAGAACAGTAACCAATCTCGACCGTGTTTCAGATCTTTGTTGCTCTATTTTACGGTAGTTCCAGTAACTGCCCATTCCAATCAGCAGAAACCCGATCACCATGATTGCGAATAGATATATATCTTCAGCATCCTCGTTGGAGAGTATTGACAGACACAGGGGCTGGAACTTTGTCCAAGCGTCCAGCACGTAGCCCGCCGGATACGTCTCCGCAGGACACCCCGGTTGACCCTTACCGGTGCTTCGTAGAGTTGAGTAGATTTTATCAATAGCATTCAGAGACCAGCTGACCATTTCCATCTTCGCTTATTCAGTTTGGTTTCGGAGAAAAATTGCCAAAAGATACTCCAGATAGAGGCACAGGATACAGAGAGCTGTGGGATAAGACACAGGAGGAGGAGGGAGGGAAAAAAGCGACCGTCCTCGCTGAGAGCTGAGCAGAGAGGCCCGTAGATAAACGTAGATATATGACATGGTGGGGAGCGTAGAATTGCGTAGGGACGTGAGATAGTTGCACACCAGTGACTTACGGCTTCACAAACCGATCTAAACATCCGTAGTTATCAAAATACAACATTAAAGGAAGCCGTGGGGATTGATCTGAAAAGAGAAAGTAATGATTCTGACCGTGTTTTTTTTACCCAGGAGTTGACACATAGGGCACACTTGTGGGGACCTTTGACCTGAGACTAGAAAAATGTGTGCAAGGTATTCATTTTAGGGTTTATTGCTGTCAAATTTGGTGTGGGTAAAGGTAATAATTCAGGCTTTAGATCCACAGTTTGTTTTAGGTCACCACGTCATTCTAAAGCCACTTTTACAGCATGTATTCTTAGAATTTGTTCTGGTCTTGTTAGATCTCAGTGCTGCTTTTGACACAGTCGATCATAATATTCTCTTAGAAAGGCTCGAACATGTTGTAGGGATAAAGGGAACAGCACTAGGCTGGTTTAAATCATATCTGTCCAACAGATTCCAGTTTGTTCATGTCAATTATGAATCTTCTTCACACTCAAGGGTTACTTGTGGAGTACCACAGGGTTCTGTGCTTGGACCGATTCTCCTTACTATATATATGCTTCCAATCGGTAAAATAATTAGACAACAAGGAATAAATTTCCACAGTTATGCTGATGATACTCAATTATATTTATGCATAAAACCTGATGAAACCAATCAGTTAGGTAGATTACAAGCATGTCTGGAAGACATAAAAACCTGCATGACTCTGAATTTTCTACTTTTAAATTCAGACAGACAGAAGTTGTCGTCTTTGGACCAGAACCTTTAAAAGGAAACTGCTAAATCAATCACTTCATCTCGATGGCATTAATTTGGCCTCTGGTAAAAATGTAAAGAACCTCGGTTTAATTTTTGACCAAGACAACCTGGTTAAATGAAGGAGTTATGGGGCAGATAATTCCTTATTATAGGCTGCAAGTCTCCTGCCCTGATTGACTCCAATTATATGGATATAAGCTGATCAGACTGGATGTAAACTTCTCCTGATGGACTCCAAGTGGCTCCAAACTTGTCTGGTTGAGGTCATGAACGTAATATTTGCCTAAAATAAGATCCGAGTTGACGAAAAAAAAAAACTTTTACTTTAAAAGTGGATCAGAGTCATGTCATTGTCAGGATGGAACCGACTGGTTCTGTTCTGTTTTATGTTCCGACAGGTTCGGACTTTGCTTTTAAACAACTCTGTGAGCGAATCAGAACTTCTGAGAATATGCAGTAAAAATGTGAAAAACTAACACAGCGACCTTGAGATTTCGCCGTTTTTACAGTTAGTGCCAAGATCCTACTCACGTTAACGTTTGCAGACTTATGGGTCATGTCTTTGTCAGGATGGAACCGACTGGTTCCACTCAGAACGCTGGACTTTATTACCATAAATTATGTGCGAATACACCAGCTAATTATTTTCAAGCTTCTCTTAGTGCTGCAAAGTCTCAGTGTAGTAAAGTTGCTAAATCCCCGAGTGTGAAAGAAATTGGGAAATGAAGTGAGACGTGAGGATGAAGAGGGGAGTGTAATGGGAGGGGAAATGAGGAGGAAGGATATGTGGAGGGATATTCCAGCGTAAAGCTTCTTACCATGAAGCATTTAGAGCTTAAGGAAGGCGGTGGAAGGTCGGTGAGAAGCGGAGAGGAAGGACGCTTGTGGGTGTGTTTGCTCCTTTCTCCGGCTAAATGTCACAGCTGAGACTGGAGCTTTTACCCAAATGAAACCAGGAGCATTGTGTCTGTGTCGTGTTTCCGCTCTAATCATCTCCCATGCCTCTGCAGCGACTCAGGTTCCTGTTTTCACATTCACAGAATGTGTAGTAGCTTCATCGACTATTGAAACGGGAAACTCAGCGGTGATAGCAATATGCCAGCGGTGGCGTCAGTGGGGGGTTGGGGGGGTGTAGTTTGGGTGTTGGGTTCGTTTCTGCCCCTCTGAAGGCAAACCGTTTTACTTTACTGATCAATTAAGCCGAAGATAAAATCAAAAACTGTTGCAAGAACACAGAGTAAACACTTTAGTATGCTCAGAAGTCAGATGTTGTCCACCATCATCTCCATCAATTCAATTTTACTTCATCAATTCTGCACTGGGTGGATAATTAAAGGGAGGCCGGCTGTCAGAAGTGTTTCATGTCAAACTATTTGCAGAGATTTAATTGCACACTGAATCAATTTTCTGCGCTGATGTTAAGTGATAGTGACTTCCCCCTTACTGGACTGTTTCCACCGGTCGCCTCCTGACAGAATGTGCTCCCCTAACATGACAGATGCCTCAGCAGAGAAGCAGCATATCGCTCTATATTCTTCAGTCGGTTGTTTGTTTGCGATGCAGGATGAACACAGCTTCATTCTCTGTGACGGGTTTGGTTTGTGCCTGCTTTTGCAGCTTGTTGTAACACTCAGATGTTTAAAATCAAGAAGATAAATCTTAGCATCAGCCACACATGAATTGAGTGAAAATAAAAAGCGGGTTTTTAATAGCAAGGGTTAAAAAAAGAAAAAGGCACAATTTGACTTCAACCAGTAAAAACTGTAACGTCTTCTAATGTACTCGAACTGATACTTAAAAAGTGGAAACTGCAATAATTTCACAGAAAAGTTTTGTGGCAATTTTAAAATTAAGAGCTGTTATATATAGCTGGGGTCTCTTTGGAAAAAAAACACTCACAGAAAAGTGAAAATATGTTTAAGTGCAATTGTTTCCCGCTTATATAATTTTTAATACAGAGGAAAAGATACAATTTTGTGTTCGCTTATTAAAATGTATAAAATTTATCCTAAAAAAATAGTCTTAGAATTGTGTGGTGACTCTAAAAACATTGTGGGTCTAAAGTGTGATTTATTACCTTTATGAACCAGAAACATGACAGCAATAAACAAAACAAAAAAACGAGCATTTTACATCATATATGATAAACAAAAGGTCAAATGTGCCCAAAAAAGCATCAATCTGCTATTTCCTTCTGATTAAAAAAACCTCCCAAAATCACCACTGTCTTGTCTCAAACAAAGTTCCACAGCTTCCACCATGTTGTATAATAACAATAAAGTGTGTTTTGACCCAGCACTCAAAGGGTTACTTACTGTGCGTAACGGTGTGATGTTTGGATAAGCTTCTTTACGCGGGCCGTTTCCAATCGCAAAGATAAAGTCCAACCCCTCAGGTGAACTATTGCCGTTTCAGCATTCCATTGATTGTTCTCAGCTGCGACCGGTTTGAAGCACATACTAGAGATTAGGGATGGTACTTGTTAGCTATCAGTAAATAGCTGACGATTTTGCCACAGAAGACCAGATTAACCTGTCAGCTATTGGATCAAGTAAGTTATGAGTCATAAGCTAAACCCTTCAGGCATGGGCAGTGTGATTTGTATCCACATGGTATAAGAATCTTAGATAAAAAACACAGAGAAATGTACTCCTGGGGAGGGAAATTTATTGAATTTCAGGGCAGATTATGCTGGACTGTGGATGTATGACTTGTTGTGGGGCAACAATGTTATTGGAGAACATGAAATAGAAACACTGTGTTTGTTCGATATGGATCTGATTTGTGAGAGACAGCAGACTGCAAAATGTGCATAATTCTTCTTCTGAGGGACTTATGATTGTGTACTTTATTGGCATATCCATCCATTCATCCATTTTCTGAACCGCTTAGTCCTAAAGGGGTCGCGGCGGGGCTGGTGCCTATCTCCAAGCGGGCGAGAGGCAGGGTCTAACCTGGACAGGTCACCAGTCCATCACAGGGCCATGACTTTAAATATCAGTTTTAAAATACACAGGCGCGGGTCCTCTTTTCAGGGGAAAGCCGTATTAGATGACGTCTTTACTTCTACAAGAACCCGGACGGACAAAGCGCACGGAACACGCCCGCTATTAAAACATTGATTTCCCCTCAAAATGCTAAAAAGTTTCTCCATAAATACATTTTTACATCTTTGCTAGTTCCAAGCGATGAAAGAGAAACTGATGTGCTCGTCATGTTGCTGCAAATAGATCATTCTCAGGGAATTGAGCGTTTGAAAACAGCACTAATTGGACCTCTGCTGTTGAGTTTCTTACTCGACGACAAAGATTACGCATGCTTGTGCTAATTTTGGTATGCACTACCCCCTACTGGCCGAAAATTACACACTGTGCCTTTAAGGATCCATTTTATAAACTAGGAGCTTCAATTTCTAAACGGATGAAATAAGCAAATTGCATTTCATTTTAACAGTTTTTAATTTTATTTTACACAACATAACAACACAGTACATGTTGTCTTTTTCTGTACAGAAGCTTTCTGGGAGCTTGTGACCAACACGGGCTAAAGAATACCAATGTCAGTGAAAAGCTCACAAGATAATCACCTTTTCTTTTCCTTTCTTCCCTTTAAAAATAACAATTTCATAAGAGGTCCAATAAAATGTTCTTCAGTTTGTTGCTTCTTGTCTTTATATGTCCAGGAAATGTCCGTAGTCCCCGGTAGGTAAGAAAGGCTATGTGTGAAATCCGTCTCTTCCTTCGGTAAATCCGATTCCTCCGAAGCCCGTGTTTGTGGAGCTGTGGTGAAGTCATAAATCCAGTTCTGGTATCTGCTAGAGAGGGTCTGTTAGTGCAAAAAAAGGCACCGACTGCTGTTCTCTTGCCACAAAATGAATGAACATTGTATGCAAGGGTGCAGCTGTTAAAAATGATGTGCTTTTCTTCTTGCTGTATGGGCCTCCATCTTCTTCTTTCCTTTTTTTCCCTTTTGTGACATTTTCAGATAAGGTGAATGTGAATTCAGAAATGACGTGGCAAGCTCATTGTCTTGTTTTTTTTCCCTCTTGTGCTATAAAGTGGATCCAGTAAGACAACTCGAACGCTACGACACAAGGCATGTTATCCAATTACCAAAGGATAATGACAAAGTGGAGAACTGTAAACTGAATACAAAATATGTGGAGGAACATGATGAAAGGAATGGGAGAAAGAAAAAGAGGTAAAAAAGGAATTCATCCAGAAAACATGTCCAATCACTTCAATCGCACCTAAAAACAGGAGGTAAACGGACGTCCAAAACGCCTGAACATGAAAAACAAACAATCCAAACGCACCACAAACACACAACCAGTTGGACAAGTATGAGTAAACTAAAGTTTATCTGATGGTCGCTGCCTTGTTCCAGTTCAAACTGTGCTTTCTAAGATCCAGTCCGACTCACACCGCCCTCTGTCCGAGTCTCCGTCCTCTTCCTTCGAGAGCAACATCCCGCTCATGGACTGGCTCCGTTTGTTCCGCATCACGCGGCCCAACTTCACCGTCCCTCCTGCCCTCGGATGGGGCGAGTGAGTCTTTGAGCCTTCTTCGCTCAGCGAGTACCTCCTCCTTGCCCTGCTCCGGCCTCCCTCCTCCGTCGGAAGAGTCTGGTACCTGGCGGAGGAGGAGACGGCGCGAGGGGCCCGGCGCAGGACCGGCGTTTCTCGGAATCGCGTGGACAGAACCGGGCTGGGGGTGGGAAGGGGCGTGGAGAACGCGGATCGGACGAAGGGAGGCGGCGGGGTGTTGTTGAGACGGGTGGAGTTGTTACGGTTGGTGTTGAGGTTCTCCAGTGGCGTGGAGGAGGTAGGTGGACGAGGAGACGAGGCGGCGGGCATCTCCGAGGCGTTAGCGGAACCAGAATCGGGCTTACTGGGAGCCGCCTTCCGCTTCGTCTTGTGCAGGGACCCGGTGGCGGCGTTGGGCGACCCAACGGCAGCTAGAGGTCTCTGTTCGGCCCCTTTTTCCCGGTCTTTTCCTCCAGCTGTTGGGCTTCGGGGCCCCCAGCTCTGGCTGAGGACAGAAGTGGCCGTAGAGCAGTCGGGGAGGGAGCACTCAGACGACTGGGTCACCGTGTCCTTTTCCCCGTTACCGCCTCCCGCAGCGGATGCTCCGCCCCTTTTCTTCGAGCCGGCAGAGAGCTCGTCCAATCCGATGGATCCATGTTTGGAGGAGCTCGGCGTGACGGTGCATCCATGTGACTGCTGCCCGTTGGTCTGCGAGTGAACATTGGTCATTGACATCGAAACGCCTTTGCCACCCTCACCAGGGTTACAAACCTGGTAAAAAGACAAAACAGAGAAGGTTTTATCTTTTGTTCCATAATCAAACTTTCACACAATTAATGTTTTCAATATTAATTCATTAATATGTTTTCAAAACAAACTCCTTATGGTATATTCCATTACATCTCTTTGCTTATTGTCAATTAGATCAGGCAGTTAGAGTTATAGCAGGCCTTTCCTGAACAAACTTGATTATAATGAGTCATTTGGAGAGTATAATTAAGTCTGTTGCAACATTTATAAAATATAAAACACTGGTCCTTGACAAGAAGAATGAGCCAACTTCCATAACAGGTTTACCTGTTCTACTGTTTCTCTGAAATCTATCAGCGAGACAGAGAGAGGGATCTAACTACTGCATAGTAACTGACAGTCAAAGGCTTCATCTATTAGTTATGACCCTTTTCTATTTGGCAAAGGTTCAAAGCACCAGGTGGGAGATCCATTGCCTCTCAATGGACAGCTACTCGGCCAAGATGTGTAAAACAGTCCCTCCACGAGCAGCTTGCAAAACAGGTTGTAAAACCACCAAGTAAAGGAAACTTTAGGTGTGTGTGTACACCAGGTGGACACATTTGGACAATTTCCTCTCGTGAACTTTTTGGCTTAACTGAATTAGTGAATGAATTAAGGGTCAGCGTCTGTGTTCGAGCAGGTTCCAACTCCCTTTCATGCATGTATTTATTCCTAATGTTTTAGGGAAGTGTGAAAAGATACTGTAAACAAAGATTTTCTTCAGAAATAAAAACAATCTTTGTTTCTTTTTTATCAGTTTAAGAAAAGCAAAGTGAGCAAACAAAAGAAAAATCTTTTGCCTTTAATCCAACATCAGTTCTTATAGATAAACTAGCTAAAAATTCTGGGATTTTTGTGTAAAATCAACCAATTATACCAAACAGGTTTAAAAGGATCATCAATGTCACAAGGAGGTTGAAACACAGTCACTAAGTGAAACAGTAACAGCTATGTAGGAGGCTTAAAGCTGGGTGAGGAACAGCCAAACTCTGCTACCAGGGTGAGGTTCAAGTCATGGCAAGATTGAGCTCAGCAACAAGACACAAGGTAGTTCTACTGCATCAGTATGTGGTCTCTCCATAAAAAATATTTCACAGCAGAATGGGGTTTTCTACATCTGTTGTTCAAGTTCTTTTGAAGAATGACAAAGAAACGCGTAACGTAGAGGACTGGTTTCCAAACTTCCCAATCTCTGACCCACAAAATAAACATTTAAGGGGCCCGTGACCCCAACTCTTGATCGAACATACAAACATTTTATTCTGAATCACTTAAAAAGTTGTACAATGACAACAAAACCAACATTAAACGCCAAAATATTGAGTAATATATGTTTGTTTTTTTTATCAATTCAAGTATTTTTTTCCATCTTTCATTCAATTCATAGAATGCAGACGCTTGCTCATTGACATTTCTGGTTTTGATATTTTTTCTCAACAGAATCTCAAGACCCCACACTACATGTTTGTGACCCCAAACGGGGTCCCAACCCCAAGTTTGGGAACCGCTGATGTAGACGATCATAGACGCAGTGGTTGGCCCAAAAAAAACTTGGTGCAGTTAATGAAAGAGCTAATTAATCTTTGAAATCAGAAGATGTCCAGCTGTGTCATCAGCTCAGATATGGCAGAAAGCAGTGGGACCCAGTTACACCCATCTACTGTCCACAGACGTCTGTCCAGGAATTGTCTTCATGGAGGAGTTGGAGCCAAAAAGCCAAACCTCCAACGTGGCAACAAGAGACCCAAGAATGCAGGAAAACAGAGGAACTGGGGGGGAGAACAATGGCAGCAGCAGCATCTTACATTAAAAAAAGTAATTTGTTATAGTTACAAACTACTTTTTCCAAAAAGTAATTGAGTTAGTAACCCAGTTACACGCTGAAAAAGTAATTAGTTACTAAGCAAAGTAACTGTGACGTTATTTCTATGTTCTATTACGCGGTTATGGTCTTTAAAGTCTATAACGTCATGTATTTCCATAACTGAATGAGGATTAAAAAACAGCATATGCAGAATCTTAGAACATTTGGTATTTGAACCTGACTCAGTAAGATTGAAGCTAAATATCGTACATACATATATGACATTACATATACATACATAGTCACACACTTTTCATTGAAGTGAAAAACTAAGAGACACATGTGGGTGAAAAGAATCAGGAAACACTGTATCCTATTTCTATCCAGTTGTTTGTAGAAAGACATTTTAAGATTTGGGGTCACCTGGTCACATGAGCTGTAAGGGATCTGTATTTAAACTGTAATTTTTGTTAGTTTCTGCTAGGAAGCTTTTGTGTGAGTTTTTTTTCTTTTTTGGTGAGATGGCGAAGAAAATGCATGACGGAGAGAAGGACATCGCTGCAATCTTAGCTGGGTTTCACAGAAGGCCAAATTCAGTTTCTGGTTGGTGGTGTCTTTACTAAAACCTTTCCGGAAGCTTTTGGCTTCGCTCAATTTCTTTCAAAGTTGGTATATTTATGGTGAAGGAGTTGCTGAACGTTTTCGGTGACATCATTGTGCATGGGAACATTGTCAGCATGGTGTTTTCCTCTGTCACATATTAAAATGTAAAAAAGTGAGGAGAGAAATTTCACATTTCTCCTTCGGGTTATTCTAATTTACTCAGGCAGAGTATCAGACATAATATTTTTGACACTTGGAATACATTACCGAAAGTCTGAAGATGTTACTAGACACCAAGAACATGCATAATAACCTTATTAATGTGGAGCAATTCATTTACTTTGGGCAGGTCTTTTAGGCGTTTTTTTCCTGAAAATGGGGTCAGGGCTTTACAGGTTAATGTTGTTCTCGATGCTGAGAATTACCGGCAGATACCTATCCATCATAAAATACCATCAGGGCGACGTATGATTGGCTCCTAATTATTTAGGAGCCAATCATACGTTGCCATGACGGTATTAAGAACCATCTTCAGCATAAAGAAGAACAGGAAGTCCTGGAAGTGATGGTATGGCCCCCACACTACAAAAACTTTCCATCTAACCAAGTCAAAAAATCTTTTTTCCACTAAAAGTATTTTTTGATCTTGTTTTGAGACTTATATACTAAAACGGAGCAGAAGGTGTTAGATTATTAATCCTGTTTTGAGTATAAATGCCTTATTTTAAGAATTCTTACCAAGCTTGACTATAATAAAGTATTTTAAGGGTTAGGGTAATCTAAAGCTTTTTAAAATAAGTGAAATAATCTACCAATGTAGTAAAACAGTTTCACTTGGTAAGAAAACTCAAAATAAGATTAATAATCTAACACATTCAGCTCTTGATTAGTATCTAAGACTCATAAAAAAAAACTTTTTGCTGGAAACCAGATTTTTTGACTAAATTAGATGGACAGTTTTTGCAGTGTGCGCCTGATCTAAACATCATGGAGTGTGTCTGGGATCACATGAAGAGACAGAACGATGTGAGGAAGACTACATCCAGAGAAGATCTGGGGGTTTTTCTCCAACATGTTTGGAAAAACCTACTAGCAGATTTCCTTCATCAACTTTCTGTAAGTGAACCTGGAAGAACTGATGCTGTTTGCAGGAAAACGGTGGTCACACCAAATATTGATTAGATTCACAGATTTCTCTTTTGTTCTTTCTCTACATTTTGTTTATTGATGAAAATAAATGATTAACACTTCCATTTTTTAAAGCATTCTTTACGGTTCTTTGACACTTTGGTGTGGCAGAGTCTAAGCCAGGCTCCACATATGTACATTTATCCATTTTCCACTTCATGACTCATTTCAAATGAACTTGTACACCCACCTTGTAACGTATCATCAGGATAATGATGAATACGAGCACCGAGGCCACTATTATCCCTCCGATGATGATGATCATGGTCCCGCCGAGGAACTGAGACTGCATGAAGTGACACCTCATGTACTCCGACTCGGTGGTGAACTGCACACAGCCGACCACTCGCGTTGCCGTCAGGGAGGTGATGACGTCGTCGTAGATGGCCAGGACACAGAGGTCGTACTGAGTCCCCGCCGCCAGGTTGTTGACCAGGAAGTTCTCGCTTGACGGAGGGATCATTCTGTAGCAGAGAAGGAGGGAAAAACAGATAATTTCAACACATTTATTGATGCATCCTGAAAGTTTTTTATCAATAAAATCACAAACTGCCCACTTGCAGATATATCACATTGTTAGATCAATATATTCACTACAAAAGAAATACTTTTTTTAAATCAACCAACAACTCCATTGAGCATACAAGAGAAAATATAATGTAGGGATTTTGGTCTTTTAATATTTCTGAACCAAACAGAAATCAGATGTTTCCAAATTGTTTTGAACATGAAAGATTAGCTGAATTTAGAGTCAAATGGTTCTTAAATACCAATCACACAAAGTATTTAGTTTTGCTGTAATGCTGTAGAAAGACATTAGGCCTCAGTAAATCTTATCTTACTACGACAGTTAATCACTTTGTAAACTAGCAACGCTTCAATCCATCAGAACGGAGTAGAAAAAAACAAACAAATTTCTGTTCCTTAGGAGGGGCATGGCAGAAAATAGTAGAGAAGCACTGGCTAATATAGTGTTTTTATTAACTTATTTCATACTTTTTATTTTGTATTTATTTATTTTCTGTGCTTTGCTGTTCCAATTGTTAAAATATAAAATAATCATAGTTCTTATTCGTGTTTTTCCTCTTTTGTTTTAGTCTCTCAAAAAAAAAGTACCACTAAGGATACACATAAAGTACCGGGTCGATAAGGAGTATCGTTAAGAGTAGTAGTATCGATAAATCCTCAACGATGCCCATCCCTACTGGGTTGTAGGCTTCGGCTCATGCTACCACTGGAGTAAAAGCCCCGCCGGCATTCAAAAGTGACCAAAACATCAGCGGTCACCACCTGTAGAACCCCTCCTATAATTTCAACCGTGTTTCAATCCCAGTTGCACAACAGCATGTGAAACTGTCAATCAGTGTTGCTTCTAAAGTGGCCAGTTTGATGTCAGAGAAGTGTGTTTATCCTGAGTTACAGTGTGTTTATTATGATTATTATACAATAACCATTTGCTATTTGAGATATATTGTCCAACATTAATCAGGAACTAGGATGATTAGAACTACACTTAAGAAAATGACATTCCTAGATGGTCAGTTTGGTCTTATAATATTATAAACAAGGTGGGGGGAGGGGGGGGGCACCAAATCATGATGCAAAACACACACACATAAAAATGAATTCCTGCCAGTAAACGTAAGTTCCCCGTCATAAATGCATCTCTCTTACAATACAGTAGTTAGTGCACTGATAAACAACTTGTAGGATTTACTTAAAAAAATGATTGTAATGTTGGGTCACACACTGGAGAAACTCGCTTCAAGGAACCCAAAGACCACACCAGGTGAATCCTACACATTGATAAACAGAAAGCCCGACGGAAGGTTCCCTGAGTTTCAGAGCGCTGAGAGAAACAGAGCTGAGTGCGGCCCGAAGTGGGAGTTCGAACAAGCCGAGAGCCTGAGTCAGCCGGAATCTGCATCACTTCGTGCCAGAGGCCGCATCGAGCCACCGACACATAACTGATTACAGTGGCCAAGTCGGAGAATCCAGAGGTTCTGTTCGTGAGCGTCGGGGCCAGCCGTCACACAGCTGAACGCAAAAAGGAGGGAAACTACGTCCCGATCGGAACCTCCAGGAGCTACTAGCCTGCTAACTAGCTTAGCAACTCTTTGTTAGCCTGCTGGGCTAACATCGTCTGAGCCCCTTTACCCATTCACAACAGAGAATGCATGGAGTGCTTTAAACGTTCATAAGGTCTTTTTGGGCAGATACGCTGACTCGTGTCAGTGACGTAAAAGACGGATTTAAAGCGACATGGCCGTTCAGACCTCAGCCGCTTTCAAAAACATCAGATATGCATCGGATTCAGTACCATAGGTTTGTGCCGTTCAGACCGCCAGAAAAAGATCAGATATGGGTAAGATATAGGGGCAAAAAAGTCGGATTAGATGCGCTTTCACCTGCAGTGTGAACCTAGCCTTAGATGTGCAGGAAAACAGAGTGCTCAGCTGTGTTATGTTGGAAAAACTGAATAATTCTTCCCATCTGAGTTAGAGTTGGTTACTTTTTGTGTCACAGTGACTGAAGGCTTCACTTATTTGCCCCCTCTCTCTCTCTCTGAAATGGCCTGTCAGCTATCTGGAGCTTCCTCATTAAATTGCTAATCAAATTCCTCATTAAATCCAGGCAGGGCAGCTAGTTCACAGCTCCTGGCGTCCGTGTGTGTCCTGAGAGGAGCAGGGGGCTCCCACGGCCAGGTTAAAGCATCTGGTTTACAGTCTGAGCTAAGCGAAGGTTAGGAGACATGTTAGGGTTTAATGGTCAGTATTAAGAGCTCCAGGATAAATGTAGCAGTAGGTCAGCGTGCCCTCAGCTGAACAGCTTAATCCTGTGTGTGTGCGTTTCCGTACAGCTCCATGAATGCTAATGGGAGCACCGAAATGTTAGATGACCCTGACTCGTCTGTCGCCTTCCTCACTTGATGTTTTAATCACCATAACGAGGAACCTGAGCTAAACACGGATTTAACTTGGCACATTTAAAGCGACATTGAAGACTGCAGGTTAATGGCAGGAGCCAATGTCACTAAATCCTACAAGCTTATACACAAGTGGCCGCATTTATACACAACATGCATGCAGAGGCAGAGATTAATCTCCCTAATATCGCTGCGGCTCCGGGCTTCATTTGGGTGTAATAATGCGCGCGCTTCTGTCACATTAGTCAGCATTAAGTAATGGGAGGCATTTTTCTCCGTGGTTTTCTACCTCTGTAAGGCCTGCACTCTCTGGGTTCGTCGTTTCAAGCATCAGTGTTTACAGACTCATTAAAAACCTTTAATGTGTTAAAATGTGTAAAAACAAAAGAGAGTATGAGTATTATGTTGAGGATAAGTTGGCAGTAAAATCTATTTTCTGCTTAGCTTTATTGGGCCTTGAAAAAAAACAACTGGATTTAAAACCCGAGAGATGAATGAAAGTTGTTAAGGAAGGAAAACTGACACCAAATACACTTTAAGTGTTTATTTCAGCAAAGAGAATAACCTCAGTTTGTGTTTGCTCAAGAATCTAGTGGCTTTGTTTAGTGGAGCCTGGTGGTGTGCTTGAAGAGATTTTTTAAACACTCTCAGATATTGCAAATTATGTTTATTAAACCATGAAATAGCAGAAGATAATGGCTAGGTTGTACACTGGTAGAGAAACAACAAGATTTGGTCACATAATTGCATTAGTTTGGTGTGGAAGGCTTTGGATACGGGCTGTAGAGTGTTGCCTTGCAGCACAAGGGATGGATGCTTTAGATATTTGCTTCGACCAACGCGCTGTCCTTCCACTTTTGGAAAACCAAAGAAGTATCAGGTGCCTCAGCATTGTGTGGTCGGAAATCAGCTACTTCAGCCTCGCACAAATCAACCACCATTGTGTTCTTTATACTAGTTAAGGTGGCTTCGTTTCCTGTTTGAAAAATGTCGTAAAATGAGGCGTTGCCTGGCCGACCAGTGAGGGTTGGGCATGGTCTGTGCTGTCACTGACATGATGGCCTGCAGCGCAACACTTCTGCAGCCGGACATCCACAGACAGTGTGGTAATTCTGCATAAGGTTTAAACTTTTATTATTCAGAAGGTAAAAGACTGTTTATATAGTTTGCATGGTTGTAAAAATGGGTCTGACACTATTGTTTATGCAGGTAAGCTTTTAAGTCATAAAACTCTGGGGTGAGTTTTATTGCAAGCTGTAAAAGCAGGATGTTTAGATAAGAAACTGGGAGAAAAGTTTTTAGAGAAGCAGATAGCCATTTAACCATAAATCTTTATAATGAACCTTTGACCCAGAACAGAGACGACTGATCTTCTGACTCCAGGATTCTCTGACAGCAAATAAGAGCGAAGACACTGTATGAAAATGTTCTGATTGGAGAGATTAGAAACGCCTAGAGGCCCGGTTGTCTATAAAGCTGTGAAATGAAGATCAGTTAATTGTTCAGATTTCTTTAAATCTGGACCACAGAGGAACTGACGGGGGCAAAATTCCTCTGTAAAACTGCAATTTGTTAATCTGTTCAAAATAAATGTTAAACTGGAAATTGGCTCCATTTTGTCTCTGCTTGAACATGCATTGAATTACTTATGATAATTATTTAATTCAACAAATGGTGACCCCGACTGTGTGCAGTGTTTTGGACCAAAATCCAGTTATTTTTTTAAGTTAATAAACGGACATGTATTTGCTCTATTGACAATTTGCGCAGAGTTGCGTAGTTTTTTAATTCTATTGATTGGTTAATCTAACATTGGGTAATGTTGTCATGCAAGTTAAATATGTTTTTTGTTTTGAGCAGATTCACTATTGCATGCCCGGAGTGTTGGAGCTGTCTGTCTGTTTTCCTGTTTCTGGCAGGATTGACTCCTTCTTTTCGCTCCGTAGAGGAACACCGGTGCATGCTGGGAGATGGAGTTTTTTACTCTGCGCGCCCGGTGCGGGCTGCTTGTTCTCCGGAGCGGACGGTGGAAAGATGGACCGATATCTTCAACGACTCAAATTGGAGCCACGGTGCGGATCGGAACTCGACGAGTTGGCCACTCTGCCCAGAATAGGACGCTATTTTGGAGCTCCCGGGCTGGCAATCGGAAAAAGATTACAGGAGAGCCTGGGTCGCCCTCTGTTAAATCTAACGGATTACCTGGGAGGGGGCTGCGTATACTTCCAGACGCGTGGCTGAGCACCACGAACGGGAATTGTGAAAATGGTCCGGCATTGGCATTTTGGTGTGGTCCGATTAAGGTTAGTGTTGTTGGTGTTAGTTTCTAATAATGTTATAAAAGTACTGTGTTGGTGTTTTGATGTGACGAGCTGCGCATGTCTGTATATGTGTGTGTGAGATGTTTTTTACGCAGGCGCTTGGCGAGAAGTGCTGGTGATGTTGCGTTTGTGTTAAAATGTTATTGTATAAATAATGAACTCGAGTATGATAAATAAATTAAAATAGATAAATGAATATATAACTGAATATGATGGATAACTGAAATTAAATATCTATAATAATTAGTTGTGAACATTTACAACAGGACATCAGAGCGGCCGCCCTAAGCTAGGTGCTACGGCGGAGCTAATACTGTGTGAGTTTTTTGCTTGATAGCATGGCTAACATACAACAGCTTCGCCTATATGTTTTGATAAATAAATTAGTGGTTATAGGCGGTTTTCTGCCATCTGTTCGAGTCTTTTGAGGGGTTTTCTGGAGGCCGGCGCCAGGAAATTTCTCAAAGCGGACTACGAAACTTGTAACAGACTGGTTTGAAACCTCCGCGATAAAATAATTAATAAGTTCTAAAAGCCACCGCTTATAATGTTGTGTTTTTTGTTAATGGTTTTGGGCTGTAACGGACGTAGTTGAATCGGTGTTTGCTGTGCGGGACGGCTAAAATTGGGGACATATGTTTCAGTCCGCGTGGACGAACAGGAGATGTTTTGTTCGTGCCGAATTAAAGTTTGGTACAGTGGTATAAATTGTGCGGATTAAGTCCTGGTATTGCGGTAAGTCATCTTCTAAAGTGTGTGTTGCGATTTTCTGGAGTGTTTTCGCCATACGTTTTGTGCTGTTTTAGCTTTCGTTTCACAAAGAACGCTAACGGTAGCACGTTGCTATAGGCTGTTGTGCTAACTTAGCGGTGGTTGCTTCTGTGTGTCAATGTGTTTGTGGTTGAAACTGACTGCATGTTCTATGTGTTGCAAGCTAAAAGTTGATTTTGGATAGAAAGTGATTACAGACTCCTGCAGACGATTGCCTTGTTAAGACTTAAACGAATTTGGATTTTGTTAAATTTTTCTGGTTAATTAAGAGGTAAAACGGCCTCGAGATAACTGCTCAGATAACTTTTGGTTGCTACTCCCTTTCGGCAATGGTTTAGCACATTTCTACGAAGGGCAATTTTTTAAGGTGTTTCATGTTTAACTGAACTGTTACGGTACGGAGATTAAAGATTAAGAAGTACATGCTGAATTTGGTTAACTGGTTTTACGAGGGGAGCATGTAAATTTATTTGGGATAATTATGCATGTTACAATTAAACGAAAATGATTAAGAACAGTTACTCATGAGTCGATTCTGACTTGGTGTAGTTTTAATTTTTGATTTCATCTTTAAAATTAAAAAGAGGGAGTTTTATAGTCAAAATAAAAGATGCATTTTTGAATCTTTAAATAGGTGGATTTTTTGCTTTTTTGATTGATCTAAGCAGGAGTTGTTAAGTTGGCCTAAATAAAGATAAAGCTATAAGTAGTAATTATAAGCATTTAACGAAAAGCAAACGGTATTAATTGGAAAGCAATAAACTGGTTTAAATTATTTTAATAAGCACCGTGTTGAATGGTACAGAAAATGAGTCTGTGATTTAAATAAGTATCATTTATGCAAAAATTATGTTTGGCTTATTTCTGATGGCTCTATAGACTTTAGAAATATAGCTTGGTCTCTGAATGAATGACCTAAAGGAGACTGGTGTTAAATTATTTACACAATTGAACATTCTTAAGGATTTTCTGGACAAAAATGCTTATTGGAGTTATCAAAATTCAACTGGGGCTCAAGAAGTAACCCAGTACATTTCAATTCCGTTATAAATTGAATGTTTTTATCATGCAAAACAACACTTATCATAGTGATATTTTCTAAACTAGTGGGATTTGAATGTTTGAGTTTGAAAAAAAAAAAGAAAACAGTAAAACACAGAGTCATCTTTAAGTAATCAGTTTGTTTTTAAACAGGCTGGGGATAAATTTGAATTGGTCTAAGGAATGATGAAATGATGGTTTAATTTGGAAGTAAGAAGTAAATTCTAAATTCATTTATTCTGATCGTGTAGAGGCAAAATGTGATTGGACCAGCTACATTGAAATAATTTTTACCATATATTTGAATGCACATTTTGTTTTAACAAATAAAAATCGGTTTTAGTTTTAAAATTTAAGATTAATCTTTCAGATGTTCTTTATTGATTGTTAGCTAGTTTATTTGATGCTGAGAGTAAATTTACAGGTCCTAAACATTTTGGAACAGATCTGATCCTAGAATAATGGCATAATATATCATTTGATTAGTGGGGACTCTGTAACTGACAATTTATTTAGATTTTTTTGATTTTATTTTCTTTATTTTTTCTTATTTTTATTTTTATTTTTTGTTTTTTCCTCTTTCTCTCTCAAAATTTATATATTTGGTTCGACTTGGATTATGACCCAGATTTTTGAACTGCGGTCTGTTTATTAATTAGAACTTTGGAAAATGTTAATTTGGGAAGCTGGATTAAAGAAAACGTGATTCAGTGGAAATGTATTTGACATCTCTAGAAGCTTCAATTTAATTTGGTGTTTATCATTGGAGAAAATAAAATAAAAAAGAAGCCTGAGAGGAAAAGGGGGATACTGAAAAGAAAAATGCTGGTTTTTATTTTTTTATTTTATTGCGACTAGTTTTTGTTTAGAGAAATCTCATCTCTTGAACCTCTTTTATTGATTTTTTTGTTTTGTTTTGTTTGACTGCTGAGGGGAATTAGACTATTGTGTATCCTACCAAAATTTAAGAGGAGTTTTAGTTGCAAAAATCACTTTGACTATGTTCAGTTCCCTTCACAGAATCGGACAGATGTTTTTGAAGTATGAAATGTTTTCATTGTTTACAATCAAGAATATTTGGGCAAGTGAGCACATTTGGGTTTGTTTAAAGAGGAATCATATAAGCAAAAGTACTTTGAATTGATATTGGATTGTGTTAAAAAAAATATATATATATAATTTAGGTTTGGCAATATTTATAGGGAAGTTGTTTTGTCAGTGATTTAAATCTTGGATTTTTCTTTAGAAATATGGATAGACTTTGAAGTATAGTAAACTGAAGACTGTTTTTGTAAACTATGTTGTGTTATCAGTCAGTACTGTTCTCTGGTTTTGTTTTAAACATTTGATGTTTTTCAACATCAACAACAGTTATCTCAATGTAAGTAGCATACTTATATTAGCAGAAATTATTGATTGATTAAAGGGACAGAGTCGGGGAAAAGTGGTGTTAAGTCTGATTACAAAGGGGTTTAGTTCAATATGAGCTATTCGTCTCAACCTCAGTGAAACGAAACCAGGAGAGCCACTTTTCCATAGCGACTTTTTGTAAAAAAAAAAAGGGATAGAACCTTTGCAGATGGTTATTGCCTTTATTTTTGTTATCAAAATGTTTTAGTGGTGTTTTAGCAATATCTAACAGAAAAATCCAGCCTTTTTGTTTTTTAATTTTATTTTAGTTATCTATTTACTTTGGGAACAGACCACTAAACTTTGAAGAAAAGAATTAGTGAATGGTATCAATGCAGTTTATATCTGAGGAATCGACATTATGACATAAGAGTTATGTTTGCTTTCAGACACCATATTTTGCAGGACATCAACATAGAGCCTACTGATCTTACTGATTAATTTTAAGATATTTTTCTCACCTCAAGGAATTGGAGACTACTGACACTGAAATGTATTGCCCAGGAAGGAAGTTGTGGGGGTGATGGAAGAATTTGCAGAGTGGGTAAGACTGACTGATAGAGGTTAACCTGCGTTTTTCTATACTTTTGATTGTATTTGTGATCAGACCATAGATTTACCAAGTTTGGGCATGTTTGCTAAAAGTAAATAACATTATATTGATTTGCCAAATTAGGGCATGGGACGTGAATGGCTGTTTCTCCATTGTTGACGCACTCCAAAGGCTTGTGTGGACTGGATGAAATGTCTGGTCTGCTCATCTGTGGAAACTTGTCATAACTGCCTTTCACAACAATGCAGGAGACAATTTGCTGAGATTAACAAACGTTCTTGGCTTTATCCACAGCAGGCACTGAGGAGAATGGGGAGAGCACAGAGCTGCTGCCCCAGTAGGACAGGCCTGTCGGTGCTGGATGGGAAAACCTGGCTCTGCTCCCGTGCCCAGGTTTGGAGAAAGAAGATAAATTGGACACTTTAAATTTATAGGTTTAGTTTTTATTAATTTATACTTGGAAAATTTACAGGGTCTGACAGCTAAAGTGTGAAAAACTCAGGCTAACTAAGTTAGTTTTGCGTACTTATGGGATATATTTCTGGCTATTATGACACATGCTATGGGTTTTGTTAAGCTGTAAGGAAGTATTTAGAAATAATGAGTAAATGTTAAATTAATCATTTGATTCCATACCAGGTCTTCTTAATGGCATCAGATCGCATCTTCCTGCACCTGAATGAAGTGGCTGTGTTTGGGAATGGTCAATTACGGGAGTAAATTTACCATTAAAGAGGGATTATTATTGTAATCATTTGATTGTGATTTCATTTGGAAAAGACAGTTCCTTTAAAGACATTTACTGAATGCAGCTCCCAGCAGCCTTGGACGGAATGCCAGCGGTGCGGAAGAGAAGATATGAACTTTTAAAAGAACAAAAATGTTACTTCTAACTATTTTTTTCTGTTTCACAGGGTTCTTCCCACTTTAAGTTTGATTTATTTCAGAATATAACATAGTAATAATGTCTATGTTCATGGATTTTCTGAGCTTCTTCCACAGTATTAACATGTATCAACTCAGATTTAATTATCTCTTCACATGTAAGACATTCTTATACATTTTGGGTTTTGAATTTAGTTTGTGGGAATTGTTAAAATAAATTTTTTGGTTAATGCCAAAAGAGGGTGAATCTATGATTAACAGATTTACATTTTTTAATGGGAGTTAAGGTTAAAAAAGGTACTTTAATAGTTTGTGTTTTGAATTTTAGTCTGAAATACTTCATGTTTTTAAACTGATGAAATTTCTTGGATTTGATTTCTTGCATTCTCAAAATGCTTTACAGGTTTTGATCTTAAGTTCTAAACACTTACGTACAGAGGAGATATCAATCTATTTTAATAAAAAGATTGAAAGAGGGAATTGTGGTAATTCTGCATAAGGTTTAAACTTTTATTATTCAGAAGGTAAAAGACTGTTTATATAGTTTGCATGGTTGTAAAAATGGGTCTGACACTATTGTTTATGCAGGTAAGCTTTTAAGTCATAAAACTCTGGGGTGAGTTTTATTGCAAGCTGTAAAAGCAGGATGTTTAGATAAGAAACTGGGAGAAAAGTTTTAGAGAAGCAGATAGCCATTTAACCATAAATCTTTATAATGAACCTTTGACCCAGAACAGAGACGACTCATCTTCTGACTCCAGGATTCTCTGACAGCAAATAAGAGCTAAGACACTGTATGAAAATGTTCTGATTGGAGAGATTAGAAACGCCTAGAGGCCCGGTTGTCTATAAAGCTGTGAAATGAAGATCAGTTAATTGTTCAGATTTCTTTAAATCTGGACCACAGAGGAACTGACGGGGGCAAAATTCCTCTGTAAAACTGCAATTTGTTAATCTGTTCAAAATAAATGTTAAACTGGAAATTGGCTCCATTTTGTCTCTGCTTGAACATGCATTGAATTACTTATGATAATTATTTAATTCAACAACAGCCAGAAAGTTGCAGAGCAATAGCGGTTTGAGCGCCATTGCCTCAGAGGTGGGCCAATGGCTTGTGAGTGTCCAACTCGCTGCAGAGGTGTAGCTGAGGCCGATTTTCTCTTATACGCCACAGTAGCAAGATGCCGACGTCTGAAACCCAACCTGAGCTGGAAGCAAAGCCTGATTCAAATTCAAGTGCAATGTTAAGTTTTTACGTGAAGAGGGAACTCCACTAACAGTTTTTGGTACATTATTATTTTTACTGAATTGAACAAAACTGCCAAAAATATTGACTAAACGTGTAGAAAGCAAAATTAGACAGTCATTTATACAGATAATCAGCAATTTTGCGGTGAGTTTCACACCTTAAAAACGTGTTTTTTGAAACGTTTTCGCAGCAAACCAGGATTTAATATGTTCGTTTTTGGAGCTGTCACTGCATGGTAACGTCCCGCTGCAGAAAACTGCACTATACAACTTTTCTCCCACGGATCGCCAAGTACTTTCTGAGTTTCACTTTCCTGCAGTAAAGCCATGGCAGATCCACCAACAAAACCCAAGAAGATACAATCAGAAGAAGTGAGGAAAAGCAAAAGAGGAAGTGATGAAGTAAGAGCCGCCCAGTTCCCAAGCTGAAAAGATGCCGGAGACTGTTAATCCCGGAGGTGAAAGATGTTTTCAGTCAAACTGTTGCCCAGTTTAGGTCAAAGCTACTTACCCAACTAGGATTAGCTTCTAATACCCAGTATTACAACTTTTCAGTTTTGTTTGATAAGGTCTGTGAATGAGGCGTTAAAGATACAACAGGATGTACTACGGATCCATAAATATAAAAATGTTGCTACTGGATTAATAAGTAATAAATGTTTGTTCCGGGGTTATTTGGGCATGATGACGCAATTCATCCCTATTGGAAGAATGTCAGCTGTAAGTTAAATCTGAAGTAGTGTTAGGGTTGCTAAAGGAGCACATTTTATTGTTGCGCATTCTGCTGGTGCGAGTACATATTATATCCAACACTGTTCTGGATTTTAATAATTCTTCCTTACCTTGTTGGTGATGTTAAAAAAACTGTTAAACCTGTGGCTTTTAACTTGTATTGATTTAATAAAGATGTGATTTTCACCACCTTTATACACTGCACTGCGTATTGTACATGAAACATGAAACGGAAGAATATTTAGAGGCTAAATAAATATTTAATAACTGTCCCCAGCAATCCTCAAACCGCATTCAAGTTTACAATTATGTTCCTGGCTATTTGAAAAACAAACAGACGCCCTACGGCTTTATTTTTTAGGTAACAGAGTAATCTAATTAATTTATTTTCCTTTCATTACAACTCTGTTAGCGTTACTAGGGATGTAAAGTGGCAAATATGAGGATGATTTGCTGGGCAGATACTCTGAGTGCTCTTGCTGTCTGCACGCTGTAAGAAACTTTGTGAACTTAGTTTTAAGTTGGATATTGGGCGGACATTCATTTCACGAAAATGGACAAATCTCCACACATCCCAGTAAATACCCGTGAGATCTACCAACAAAGTAACCCCAAAATATTCATAAATTGTTGCTTGACACCCGGGGAACATGACACACCGATATTCCTTATTAATATGACCGCATATAATATTTTATAATAATCATTTTACTGTAATATTTTAGGTTTTCCTTCAATAGGTTCCAGGTAATATGACCAAGTGATATGAAATCAATCTTAAAGTCTCACTACAACCAGTTGTATTTACTGTCCACTTACAGAAATAGATTTGCACAACTTAGAAAAAAGATATTCCTTCGTTTCATTTTATCCACAGCTGTCTTTCTTAGTTTTGCACTTCAATGAAAATTGTGTGATTAAGTATTTCCAATATTTACTTTTTGTATATTTTTTATTTTTCTGAATGCAGCTTTAATCTTATGATTAGAAGACTCTCTGAATGAGCCGTTTTCTGATAATCAAGTTTTTGCTACGGCGCGAGGAAATCGCAAAACAAACTCTGGTGGTTGGCACGACACAGACGCGCTCTGACATGATCTGTCGGCTCATTTTTGGTGAGATTCATTGTGTCCAGGTCTGAGAAATTATCAAATACTCTCATGGAAATACGTTTTTGATTGATTTGGTGACCTGTACTCTTTGCATAGAGATTAAAATATCTGTGCATATGTCAGAAATGGGAATACTAATCTGTCAAAACGGAAATTATTTGGTTAACTTGACCCCTGATCAGAGGAGTCTTCATGAAAGAAAGGATTGCACAGCATCTATTACAGGAACGCAGAGGCACCTTGAAACCAGAGTACCCAGAGGAAACCGGAACAAGCTTGTGGAGGACATGAATACCTCGTATAGAAAACCCTCATCAACATCTGTTAAAGCTGAAACACGACCATATAAACACAAGCAGTCTGATGCCTGGGAGCGTTTTTACAACCAAACAGCTGCTGATAAACCATATCACAGATGTCGTAGAAACTAGATCTCACAAAAGCACCTTTCTAGTCATTGTTTAGCGTGTTGTTTCGTGTAAAATGGAGACAAAGGAAGCTCCGGTTTGAAACGGCCACAGCGAGCATTGCTAGGGTCACAGATCACGAGGGCGGCGCTGGAAATCTATAGGCCGCAATTATGCATAACTTTCCACGGTTTGCTTTGCCCGTTTTCTCCATTTTATTAACACAAACGAATGGCGGTTTTTCAGAAACGGCGTCCTCCAGGAACCCATTAGCGGTACGAAACCCGCCCTTTCAAACACAAACCAAACGAGACGCTAAAGTCCGACCAATCAAAGACGCTTCGTAAAGGCCGCCGTCAGAGCGCGACCTGAGACAGCATCCCTCACAACCACACAGGGAACACACATTTATACATTTTTCATGTCAAAACGTCCCATTCCTTTTATTTGCGAGTTCTTTACTGCCTTGCTTCCTCCTCTTGTTGACAGTGTGAGCCCCGAGCTTTGTGATCTCATCCAAACTGACGCATTCATTGTGCCTAATTTCTTTGTGTCTGAGCCGGATCTCGCTGCCAGTATTTCAAACCCTAGAGTGGGCTGATGATTGCCTTGGCCGAGACTATTACACTAATCTATCTGCAGTGCTCTGCCAAGCCCTCAGCCCAAAGCAGCTGTGTGTATGTCTGGGTGTGTGTCTCCTCTTTCCAGTCCACAAGAAAGAAAATTTTTGCTTGTATGCAGTGAGGTATGCACAATGACTTCTGTTTTTCAGTCTGAAGCAGATCTTATGTTTAATTGTTCATCTAAATATGCATCAGCACGCGGCTGTCATAGCATCAGGCTTTCTGTCAGCGTTCATCGCTGATGGAGCTCCATCCTGCAGGAAACTGACTTCGGATTCCCTTTAGTACCTCTCAGCTTTTTGTCTCAAGAAAAATGAACGCTTGATGAAACACTGGACAAAGCCTAAAGGCCACAAACACATTACTTAGGAACTGGGTGGCAACTCTTAGGGCCCGATTTATCAAAATTCAAAATCAAGAACGTAAGATTGCGTGCACCGCATGGACTGCACCGCAGCCAGAGAGAGAAGGAATAAGCGCAATGGATTCATGATGCGTCTTTGGCAACAACAAAAAAAAGGAGAGGGAGTGACATAAAGCAAATCTATGGCAGTTAGTTAATTGTTATAGCAGCATCTTGACATCTTTCTCCGTCTTTCCGCGCATTCGTGAGTGGTTGGGTGGCAAGAAAATAAACAAAATGAAGAGGTTTGAAACGCAACAAATATTTCCAAGAGAAGTAACGGGTGAAATCCTTGATATATATATATAAGCACTTTATCATCTGAATTAAGGCAGTGGTTGAGAGAGAGACTAAAAATATCTATTCACAGCAAAATCAAGGTTATTTTAAAGCCCATACGAGATCTGTGAAACACGTTGGTTTGATTCCGCTGGGGAGACAGTTATTCCTATTTAATCGGAAGCCTTAAGTCACAGTGTGATTCGCATCACCTGTGGATGATCGCTAAGAAGAACGCCGAGATCCTCACTCCAGCCGCAAAGCTGGCTAAGTCCTCATTCATTGGTGTCCTTATTTTGTCATTTATTTATATAAATGTAGTCAGTTCTGATTTGAGAAATTCAATGGCATCTAAATATTAAAGCTGCTAAATGACTGCATGTTTCTCCAAAACTAGATTTAGAAAAGCAGAATTATGTAAGTAGTGATATTCAAAGTAAAAGCAGCTGTCAGGACAGGACTTCCAGCTGCTGCATTGTGTTTGGGACACCTAAATTAGACAACGGAAACAATATAACGCCGACTATTTGACAATATGCAGACTTAAAGGTTTTTACAAAAACACATTCTCTAAATAACAAATACGTAGTCAGAAGGACTTACCATGAACATGGTTTAATCTCCTGATTTGCCCTAAATCTTTCCTGTTTTTCCTGGGGGTTTTTCGGGGGGAATGCGATAAAAACTTTTCATCAGGCCCCCAATGAGGCGTACAGTCGACCACATAGCAGGAGCGACCAATCTGCTTTGCTAAATTCTCCTCTAGACATGCAAAACCAAGGAATTATAGGTAAAATAGGTGGTTTCTTACCCACGATGCAATGTGAGAAACATAGACATTGACATCACCAAAGATCCTATCCTATTATATTTTTCGTTTTTAATAAATAAACTTAATGCGTACATGCGCCATTCTCAAAACCATTTATGCGCCTTATTGCAGAATCAGTAAGATCGCCTCTCAACCTGCTCAAATTCATAAAAATAATTTAACTGGTCATCCAGAATCATTTCACAAATAATTGATTTAATCTGATCAGGTACACACCGATTATAACAAATATGCTTCTGACACAAAATCAATGCTTAAATTGACAGTGTGTAGTTTTTGCAGTACATCTTTGAAAATAGCCATTAAAATATTATGTAATAATAATTACGTAAAACACATTAATTGCAAAGGATTAAGCGGTTAAGAAAATGGATGGATGGACATTAATTGCAAAATATTGGCGATATTGTAAAATATGACTTTAAAAATCAGTTTTAAAATACTTAGGCGTGGGTCCTCTTTTCAGGGGAAAGCCGTATTGGATGACGTCTTTACTTCTACAAGAGCCGGACGGACAAACCGCACGGAACACGCCCGCTATTAAAACATTGATTTCCCCTCAAAATGCAAAAAAGTTTCTCCATAAATACATTTTTACCTCTTCGCTAGTTCCAAGCGATGAAAGAGAGACTGATGTGCTCGTCATGTTGCTGCAAATAGATCATTGTCAGGGAATTGAGCGTTTGAAAACAGCACTAGTTGGACCTCCGTTGTTGAGTTTCTTACTCAAAGACACAGATACCGCATGCTTGTGATAATTTAGGTAATCACTGCCCCCTACTGGCCGATAATTACACACTGTGCTTTTAAAACATGCTAATACAAACGTCATGCAAAAACCTGCTGTCCACAGAGCATGTCAGGAATGGAATAAATTATCTAAAAATATTATAGAACTAATAGCATGTTTTTGTTTAAAAAAGTATTAAAATCTAATTTTAGCTTTGGATCTACCTGCATGTTTTACTTAATTTGACAGTTGAAAATTTATGAAAAGGTAATAACAACTGGCTTATGTATATATATATATATATATATATATATATATATATATATATGGATTGTGGTATTGAGCATGATTATTATATTTTATTAATTGGTCCCTAGTAAGATTCATAATTAATATGTAATGTAATATGTAGAAATTATGGATCTGAATAAACAGAGTTTTCAAACATCTTTGTAAAGAAGAGGGAAAATTAGACAAAACTGTCAAGTTTTGTAAAGTCTTTGAAATCAGGGAAAAATTTTCCTGGTTGAAGTCAGAAAGGCTCTCTCAACGTGATGTAGTTGTTTAGTTATCATATCTCAATGCCAGCATGTATTTTAAAGAATATTGCTGGTCTCTTCCAAACTTGCCATGTGTCTAAACACATCTCCATCTTATTTACCTCATTTTAGAACCTGGTAACATCAATGCTTTCTTGTGTATTTTATGCAAAGCTAACAACGAGAAAAAAACAGGGCGAAGTTACCTGAACTACAAGCTTTTTTTTTTTCAGATGTATGATTAAATAATTGTAACAGATTCATGTTAATATTACTGCTTCTTCTCTGCCTTCTTTTACTGAGATAAAAAATGCTAAATATCCTCACAAACAAACCGTTTTCACTGCTTCTGGGCTCAAGTTTCAGAAATTACTGTGTAACTCTGTGATGGGTTATAAAAACTTCTCTTTGCATCGCACTGTTTAAAGATCCCAACTGTAACTTCCTCACATGGTTTTATTTACAGACAATGAATTTCACTGCAGTATTCCCATAATATCTTATTTCACTCAATAGCTTCTGAATCCAATTATCTTCAGTTAGATTTTTCTAAACATGTAACTAATTAAACAATTACACATGGCATACAAGCTAGAAGCAAATACAATCAGCCTAGTTAGGAAAAGCTGATTTATAAGCAGAAATTGAGGAGGATTAATGCTTTCTCAACACTTGCCCCGTTACTGCTGACCCGGTAGCTAATGTGGCTTACCCAGCAGATGGCACAGCACCACCCTAACCACAAGCTTTCGTCCCGTCTCTGATTTAGTATGGATAATGACCCTAAGGGCAGAACTAATGGCTTACAAGCACTTAATGAGAGGCTGGTGAACTCCAAGCATCTTGTTCCCTCACTGGTCGGCTCCAACTGCTATAACGTTTTTTAAATTTAATCAACATCACTTCATTTGGAAAAAAATGGAACAGCAATTCAGTCAAAAGATAATAAAAGACTATAAATAAAATAAAACTAATCCAAAGGTTTTATTTTAGTACATCTGCATAATATAAGAGACATTAATACTCCTACTCTTCTTCTTTAACCTCAAGCAACTTCAATTATCAAGTTAAACTCATAAAATGTTTTAGTTCATTCATTGAAATAAATTAAGGTAGATCAATAAGAGTTATTAAATGCCAGCACATGAATAACCTTCATGGTTTTAAACCCCAAAAATGTGTGAATCTGTAGCAGTAAAGTATCATCATATCTCGTGGGATTCCTTACATAGAAAACTTTTAACTGACTGGAACGTTTTTTATGATTTTATTGAAGTGATTTTTCTTGTAAAGTTGGTGCCATAGAAATAAACTGAACTGAATAGAATTCTGGAAATACCCACACGGCTTTTTTATATTTTATTCCAATAATATGAAACATAAATCACAACCCATATTTCTATTATTTGGAAAAATATAAAAAATACTTTTAAAAAGCACACAGAAGGAACCATCTGGGCCACTTCCTTTTAAAACAGGAAGGAACTACCATATATTCTGACTGTAAACAGATAAAATACATTGATTACCTGAAGGGGAATTTTATTTTATTTTCAACCTGGACCTTATTTTTAGCAAATATTACATTCGTTTATTCACCCAGACAAGTTTGGAGCCACTTGGAGTCCTTCAGAAGAAAGTTTATATCCAGTAGTGATCAGCCTATATCCATATAATGGGAGCAAATCAGGGCAGGAGATTTGCTGCCTGGAATAAGGAATAATCTGCCCCAAAACTCCTTTTTGTAACCATTTTTAGTTATGAACATCTCAGATAGGGATATGAATCTTATAACAACTCACGATTTGAATCCAATTCATGGAGTGACGAGTAGATTGAGAATCAATTTTCGATTCAGAATCGATTCACAATCAATACTATTAGTTTAAAAAAAAAAGGTTAATTTGTAGGGCTGAGACAATATGCTTTTTTCCCGATTCAATTATTTTATGATACGTTTTAAATTTCAAATGAGATTCTTCAATATTTCAGATTTTTAATTCACTGTAGTATTGAAAAGATCCAGCCGATTTGGATGTTGTCAATCCATTAAATGGCCGTAATTAGCGGTTATCACTCCCATTAAAAGCCATCAGCCAACTTACTACTACTTTGTCAGAGTAGTATATCGTAACTGGAGTTATCTAACCAATATTAACCAACCCACAAGTTTTATGTCCTAACCTTACGGTCACAGAAGGACAAATATACTTTCTTTTAAATGCCTAAACCTAATTTGAAGAGGTTTTAAACACCAAACGGAAAAGTACGTTTCAGTACGTAGAGATGGCAAAGTCTGGCGTCATTTAATGGGAGTGATAACCGCTAATAATGGCCATTTAATTGGCTGATCACATCCGAAACAGGTGAAAGATCTATAATTTTCTGAATGTTCTACTTCACACATCTAAAACCTTTACAACAGAATGAATGAAAAGTGAAGACCTTCTGAAGTAAACTGGTACTTACTTAAATATACTTCATAATAAAGTGAACTTAAACTTTTTTTCCAAGACAGGGCTGCATGTAAAAATCAATTTTTTTAATTTAAAATCATTGATTCAAAATCTTTAAGCAAAGAATCGACATTCTTATGTCAATGTATTTTTATTCCCACCCCTAATCTCAGAGGTGCTAAGGTATTAGCTTGTAGAGGCTTTTAATGCAACCGATTCCAATTTACAATGAACCTTGAATTTCAATGACGTTGCAAGTGACGTTGGTTGGTGCAATTTGGAAACACGTAAACGGGAACCATGTTGCTCTCTGCAGTAGTTGGGTAGCTGGGATGATTGTGTAGTTGGATTACAGCCTCTAAATTACCCAGTAATAAAACGAATAAGCACGTCTTGTTCCAAACCTGTCTGGGTGAGTAAATGAACGTAATATTTGCTAAAAATGCGACCTAGGTTGAAAACCCCCCCACAAACTTTTCCTTTAATTCCAGCCTCCAGTGTGGCAGCGGAGCGCGGACTCAGCCTCCACAACATCTATTACCCCATGAGAAATCAATCCAAATCAAAAATCCAAAACCTCCATTTTAATTCCATTATTTGATAACACACAATTCTAGGTGGAATATTATATGTAAACATTTAAAGAAACAACCTTAGGATGGAAATACCCAGCCTGCCAGTTTTATCGAATTGTCAACAGATAGCTATCCTTTTTATGAACAGGTTGAAGTTATAATACAGATCAACTCTTTCTAGCATCTGTCACAGGTGATCATTTCAGTTCCAAGTGGAGCAGGAAAGAAGTAGAGACACTGTGAGGTTAGGCCTGTTCGTAGTTTACTACTATTGTTCTATTCCTTTTTTTAATGCGTAGTTCCCTGTTTAGCTTGTTCAGATTAAGTATTATTTCACATGAATACGAAAAATAAATGCTGTTGCATATGGTGAAATCGATTGTTCAAAATCAGATTGTGAATGGATTTTGTTGACTTTCATTTAGGGCAGGGCGGCATGGCAAAATTTTCATATCACGGTATTTTTTAAAAACGTATCAGTATTACGGTATTTTTTTCATACAAGACCGTTCGTATCCAAATTATCTTATAAAAATGAATAGTATAAAAATGTGCTTTAAATTGCCCATTTTACTGTCATATGTACTGCATCATGTTTTCTATGATATGATTAATATGAAATAATTAAAATGATTATGATTCTATTAGACATTATTGATGTTCTAAGGCTGAAACTAAACTTGTTTTTTAACCTCACATTGGCACAAGTAGCAAATTGCATCTTGTACTGGATTTGCATGTAGCACTGAAGAATCCCGCTAGGGGGAAGAGTTCAGACTCAGATTTTGCCAAAGAAGAAGTAAAATAAACATGATGACCCTAGATTATTAGCTGGTTAATATTCAGATAACAGAAGTATCGTAGATGGTATGTGAAACGTATTTACGGCTATTTTTGATTTATTTCTTACTGGTTTTGCTGCCATTTACCGCATGTACCTACAGATGGTCAAATAGTGCTCAACACTCCCCCCTACTGGCTACTCGCAATAGCGCTTGTAAAAGATCTGCTGTTCGGTTCTCATCTGACATTTTAAAGCCAATAAACTTCTAAGCTACAGATTTGAATCCTCTTTTTGGATTTACTTCCTCAGCATTGTGAGCTTCGCTCTGGTAGCTAGCCGCTGTACTTAGTTAAAAATGTTACTTTTCACACTGTGAGCGTGTAGCAGTGAAATCGGTCCCCGCTGAAACACTTCCCCACATTAAACGCTCCAGAAGTTGTCTGAGCTATTCACAGATATAGCGGTATATTAAAAATTCATATCATAACGAAAATAAACACCAGTTTGCGGTATGAACCGGTGTACCACCCAGGCCTACTCTCATGTCAAAATGAAGGACTTCAAAAATGTCTGGGTCCAAAATATAAATATTAAAGAAAAAAATCCAGGATGTATAAAAAACTAATTTAAGCTCTAGAAATGAACTTGACTCTCTTTTTATTATGACCCTAATCAGTATGCACAAAGAATGGCCAATCAATTATATCCTGATACTTTAAACATTTTTATATGGATAAAACATCAGTATTACAGTCTGACTTTGTTATTCAGGTCACATGAGTAAAGGAAATCATTCTCCATCTTTAAGAGCAGGTGTGGTAAAACATAAAGGAATCATGCGTTAAGGAAACGTGGCAGAGAGGCGACTTTTAATCCGTTGGCTTCTCGAAACGGGAGGAGTCTGGTCTCATCGTTACGGCGTGCAGCAGCACAGATGTTGGAACAGCAAAGTGCTGAAGTCGTCCCAGATATCGAGGAGGTGTTTCTGCATCAGCCGCAGACCGCCATCTGCCGAGCTCAGCACCATTACTAAAGTTTTAAAGCTGGCCCGTCTCTCTTTGGCGCACTGCTTTGCCTCCTTCATATATAATCTCTGCAGACTGTCACAACTTTATTGCATCTACCTTTTCTAACTACTGCACATTCTTCTTGTGTTTTTTTTCTCTCCTGGAAATCATCCTGAACCTATTAACAAAAACTATTTCCTGTCGGCACATTTATTAGCATTTTTCTTATCTGGTTCTGATGCCACGCCTTTTTTCTCCTAGTCTGCATTTAAAAGCCCACACTAGCAGTAAAAAAAACAATGCTGATATGTTCATTTGCTACATGTTTCTTGTAAAATAAATTCAGAACTGGAGCACTGCAACAGATATATGGGGCGCTGATTTTTCATGCTTTAAGCACAGCTGGGCTGAGTGTTACCTGGGCACCAGGGACCAGTGGCAGGGATAAACTGTGTCCTGCTAGTAAAAAGAAAGAAACGTAAGCCCTTTTTAAAAATAAAAAAATAAAGCATGGAGTCATTCTCAGCCCCCTGTTGAGCAACATAAAAAATGGTCACACAATTCGCCTGATGTGTAACTTTTTTTTTCTTGCTTGGCAAATGGCAACCAGCCCCTGTGGCTTGATGGATCTGCTGGAGTGGAAAACAGCCACCGAAGGAACATTTTGGTGGCGAAAAAAAAAAAAGACTGGACGACAATTACAGCAGATGAACATGAGGATAGATGGAAACCTTGGATTTGTGTCTTTTTGTTTCAGCCAGCAGCAGGTTAAGGAGAGAACCTGCTTTCAGTTAATCTTCATGCTCTCTAACAGGATGTTTATCAAGGAAGACGTTTTCTGCTGCGTCGGCTTGTTAACATGTGTTCACATGTGGTTAAATCCAGCCAAAACGCTCAATTCAACACTCGGTTCAGTTATGTTTCAGAGAGAAATACTACCTAATAATGAAATAAAATCGATTTAAAAAAACGTAAATCCTTATACTCCTTGAACTTTTTCCTCTCGGCATGGACAAACGCTTTTCTTCACCTCCCCTCCTCCATATTTACATTTCCTCACTTTATAAGACGACAAATACTCATATTTGATACATTTACAAAATATCCCATTAGCAGATTCTTTGCTGCAGCTCCGGATTGGTTAAAACTACTTCAAAGTTCGCAACTTACCAAGCTGGATGCTAGTTTAAGGAAGCTGTTATCAACGTGGAGTGACATTGTCCACAGAAATGAAAACAAAATAAAGAATAATGTGAGGAAGAATATGTTTTTCCACAATCAATTAAGTTAGTTTAGTTACTTTTTAAATAGATAAATATATGACTTGTTTGTCATTTTATTGTTATTTACACAGAAAGGAATCCTAAATAACCGTACAATAAATAAAAGTACCTTATTATCCTTTACTATTGCTGTTTGTATTTCGAGTAAAATTAACCTCGGCCCCCTGACAGATATTAATTTTGGCCCTGTGAGGGAAAAAATTTGGGCACCCATGATCTAGAGCCTCTCCTCCAAAAATCCCACCATGGATCTGGAAAACTGATCTCTCAGCGCTATTTTCTACCCGTAGAATGTTTTAGGGAGAACCGTCATGTCCCGACGGAAGACATGCTGCTGGAAACGTGTTGGACTGCTGGGGAAGGTGGAACGTCATGCGTCTTTCGGTACCGTCCATTAGAGGGTGCCAATTTTTCGGGATTCCTACGGGTCACGAGATTCCTGCAGGATTCCCGCGGGACGGGAGTCAATTTCACTGTTGGTAACGTGATTTGGACGGGACAGGAAATAATCCACGGGATCGGACGGGAAACCGGAAATTTGCATTTTTTTATTGTTTTTTTTTTACATTTATCTTGTCACATATCAGAGAATTATTTTTAAAAAATGACGCTAGGCCAATGTGTGTGGTTATTAACTCCGCTGCAAAATGTAATCTGACAGATCGCTATCTTTAGTTGAATTCCATGGGGTCTACTAAACGGCACGCACCAAAACTGAAACTGCTACGTTGTTGCTACACCACCTGGATAAACTGGTAAGCATATGATATCCGACTGAAAATGCGTGTATCTTAATAGTTTGGTAGTCAGACGAATTCATGACGTCTGACGTCCCATTCATGACGTGGTAAGGTAGCCAAACCACGAGAATGCAGGATATGGTTAAAGATGGCGGATAAAGCTAAATAGATGATCTTTGATACTGTGCTAGGCTATGACGGGGGGAGCGAGCGCCATAGGATGTGAATTACTAATCTACGGGATTCGGTTCGGGACGGGAGTCTTTCTCTCGGGATTTTTTCGGGACAAGATTTTTTTTTTGGGGGGGGCTGTCACGTTATCGGGACGTGACGGGAGTATTTTTTTGGGATCAGGACGGGACGGGAGCGACAATTGATTCCCGTGTCACCCTCTACCGTCCATCAAAGAGGTGAAAGACATTGACATAATTGGATTCATGATCGCCGGATTTCTGGTGATTTGTACAGGCAGGGACTGGGCGGTACACCGGTTCGTACCGAAAACCAGTGTTTATTTTCGTTTTATTCATTTTTTATATTTATTTAAGATAACAGCACTAGCAACCAAAAAAAACGTTGGCGAAAAAGTCTGCCTTAACATTATGGTACCGCTTTGGATGCTACGATGCCGTCAAGCGGTAGAACTAAATGGGGGCCAGGGATGGTTGGTTTGATGAACCATATTTACTGTACAATGGAAACAGATTAAATATTGGAACAAACCGTACTGCCCCCTGCCATATTGCTCAGTGTGAACTTTCCGATCCAAAGCTGTGGTCCTGTAAACCTTGGCTTGTCTAGAGCGGCACATACGTATGTTCTGGCGCCTGTAAACTGTGTGGCTTCACTGATGAGGAGATTTAGCTTTAAAGCAGCACCGTAACGTATGCCGGGGCTAATGCAGCAGATGGGGCCGTTTCCACCGAGGACAAAGCGGCACGAATCAGACGAGTCCCCGAAGTATTGTATCTCGGCTGTCTCCCTGTCTCTTCTTTATGCCCTACGCTTCAGGAAGACGTCAGTCTCAGCAGTTTAGATCAGACCAGACAGGAAATGGGACAGAGAGACGTGTAAAGCATCCTGCCATTTCTGAAATAAAAGACACGTGTAGATTTCAGATTGCTTAACTTTGAAAAAAAATGACAGTCTTTAGTCTGAGACTGAAAATCGCTCGGTGTACGCCCAGCATAACATGCCGGATAATCTGAAAGTTTCAGCAACGAAGTCTGAACACTGAGGTCCGCCATTGGAGCAAATTGGGTCGAGGTGCACGATTATTCAGTCTTGAGGCTTCTATCAATTTATTTACGGCTATTGGAGTGAGTGGAGCAGAAAACTCCACACATACGCTGCAAAAACTGTTCATCTAAGCTAGTCAAAAAATCTGGTTTCCAGCTAAAAATGTATTTTTTGATTTTGTTTTGAGTCTAAAATATGAATCAAAAGCTGAAGGTGTTAGATTATGAATCTTATTTTGAGAAGTCTTACCAACTGAAAGTATCTTATTGGATTGGTAGATTATTTCACTTAATTTAAGAAGCTTTAGACTACTATAACACTTAAAATACTTAATTATAGTCAAGCTTTGTAAGAATTCTTAAAGTAAGACATATATACTCCAAATAGGATTCATAATCTAACACCTTCTATTACGTCTTGGTATATATGTCCCAAAGCAAGATCAAAAAATACTTTTTTGCTGGAAAAAAGATTTGTTGACTGGGTTAGGTGGAAAGTTTTTGCAGTGTAGGATTTTTATTTCTGCTGCGATTAGAAAACGAAGTATAATTTTTCTCTTACTTCATACAATATCCCCCAAAATACATTGTTTGGACCATGTGGCAAAATGTTAAGAGGTTCCAGAGGGTTCTACACTTTGTAAGAAAGCGTGGTGTGTAATTTATCTCCACATGTATCTGACTGTTCTGAATGTCAACTGGGAAAACATTAGAATATTTTTCTAAATATGAACTAGACTTAATGCCATGAAGCTGATCCATTATTCATACAAAGCATTAAACATCTTATCTGATTAACCCATTTGTCGCCTAAATGTAAAAGAACGGCTGTGAAAAATCAGTTTTCCCAACGATGAATAAAAGTCAGACAGCTTCTATCAGGACTGCGAAGCTGAAAATGAGCTGGACGGTGTGATTTTAAGTAAAAGGCTGGTTTGGATAGAAGGGTGGAGGACATCATCCTTTAGTTTCCCTTCTTTTGGTTGGTACCGCTTGCGCTGAGCGGCAATGATTGGACCATTTTAGGGCGACGCTTCTTGTTTATCTGTGCTGTAAAGATGGACATATTATGGGCTGTTACCCCAAGCCTCTGAGTGGATTGACTTTAGTTTAATGGCGAGTTAATGAGGAAAAGTTCTACGTTTAGTTTTGTACCGACTTGCTTGATGTTCTGTGTGACCGACTGGGCAGCAGGCCCATCCATCCATCCATCCATCTTCTTAACCGCTTATCCAATTCAGGGTCACGGGGCAGCTGGAGCCTATCCCAGCAATTATCAGGCGTTAGGCAGGGTACACTCTGAACAGGACGCCAGTCTGTTGCAGGGCCAACACAGAGAGACAGACAACCATTCACACTCACATTCATTCCTAGGGACAATTTAGAGTGATCAATTCACCTATCATGCATGTTTTTGGACTGTGGGAGGAAGCCGGAGTACCCGGAGGGCAGCAGGCCCATCACCGGAAAATAAATATAACCCTTAAGCAGGAAGACAAGTGTTAAAACTCCAGCGCCGTATCAGAATTCACCGGCCCGTCTCGTGTGTCCCAGTGAGCTCATGGAGCGCTGTTCTGCCTCTGGATGAAGTTTCTCTTCGCGCTTCACTCAACAATCACCGATTGCAGCCAATGCATCTCAGCTATTCTACGGATCAAGGTTCCGGAGGTTTCACACAACCGGGACATTAAGGATTCTCGTAAGGCTTTGAGCAAATGTATTGAATTCATAGTTAGTTGGAAACATATTGAACTCCTCCCACTCTCAGCAGAATAACGCTGAGGCGGTGGAGAGTGAAGAGGAAAAATGTCAATGTGTGGCGAATCAATAAACTCTCACTGAACCTGAAAAATAAGTGCCTTGTTGGCAACAACAGGGCCAGATTTCCCCCATCTATTCGTCTCTTTCCCTCCATATTTCAGTAATTTACCTTTCTGCTGTCCTTCTTAAATTCCAATTTACTGTTTTTCCCTCTGTTGCACTTTTCCTGGTCTGTCCCTGTTCTGTATTTGTGTAATGATCAATAAGGCGTTTCTTTGTGCTGACCGATGTGTTGAATGGCAATCAGTCTGCTGTCTAAAGACAAGAGAAAGAAAGTGTAAGAAACAAAGCTTTCTGATACGTTAAAGATTAGTTTGTGAACAAAAAGCAATTCTGCAGATGAATCTGCAGTCAGAAGAAGTGGATCTGTCCTCCCTTAGATTCTGATCGGGTTCTCATCTTGGTGCTGGTTCTTTACTTTTTTCTAAATCTGACTCCATAACTATGGGGGACCAAAAATGACATAATTAAAAATAAAAGCAGAAATACATTTTGCTTTCCCTTTTCCTTATACATGCATTTTTACGAAGGAATGTATATATTTAGTTTTTTCTTTTCAATATTATGTTTATTTTTTCCGGTTAAAAAATATATATTCCGTTTTTTCCTTTTCCTATACATACAGAACAAAACGAAACATATTTTTTCTTGACACGTAAAGAAAATGTAGATATGGAATAGGAAAAAAATATATATGTATGTATATATATATTTCTCCTTTTATTTTGAATTATGTCAGTTCTGGTCCTCCATACACAAATACACGAGAAAAATTAGGAAAGAGTTTTTCTACGTCCCACTAAATAGCTGTTCACTCCCACGTGAGTGGTAAAATATATATGTTTTTTTTTAAATGGAGCGTTTTTAGACGTATGGATTAAATGTAAAAACATTTGACCATCAATTCATTTCTGGTAATTTAAAAACCTTTCTTAATCATAAATTGGAAAAATACAGCAAGCATTCAAGTCCAGTGTTATGTTAACTAAATATATTCTGGACCTGAAGGCCGTGCGTCATTTTGACGTCCAAATGCACATTTTCTACTTTAAGCACTGACTAAGATTCCCATGAGAGAAAATCTTTTATAGAACATTTCAAATATTTATTATAACAACCAGAATTCACATTAGACATGTTTTTTGTCCATCATTTTGAACAACAGGATCAAAAACATCTGGTCACAATCTATTCATAACTGTTTATTTTATAAATAGACGCTCAAGGAGTTAATACCTGTTAAAAAATATAATTTTTTTATTCGTATTAAATATTAATCATACCCTGCGGTGGATCCTGCTCCACATGGTACTGAAATGCGCACGCACTTGTGACTTCTCATGGGGGTTTAGATGTTGTTCTGAAGGCTGAATCAGCCACACTGGAGGCTGGTATTAAGCTCCAATTTAGGCAAAATTTGGAAATCAGGGAACGTTTCTTCAACTGAAGTGATAAGAAGTCAAAAAGACTCGCAGAACGAATCGCTTTCTGATCCATGAACGAATGAAGAAAAACCCAGGAGAGGAAAGTAGTAGCAGATGTTGGTGTTTTGCACCCATCTGCCTCTTTGGAGCGTCTAACCAGCCGCACCGGACACAGTAGGCCTCCAAGGCCTCGGTAACTTTTCAACGTTTATTTTGCTCCCGGTCACCGAGATGCATTGAATATAGCTCCCGGGAATCTTTTCTTTAAAGGTTAAATGTTAGGGGTTTACATTCTCAATTTTTTTATCGAAATCGTTTGAAATTGCGCCACAACCTTGTGAACTGAAATCTAAAAGATGACGGCGATCACCTCCTGCCATGTTTACATACTGTAGCCTCGCTAGCATCCCACTTGGACTCTGTAGCAACAGTTACCAGGCATCTGTCTATTTACTCAGATTTCCTCATTACCAAAAACCACACATTACATTTTTCCCCAAGAAGTAACTCTCACCAGTTCTCTTACAACTCACAACAACACCTGGAGCACTATTAACCGCTAAATCACAATAAGAGCACCCCCGTGAACCCTCAAAGTGCACCTCAACAGAGCTTATTAGCTGACGCTAGCAAGTAGCTATTAGCTAAGCTACAGTTAAACCATGGCTAGAGAGAAAAAAACACAGCGGGACCAGAGCTAAAGCAGCTCCTTTTACTCTTAAATCAGCAAGGAAATTTTAAGTTCCCCGTGAGTTAAGTCGACATTCTCGCTGTAAACAAACGGACAACTGTTAGCTGCACATTAGCTTGTTTTTTCTGAGCCAGCCGGAGCAGGGAGTTGTTGCGCTACAATAAACAAAAAGAGCCACTAGATGGCAGCCACCCTCTGTTACTAATCATTTCTGTTATTATAGGTGTTACAATTTATTGTAAATACATTAATATTGTACATAAATTATTTATATTAGACCATTAATGCCTAATGTGATACATGACACAAGAGTAATGGAAATTGGATCACTTATATGTCTTTTGAAATCAGACTTACTGTACAAAATTTTATGAAATAGACTAAAAATGTAAGAAAAAAAAATAAATAATCTAAAATAAAATCGAATCAAGGATTTGGAGAATCGTGACACCCCTATTGAATATGAAACATTTTTCTTAAAAGGTATCTATTTTAAAAAAAATACCTCCACGGGGCGTTTAGAGGTATGCAGAATGAAAGTACACCATCTGTTTTTACAGTTACTATATTTTAACTAAATACATAACAAAAGATTTCTGTTTACGGGAACAATACTGTGTTTATATTTACATATTCCAGCAAATAACAGGCGCCATTGCGGGTTGCCAAACATTTTTGTAAACAACCGCCCGGAGCAGTCAAACTGCTGTGTCTGAACCCCGTGGATTTCGTTATCCTACGACCTACAAGATCTAAAACCAGAGTTAGTTTAAGTCTACAACAGATTGACACAAATGAAAAAACTTCCACAGCATCAAAATGCACACGTAAAATTCTTAAAATTACGTTATGTTGTTGCAACTACAACCTCTACACACTAGATGTCGCTTTGGTGCCCATTTTCCGTATTCAACCTTTAACTTATTTTTATTTACCTGGAATCCACGTGGTCAAAGGTGTGAATATGAATCTGTTTAAATGATAAACGGCCTTCAGATTGTTCTGTCACCGTCTCATATTCTTTTGACATAAAGGTGATAAAAGCGTTATTATGGGTGTTCGGGGCCAAAATAAGAAATCCAGATTTCTCCAAACATTTGCAAAATAGTTTGAACCTCAGGACGGGAGGAGAGCAGCAGAGACAGGAAGCTGTCTTAATGTAAGAGAGACTATGTTTACTAGACAGACAGCTATAAATCCTGTTGGCGCCATCTCCATGAAGCATTTGCTAAAAGGAGTTAGGAGCTGATGAATTATGAAAAGATTAAACATATCATGCACGGCAGATAAAAGCTGGGGATGCATCAGTAAATGATTTCTGTTTGTTAAATGGATGTTGCTCAGGATTAGGAGACCCAGGACCTGCTTGTCTTTGGTTAAGATCTCTCTCATGGTGACCCAGGCAGTCAAACACTTTGCTCCGTCTTTATGATGCGGACTGATAACGCCTTGAGATGGGAAGAGCAGATCGTTTCCAGCACATTTCCCCACGGAGGCTCCCTGTGTTTGTTAATCTGCCCATTTCAGCCGAGCAAATATTTAGCTCAGGTAATCACTTTACCAAAAGACGGTCTTATCCTACGTGATCCGAGGCGAATGGAAGGTGTCAAGGCCGTCCTGGTTGACTCATCCAGGTGGACCCCACAGCTAAAAGTCAAAGGTCACACAGGATTTCATCATTTCACTTTTTAGTAGAGGGCAAACTCACAGACCAAGTATGGAAGTATGGAGTTGGCGATCCCAAGAAGAGTGACGTCAGCACTCACTCTTCTCCTTCTTCTGGGTTGCCGTTATCAGAGGTGGGTAGTAACGGGAGAATACTTAATAAATGTATTTACTTACAGAATACTGAATGCCTGCTTTAAAACGTATTTTGTAACGTATTCCGTTACTTTGCTGAATCCTGCTACTGTATTCTAAATACTTGGAATACTTCTCCTTTAAAACAGCATTTAAGTCTATAAAATGTCACAAAATGTGCTGGTAGCTACTCCTGCAGGAAAACAGAGGACATATTATAATAATAAACATTAGGTACTGACTGGGAAAAAATAAAAAAATAAAGGTATTTAATTAATTTTGGCACAACGCTGCTACCTCTCAATGACCAAAAACTAACCAACCAACCAAACAAACTGGTTTTTAGCAGTAACATCTCTGGCTTATATTTAGTCATTTGAAATGAAGTTTAATTCTTTGTTATAAATATGCAAAATATTATTAACTGACATTCATTGCACTCAAAATGGAAAGCTTTTATCGTTGTAGCCATAATTTTCGGGAAACCCATCATAACAACATATACTCAAGCTAACGTCATGTCAGGTACAACCAACACCAAAACTGTACCTGTTAGAAATGACCTAAAGATGGCGATACAGGCCCTGTCAAATAATGGACCAAGAAAACAGTGGTAGAGGATTTGGTTTGTTTCTGTACATCGTTACAACGTCTTTTAATTTTTATTGACTTTCACATATCTTGAAATGCTGTCATTTTTTGACTGTCTTTGAACTTCTGCACAATACATATTCTGAAAAAACAATCTTGTTTCTTTCTGGGTGTTCTGGACGTTTTCATTTCACGCCTTTATGTTTAGCACCAAAAAAGAAGATAAATTCATTTTTGATTGATTATTTCTTCGCTATAATCATGCTTCTTGAAGTTATGAGTCTGTTTTTCCCCTTTTAAAGCAGAAGAGATAAAAAAACTAAAGATTTGTGCTACAGCAAGTTTAAACATCCAGTCTTTCTATTTTGTGTGTTTTGTTAACTCATTTGTGATAGATAGATAGATAGATAGATAGATAGATAGATAGATAGATAGATAGATAGATAGATAGATAGATAGATAGATAGATAGATAGATAGATAGATAGATAGATAGATAGATAGATAGATAGATACTTTATTCATCTCCAAGACAAATTCACAGTTCTAGCAGCTTACGGGAACACAGGGGCATGCAGGGAAAATACAATATAAAAATTTAAAACAAGAACTAAGGTAAAATTACAAAAAATAACAAATAATCACATCTTCCAGCAGCTGCATTGACGTTGCATGTAATCTAATGTAATCTGATCACATCCCTCAGATGGTGGTGACCTTCTACCTCTGCTGGACCGTATCGTGGTTTCGGTTTCCGCTGTCACGGCGTGATGCCGTCGTTCCTACCTGTAAACCAGCGAGTCGTCCTGGCTTCCGTTGTACTGGATCTGGAACATCCTGATGCCGGGGATGTTCTTCTGGAAGTTGAACTTGATCAGAGCGGTGGACGACCTGGCCTCGGCCGTCACCACCCTCTTGTCCATCCCGCCCTTCACGTCGCCCGTCACGTTGCTGCCGTTGGCGCCGCCTCGGGTCGACGTGGAGATGTCCGACGAGCCCGGGTCCGGTTCCTGGATGTTGTTGGTGTTGTTGGAGATGTGAGGCAGTTTAATTATGACCAGGTCCACGGTTTGGTGGGCTTCACCGGCGGGGTTGGAGGAGATGCAGGTGAAGGTGCCCGTGTCTTTCACAGTGCTGATGAGGATGTCCAGAGTCCCGTTGTTATAAACCAAGGTTCTTGAGGAGTTAGACACCAGCTTGCCTTCAGGAGAGATCCAGTGAATGGCTGGTTCTGGATCGCCTCTTGCCTTACACCTTTAATGATGCAGAACCAGAGAAAAAAAGCTAATTAGAAAAGAAGAAGGAGGTCAAGTTAAACTCAAGTTATTCTTTAATTCTCTGTAAGATTTTGATTTCAAGCGACTTACTACAATAATGATAATGCTTATTGATGAAATTAGTCTTGAAAAAATTATTGTATTTTAGTTTTGTACACTTTAATACTAAAGGCAAAATATCGGATTGGGACTTGAAATCAGATTGGATTGGAGATGAAAAAAATACATGATTTATGTTTGATTTCCAATAAAAACGAATATTTTCACATAACTGATTTGGGTTGATTTAGCAATAAAGGATTTTGTTGAGTGAATTAAATGTAAATATGTTGGGTCAGCCTAATACATTTATGTTGCAATAAGGTACAAAAATAAACAGCAGGGATGGACTCAAGCTCAGAAAAGAGCCCCTGTTTTCTGAGCACCTGCACTAACTACTTTGCTAAACAATAGCTAAAAATTTTTTGTATATAATAATATACGTATATGACTTTATTTCCAGTGTTAACTAAAAATAATTATAATATTATAAATACCTGACAATTCCCTTTTTTTCATGAAAAAAGTGAAGGAATTGTATTCCTGAAATCATTGTGATCGTGTTGAGTTAACACTGGAAATGAAGTTGTGCCTTACAGCAACCTGAATGTATTATTATAAATAAACCAAAATCAGTTATGTGAAAATGGTTTTTTATTGTAGATCAAACATAAGTCATGTATTTTTTAATTTCCAAGTTAAGTATTTCAGATGAAAGTAAAAAGCAAAACACTTGTTTGGTACAGTGTAATAAAATATAGGCTATACACAAGTCTACACAAAGCCTGGTTAAAGTCATAGGATTTTAACCAGGCTTCGAGGCCTGGTTAAAATCCTATGACGCGCGCTATACACGCAGCGATCGTATTGTTCCAAACGGACCGTTGTTTTCTGACGCACTTATGCGAAGCACACCACTAGGACGTGATACATTTTTAATTTAGCTGGCGCGACGGCGGAGAGTAATTTTTGTAATGTTGTGTTAAGAAGACAAAACTATGACCAAATGAGCTTTACTTTTTAAGTTTGTATTAATGGTTTTACATGTTATACATGTTTTATAGTAAGTTCGCGTAACTGTGTTGTTATTTCATTGTTGGCACTGGTTCTTTTAATTGGTAAATTGCAGTAAATTGGCTTAGTTTTGGAGCAAAATGTTGCAGTTGGAGTTCTCAGTTTTGCATAATTTTTTTGGTTGTTTAAATAAAATTAAAAAAAGATGAGTTTAATCAATTAATCGATAGATGAAGTGCTAGATTAATCGTTTACAAAAAGTATTGATATCTGCAGTCCTACTTTAAACTGAAGTATCCTATGCTCCTTGACTCAGCATAGATATCTGACGCTATTTGAACGCAGCACAAGTGCTATTCAGTGTTCAGCGTGTAACTTTTTCTATTCTCCTTGCTGTGGGAGCGAGAGGAGTTTTTTCTCAGTTTTTTACGGTTTATTGTAGCGTGTAAATGCTCGAAGGTAAGTTTCTAGGCTTGTATTATATAGTTTAAAGTACAGTTAAGCGTATATGCTGAATATTAGAATTGTGTTTAATCTGCTATGCCTATTTAAATCTGGACGTCAAACGTAACTAGGAGGTCCTGTCGTAAAAATTGGTACGACTCCTCAGCTAATGTATCCAATCTCCAATCATTGTAAAATGTGAAAATATCGGCCTGATCTTGAGATCGGGACGTCCCTAGTTAAAAGCTAAGAGGGATCAGAAACAGCTAGGGGAACAAAACTTTGGCCCAAGGTACAAAAAACACAATAACAGTCTAAGGACAAATATTGGAAGTCATTCTGAAAAAAGTAAATCTTTGTACCATTATTTGGATTGGGAACAATTTGTGGTGATTATCTTTTTTACAAGAAATACATCCATTAGCAAGGCTAGATATATCCGAACAGACTTTGTAGTTTTACTTTCAACTTATCTTTCTAGAGGAAAAGAAAAGTTTTTTTTGAGGGTGACTGTTTGTTACATTGTAGTCAGTTGATGTGTCATTAATGTGAAGTCAAGAATTACTGGTTGTCAGGGTAGAGCTGATAAAAAATACAGACTATATGTGTAGATGGTACCTTTGACGGTGACACCCCAGTTACAAGAAATTGTACCCTAAAAGTACAGTTCTGTACTTTAATTTCTAGGTGTGTGGCCACACCGCGACCAAATGTGATTTAACATTTTTTATTTTAATTACTTTAAATCTGTTAACTGTTGAAAGGGCCATAGCTCATACCTGAGGGAAACTCTCTGTCCTTCAAGGACCCTCATTTCGTGGGAGAACCTGGTGATCAGGGGAGGCTCACAGAGGAACTCCTCCTCGGAGACGGACCAGAAGTATCGACCAGACAGGTGCTCGGGTGTGGCGCACGTCTCCAGGTCGTCCTCTCTTTTCAGCCTCCTCAGCCAGAGTAACTCACAGTTGCAGTGGAGAGGATTTCCACCGAACGACAGCGCGAAGGACGAGGGAGTCATTTCCCCTGATGTAGCTAGGACCTGGAGGATCAACGTTAGACACAACTTTCTGTTTATTCTGTATATCATGTATATTATATATATATATATATATATATATACCGTTCAAAAGTTTGGGGTCACCCAAACAATTTTGTGTTTTCCATGAAAAGTCACACTTATTCACCACCATACGTTGTGAAATGAATAAAAAATAGAGTCAAGACATTGACAAGGTTAGAAATAATGATTTTTATTTGAAATAAGATTGTTTTTACATCAAACTTTGCTTTCATCAAAGAATCCTCCATTTGCAGCAATTACAGCATTGCAGACCTTTGGCATTCTAGCTGTTAATTTGTTGAGGTAATCTGGAGAAATTGCACCCCACGCTTCTAGAAGCAGCTCCCACAATTTGGATTGGTTGGATGGGCACTTCTTGCGTACCATACGGTCAAGCTGCTCCCACAACAGCTCAACGGGGTTCAAATCTGGTGACTGCGCTGGCCACTCCATTACCGATAGAATACCAGCTGCCTGCTTCTTCTCTAAATAGTTCTTGCACAATTTCGAGGTGTGTTTTGGGTCATTGTCCTGTTGTAGGATGAAATTGGCTCCAATCAAGCGCTGTCCACTGGGTATGGCATGGCGTTGCAAAATGGAGTGATAGCCTTCCTTATTCAGAATCCCTTTTACCCTGTACAAATCTCCCACCTTACCAGCACCAAAGCAACCCCAGACCATCACATTACCTCCACCATGCTTAACAGATGGCGTCAGGCATTCTTCCAGCATCTTTTCAGTTGTTCTGCGTCTCACAAACGTTCTTCTTTGTGATCCAAACACCTCAAACTTGGATTCATCCGTCCACAGCACTTTTTTCCAGTCTTCCTCTGTCCAATGTCTGTGTTCTTTTGCCCATCTTAATCTTTTTCTTTTATTGGCCAGTCTCAGATATGGCTTTTTCTTTGCCACTCTGCCCTGAAGCCCAGAATCCCGCAGCCGCCTCTTCACTGTAGATGTTGACACTGGTGTTTTGCGGGTACTATTTAATGAAGATGCCAGTTGGGGACCTGTGAGGCGTCTGTTTCTCAAACTAGAGACTCTAATGTACTTATCTTCTTGCTCAGTTGTGCAACGCGGCCTCCCACTTCTTTTTCTACTCTGGTTAGAGCCTGTTTGTGCTGTCCTCTGAAGGGAGTAGTACACACCGTTGTAGGAAATCTTCAATTTCTTAGCAATTTCTCGCATGGAATAGCCTTCATTTCTAAGAACAAGAATAGACTGTCGAGTTTCAGATGAAAGTTCTCTTTTTCTGGCCATTTTGAGCGTTTAATTGACCCCACAAATGTGATGCTCCAGAAACTCAATCTGCTCAAAGGAAGGTCAGTTTTGTAGCTTCTGTACCGAGCTAAACTGTTTTCAGATGTGTGAACATGATTGCACAAGGGTTTTCTAATCATCAATTAGCCTTCTGAGCCAATGAGCAAACACATTGTACCATTAGAACACTGGAGTGATAGTTGCTGGAAATGGGCCTCTATACACCTATGTAGATATTGCACCAAAAACCAGACATTTGCAGCTAGAATAGTCATTTACCACATTAGCAATGTATAGCGTGTGTTTCTTTAAAGTTAAGACTAGTTTAAAGTTATCTTCATTGAAAAGTACAGTGCTTTTCCTTCAAAAATAAGGACATTTCAATGTGACCCCAAACTTTTGAAGAGGTGTGTATATAAATATATTATAGATATATATACT
>JAPXFQ010002101.1:0-120434 GCA_028564705.1 Apricaphanius iberus
AGATCGACCCGCAGGTGGCTCCAACATCAAGCAGGTGAATCACCACCGCCCCAGGAGGGAACCACGGAACCACAGAGGGCTCCTGCTCCTGCCACACAGAGTTTGGTTACAGCTGAGGTTCATGCCCCACCAGCAACGCAACGTGCACCCAAGAAGACAACTTCCACCATGACAGAGCCCATCACGGGGGACTGGTCTTCTCTCTTTGAGGAGAGCGACGATGAAGGCGACAGCTACCACTCCGGATCTCCTCCTAGGAACCCAGCTCAACCTCATCCTACCCAGCCACCACAGATGGAACAGAGGGCAAAGTCTGCTGGCAGACGGCAGCCTGGAACATCTGCCAGAGAGGGGACTGCTGCTGCTGCTGCTGCTGCTTCTTCTGCTGCTGCTGCTGCTTCTGCACCTACTTCTGCTTTTTCAGATGAGGACGACCACTCTCCAACTCCCCTTCCTCCTCTTCCCACTCCAAAGCCGACTCAATCTACACCAGCAGGGGCGGAACAGAGGGAACACACGGTGGATCTCACTGAGGTCGAGGATCAACACCCACAGAGGAACATTGAGAGACCTAAAACACCCCCTCCCCCCACCCGCATCAGACTGGGCCCCAGCAGCATTCAAAAGCTGAGGAGCAGCGTCCAGACACGCCTGCAGGTGGAGACAGCAGAGGAGGAGTCCTCCACGCCACCTTCCTCACCAGACCTCCAGATCTGCTCACCAACTAAGCATTCTTGCACCCCCAAGAGGAAACTGCAGGACTGGCACCTCCACATCAAGGAAAAGTGGATGATTATGGGGGACTCCAACGTATCCAGACTGCCACCATTCGCAGCCCAAGATGTCCAAATCGACAGTTTCCCAGGAGCTAAGTGGTTCCATGCTGAGGCTCTTCTAACCAAGGCCACCAGCGACACCACGGTGGACAAGCTGGTGTTATCTTTCGGGCTGAACAACAGATCACAGAAGGACAAAAAAACTCCAGTGGCTGAATTGAAAAGGGCCCTGAAAGTTGCCCAAGAGAAGTTCCCTGGGGCCCACATCTTCATCCCAGCCATTAACTTTTCATCAGGACTCCCCCAGAGGGAGCAGGCCATGCTCCACCATCTGAATAGCTTCATCACAGGTTTGGAGAATCACATCCCGGCTCTGCCTGAGGATGACTTTAGCACAGAAAACGACCACGTTCATTGGAGTAAAAAAACTGCAATGTGTATGCTTAAACATTGGAATGATTATGTAAACTGAACATCCCCACAAGCCCGTGGCTGCGGGAGGGGATGAAAGGTGTCGTTAATCTGTCCAAAACCTTTAGGCCCTCTGAGGCACAGCTCACTTTGCTCAGTAAAGGGTTGAATTTCATTCCCACTAATAATTTCTTTAAAAACCTATGGTTTCAGTGCAAATATGACATCCAGCAGTATCACCGAAGGGTCAAATTAGCTCTTTATTACGGACAAAATTCTCAATCAGAGCCTCAGCCTTTTACCCCAAAATCTGATTGGACGCCACCATTGGGTCAACTCCCCCCTCAAGTTTTTACTCTTATTAATTCGGATCTGCAATTTTTCAAAAATAACTTCTATCCTACTTACATCAAGCCTAATTTAAAACCAGAAGAATTTACAGCCATTCAGGAACTGGCAGAAAATAGAGAAATTATTTTAAAACCTGCAGATAAGGGCAGTGCTGTAGTCATCTTAGACAGAAAACAATATTTGGAGGAGGGTTACAAACAACTCAATGATAGGAAATATTATTCTAAACTGAAAAAACCAATATATTTAGAAACAATCCCAATGGTTGAAAAGATAATTAACAGTTTACATCTAAAGAAATTTATTAATATTAAACAAAAGAGATACTTATTGGGCTCCTCTGAGCCGAGGGCGAGGCTCTTTTATTTGCTTCCTAAGATCCACAAGGATCCAGCCAAGTGGAGTGTGCCCTTCCAGGTGCCTCCAGGCCGACCAATAGTCTCTGACTGTGACAGTGAGACTTACTACACAGCAGAGTACCTAGACTACTTTTTAAACCCATTATCCACAAAACATGCTAGCTATATCAAAGACACATATGACTTTGTGCAAAAGGTGAAAAATATTCAAGTTCCTGAGGGATCCTTTCTCTTTTCTCTTGACATAGATAGTCTATATACAAATATAGACATTAAAGAGGGCATCGATGCTGTCAAAAAAGCTTTTATGGCCCACCCTGATAAAAGAAGGCCTGACAAAGAGCTCCTGCAACTGCTAGAAGTGAACCTCACTAGAAACGACTTTGAATTCAATGGGGAATACTTTTTGCAGATTAAGGGGACGGCGATGGGGAAAAAGTTTGCCCCTGCATACGCCAATATTTTTATGGCACAGTGGGAAAGCTCTGCGCTGCAGAAATGTACAAAGAAACCTCTGCACTATTATCGCTTCTTGGACGATATTTGGGGAATTTGGACACATTCTGAGCCAGAGTTTGAGGACTTTTTAACGACTCTGAACAACCACAATAATTCCATAAAATTGAAATCTACCATCGGCAAAAGCTCCATAGATTTTCTGGACACGACTACATATAAAGGACCTAATTTCCAACACAATCACAAATTAGATATTAAAGTATTTTTTAAACCTACAGATACCCACGCTTTATTGTTTAAAACAAGTTTCCATCCAAAGCACACTTTTGCTGGATTAATTAAATCCCAACTGCTGCGCTTCCATAGAATATGCAGCCAAAAGAAGGACTTTATGGAAGCAACCAAAACGCTGTTTTCTGCTCTGACCAGCAGAGGGTACTGTCGGACGTTTTTAAGAAGATGTTTTAAATCCTTTCTGGATATCAAAGCCATTCAGGTTTCTCCTCTTTTGCCTTTTGTCACCGTTTTTTCTCCATCCGCAACTAGAATGATCAGAGCCGTTAAAAACAATTTTCAAAGACTGGTACAGAAAACCCAACTGTTTAGGGATTATAGGGTAATTGGAGCCTTTAGAAGGAATAAAAATATCAGGGATTACTTGATTAAGGCCAAAGTTCCACCCCTTAAAGAGCCTAGACCCAGGGGTCAGGGGCAATTTTTTCAGCACCGCAAATGGTTGGTCAGTTTCTCAAACAAAAACGTGTTTTTATCCCAATGCAAGGGCAGTCCACGTTCTAAAAATTGTGTTTATCTCATAACATGTAAAAACTGTGGCATGCAGTATGTGGGGGAGACCAAAAACACGTTACTGGTCAGATTCACACAACACAGATATAACATTCTTAACAAAAGGAACACACAGACACATCTGGTTAGACACTTTATAGCCCACAGCTGGGATGCGGTCTCGGCCACTGTCATACAGGCAAACCCCAGGTGGACAACTGGCCAGAGACGAAGGGCTGAAAGGGTCTGGATGGCCAAAATGGAAACCACGTACCCTAAAGGTCTGAATGAAAAGTCTTTTTAATGGTTCACAACCTTCTCTGTGAAGAGGGTGTGTTCAATGCTTCAGGTCTGCAACCTCAGACCAATCTCATTTTTTTCTCCTCCCATACCTAATCCGATTCATAGTTTATTTTCATTTTCATTCCTAGTTTCACCGTTTTATCGCCTTTCCTAGACATTTAATTCCTAATCTTAACCCCTTGACCCTTAATGCCTAACCTTAAGTCCGTTTAACACCTGTTTTCAGCCTTCCAAAATCATCCACCCTAAACCTTGACCCCCATCTGAATGGCACAAACAGATTAGCCCGTTTTTAATACAGCTCCATGGCTGAAAACTTTAGTTTACTTTATTGAATTTGGAATTAAAATTTATTCGTCAATGCAACAATAAATATATTGATCCAAAACATATCCATATATATTGGTTACTTTAATGGTTTAAAAACTCCTATAACAATGTAAAGAAATATAAAAACAGATATTGGTTAAACGCATACTCAAAAGGGTTTGAAAACAGAATAAAAATAGGCATCTGTATTACCAGTCTCATGAGGGACATACCAATTCCCTTAAGGATTCCAAAATTGTTCATCAAAGAATACATATGGAGATCTAAAAATGCTATTTAGGAATAAAACATTTAATGAAAAAGATTTCATACTTTAATAATACAATTTTTAAATAAACTAAAATTCCACATTAAAAGTTCCACCATGGACTCACAAATTTAGATACAATGGTTTAAAATCTTTACAAAAATACAAATCCATATTAAAAGTCCTATTATGGAGACACAAGATGAATGTGATGGGGAAGAGGAGCTGGGAAGGCCGGGAACAGTGATGGACTGTGCATCACAAACTCTGCCGCCTTCGACGACAGAGTTCAAATTTTGTTTCCCCTACCCTTACAACCCTAACCCTAACCCCCTAACCCTAACCCCTAACCCCTACCCAGTTCTAATTAATTTTTATCCCTCCGAAATTTCATAATTTATTTATTTAAAATCACAACCCCTTACCTATCCCCTGAATGAAGGGGCCTCCAGCCCATGCAGAACACAGAGAGATGGGTGCATGTGGGACAGGAGCAGAGATGGCCTGTGCATGAAATTCTGCCGCAATCGGCGTCAGAATTTTTATTTCTTGTTCCCTTACCCTACCCTTACCCCTTTCAGGGATTTGAGAAAAAAATTATAAATTATACATGATCTTACCCAAGGGAGGATAAAATTAAAGATATATGTTTCAGTCAGGATCTTTACAGTTTTGGTTTTCCTTAGTTATATGATTCCTTATAATTGTCTTCTTTATTCTAGTATTTACACTGTATTTTTTTATTCCGCTCTGAGTTGTCTCATTCATTAATTTGCTATGCTGCTTCAACATGTGGCCCGAATCAACTTGCATCCAAACCAGTCCTAACCTTAGATAAAATCCCAACATTTAACAATACTTAAATTGTTTCAAGAAATATTAATAAAAAAATATGGAATTTGCTGGAGGCTAGCTCCAACCAAATGAACTGTTGAGTCAAACCTTTTTTGATAAAAACTGGTTGACTTTTCTATAATATATACCAGTGAAGCGGAACTGCAAATGGAGTTCTGTATATTATTGATGTGAATGTTAAACTTGAGTACATTGTCAGCATGCATTGTTTGATTTATGAGATGCTGAATGTTTCACACAGCCTGAGGAGAAGACCATTTTTATTTCAAAATTTGACTCTTACAGACTGTAAATGACATAATGAATAAATGAAAAGGAACACAGAGAAAGTAGTAGAAGTGTAATTGCTGTGTTCCTGCTCTCTTCTGTCAGTCCTTCTTTCTATTTATAGGCTGACATTTTCCCATCCAGAGAACGGACTCAAACTGAACAGTGATGGATTCCGGGGCGAGCAGATGAATACGTACATGTGATGATGCAGAATGTGTGTTAAAACACATCTCCAAACCAGGCATGTGTTTCTGATTTATGAAGTCAATTTCTAACTTCACTGCTGCAGTTTTAGAACAAAAATTATATTCAAAAACTGTTTGTGATGTCCTCATAAATCAAGAAGTGATGAAGACCAGGAAGGATTTTTGTTTTTGTTTACTAAAATGAATATCTTAATCACGGTTATTAAAACCATCAAGACCTGGACCTAAGACCCGATTAATATAACTTCCACTCAGATGGAACCAACGCTGTAAGGATCCAGTACTTATTGGTCCCTTGGGTTCAATGTGTGGATGACCTCCATGTGGTGAAACCTGGGATCATCACCTCCCTCCTACAGAGCCGCCTCCAAAGGGACATAAGAAATATGATTATATTATTATGGAGACACTTGACCCTACAAGAAAACAGGCTGTTCCAGGAAGACGATCTTTGCAGGAAAGCATGAATAATCAAGAGGCTGCTGTATTACATAGGGTCATTCATATGTTGTGTGAAATATGTTAAAAACCATTTAAATAAATGAAAAAGTTTTCTGTGAGAAGGAAGACATGTAAAAGTTTATCCTTAAAACTACCTGAAACTTTTAAAGCCTCTCATTATTAAAATATCTTCATTTTCATTACCTACACTGACTGACAAAAACAATTTTATTAATCAAACAGCTTTTTATGATAACAGCAGATTGTTTGTTAACAATGAAAAGGCTTGTTGTGCTATAAATATTTTTGTTTTGGCAATGACTAACTAAATAATTGTGGAAACCAATTATTTATGTCAAACATAATCATTCAGATTAAAATTAATAAATTGGGGAACGACCAGAAAATTATAGTGATAGCCAAGTAGTTCAGTCTCAGTTATTGTTTATGAATATGTGCCTGATAAGGCTGGGCTTGTTTTGGAAGTGAGGCTAAATTAGTTGAAAACTAATTATGATCAGTTTAGGACTAATTAGCACCTTTTGGGCAAATTCAAAATGGAAAGCAGAAGTGAAGATTAAACTGGTTGAATGTATAGATATTCCACATAAATCTGGGGTTAAAGGATTAAACAGGGATGTCACCATTATCATGCCTCCTGATTACTGATAAAGCTTATAGTTATAGACAGATGGATGTTAGCCAGTCAGTGGGTGAGTGGTGTCATAAAAGCCCAACCCCAGGGGTAATATTCTGGGGTTGGTCCTGTCTTCCCCTCTGCTGTTGGACTCATGAACAATAACCATAACAACATTCATCAGTGACATGACCCATACTGTGTTACCTGCACCCATGTATATATATATATATATATATATCAAACAATTTATTGTTATTTAAGTGTTTGCGTTTTTTGAGTTTATGCACAAAGTATTGCACTAATTTCCTAATGTTTCCTAATCTGCCCGATATTTTGTAATAAAACCCTTTCTAAATCAGAAATAACTTTCCTTGTAAAGTACCTGGAGATTACATCTGTTGTGAATTGGTGCTGAATAAACTGATTGATCAACAGATCGTTAATGTTTTTTGAAGCGAAGCCATTTAGTGATTCATACACTAATACAATGACTTTAGACAATAAAACAATGTCATTTAGCATTTGATCAAAGTAATCTATAGCTAAATGAGAGGATAACATCAAATATTATGGTCAGAGGCTTCTGGTTATATGTATACATATAAAGTGAAATAGTGTATATTTCCCAGAACAGAAGCAGCCATCTTCATCATCTCTGGCTTTGATGATGATAAGTTTAGGATGAAGAGATTCAAGAATTCATAAGAAATTGTAGAATATCAGCAGCATCTTGCTGTAAAACAGGAAGGACCTCCAGATGTCCAATCTGCTCTGTCCCTTATTGTCCTCCGGATGTCCAATCTGCTCTGTCCCTTATTGTCCTCCAGATGTCCAATCTTCTATGTCCCTTATTGTCCTCCAGATGTCCAATCTGCTCTGTCCCTTATTGTCCTCTAGAAGTACAGTCCTCTATGTCCCTTATTGTCCTCCGGACGTCCATTGTGCTCTGTCCCTTATTGTCCTCCAGATGTCCAATCATCTATGTCCCTTATTGTCCTCCAGATGTCCAATCATCTATGTCCCTTATTGTCCTCCAGATGTCCAATCATCTATATCCCTTATTGTCCTCCGGACGTCCATTGTGCTCTGTCCCTTATTGTCCTCTAGAAGTCCAGTCCTCAATGTCCCTTATTGTCCTCCGGATGTCCAATCTGCTGTCCCTTATTGTCCTCTAGAAGTCCAGTCCTCTATGTCCCTTATTTTTTTCTCCGGACGTCCATTGTGCTCTGTCCCTTATTGTCCTCTAGAAGTCCAAATTCAGAGTCATCCAAGTTTTTATGTCTTCCAGACATGCTTGTAATCTACCTAACTTATTGGTTTCATCAGGTTTTATGGATAAATATAATTATGTATCATCAGCATAACTGTGGAAATTCATTCCATGTTGTCTAATTATTTTACCAATTGGAAGCATATATATATATAGTAAAGTGAATCGGTCCAAGCACAGAACCCTGTGGTTCAAGTAAACCAAGACTTCTTAATTACTTCTATGCCTTTTTTACAAGTCATCTGACGAGCCAGCGGCGACAATCTTATCAATATGGCTGAGGGAGTAACACAAACATCGCCTTGTGAAAACTGTCGGATATATCAACAAGAAATACGCATACTCCTGGACAAAATTTGTGCCTTGGAGACAGAAAAAGGACTTCATGACATGCTCCCAATGGAATCCGGTTAGAAGAATAGAAAAACTGATACTTGCAACCTAAAGCTAAATGATACCATAACTTTCCCAAAACTTAACAGACAACTCGGTGCTAGACAAAAGCAAAAACAACATGCTGGTAAGAATGGACATGGAATAAAGTTGACAAACAGATATTTACCTCTCTCAAAAGCTGAGAATAATGAACAAAGAGAATCCAAGAGAAATGGAGAACAAGAAGTCAAAACAAAGATGGAGAGAAAAACTGTGCAACGTGTCAAGGACAGAGATATCCTGGTGCTTGGAGACGGAGCCATATCTAATATAAACATGGACAGAATTGTTACAAGCAGATATCCAAGTGCCACAGTTTCTGACATCACAGATGTTCTAAACAAGGAAATAACAAATAACCCTGGGATTAAACAAATGGTAATACATGTTGGTGCAGTGGACGTAAGAAATAAACAGTCTGAAATATTGAAAGAAAACTTTAAAAAACTTTTTGAGAGACTTGATTGTCTGGACAAAGAGGCAATACAAGTTTTTATCAGTTGGCCTCCCCCAAATATTGATGGGAGGATAAACAAATTATCCCGGCTGTTTCAATTGAATACATGGTTATCCAAAGTCTGGGAGTTTTTTTATCATTTAATTTAATTTGATTATCACATATCAAGTCATTAACTAATAAAGTCTTTGAGGAGAGGGATCTTATGTTTAGTAAACCACCTCTAATTACTCTATTTTCTCGTTTGGTCCGAGTCGTATTTATTTTAATGAGATTTTCAAAGTTTGCTTTTGTCAGGTTAACTTTTAGTCTATTTGATTTTGGCCGTGACCAAAACACTGTCTCAATGGGGTATTGAGTGGATAACAGTACAGAAGCTGCAGAGAGGTGGGTTAAACTACAACTTTTTTTTGCATCCAATTTTTAACACTAATTATTTTTTTGCATCTAAAACAGACTTTGAATTTTAAGGCATCAAATTTCTTGCACTGATTTTATTTTGTTTATGACATTTTTTCCAATGTTTCAAAAAAATTAATGTAAAAACATTCATTGTCTAAAAAATTCAATGTCTAAAAAATTGCAGTGTAAAAAAATTCAATATGGAAAATTCAATGTAAAAAAAATTGATGTAAAAAAAATTGATGTCTAAAAAAATTCAGTGTTAAAAAAATTCAATATCTCAAATAATTCAATGTAAGAAAATGTGATTTCTTAAAAAATCCAGTGTAAAAATATTCAGAGTCAACATCTGGGGTAACCAAGTAGAAGCAATCGATCCCTGTATCAAATCATCCACCGTCCAGCCAATCAAGTTGTGCATCATTGGTCACGTGACACCAAAACAGGAAAGCTGTGAAGTTCAAGTCAGCTCTGATCAGTGCTCCGGTCACAGGTATCTCAATCATCAGTAAGTATCGGCAGTTCCTTCCTCGCCTCTGATTGGATAGAAATTTTCTCGCACATGTGGCCATGTCTTTTAGGGGCTAGTCCCGCCTTTTCTTGCCTCTGATTGGCTAGAAAGTCTCTCGTCACAGCAATTTGATAGGGAGTTGTTTTTGAATTATTAGTCCTTCCACCAACTGAACCAAAACCAGTGTATATAGCACTCTTATAAGTGTGTGCTCTCATATGGGATGATAGACTTTCTTCCCCCCAGGGGTGTCTTGTGATGTGCAACAGCTGCAGGTTGTACACCTATCAGCTCCGGAATCACGTGGCTGCTAGAATACAAATAAGCGGTAAATATGGGATGGCCGCCAATTCTTGTAGCCAATCAGAGGCAAGACAAGGTTGGATAAGTCCCTAAAACCAATAACCAATCATGCGAGAGAAGTTCTATCCAATCAGATTCAAGGAAGTCAGTAACTGAAGATACTTACCGGAGCGCTGATCAGAGCTTACTTGCACTTCACCGCTTTCCTGTTTCGGCATCACATACCAACGTTGTGTAACTTGATTAGTTGGATGTTAGATGATTGATACAGGGATTAATTGCTGCTCCTTGGTTACCCCAGATGTTGACACTGAATATTTTTACACTAAATATTTTTAGACATTGAATTTTTTTTACATTGAATTTTTTTATACTGAATATTTTGACACTACATTTTTTTAGACACTGAATTTTTTTGCATTGAATTTTTTGAGATGTTGAATTTTTTGAAAAATGTAAAAAAAAAAATGTAATAACCAAAAAATTCAGTGCTAGAAATTTGATAGCTTTTAGAATTCAAAGTTTGATTTAGATGCAAAAAGAATGCAGTGTTAAAAATTGGATATAAAAAAATTTGGTGCTAAAAATTCGAATTCAAAATCCGATGGCACAGACTTACTTCCATAATAATAATCTTACTTTATTTACGCTTATCCTTAGCCAGCAGTTTCAGGTGGGATTTTATGTCTCCTCTTCTGGCCCCTGGAAAACATTTGACTTTTATCGATGGTGTCTCTAAAGCCACGTTTCAGACTATGGAGCTGCCAATTACCAGAGTCTGTTTCTCTGAGTGGGGAAAATCTGTTTGAAACACGGACAGGTTGGTGGTTCCCTTTGGGCAGAGAACTATGCTTTCTACGTACCGTCACCCAGCCGTCCTGAGATCACAGCTGTGAGGGTTCTGTTGGAGGACCGCTAGGTGATTCTATCCTTGTTGGCTCCACGCTGGCCAATGGGCCTCGGCTATTTACTGGATTCTCAACTGCGCGGAGCCGGGCCTCTAATTCTGAAACCCTCGCCTCCAAAGAAAATGCTACATTTATTAAACTTACCATTATCAGTAAACGAGGCAGGGGAGTAACTAAACATCTGACACAGAGAACAGGAAAGAGGAGCCACAGAGGGAGAAAGAGACAGAAGAGATGTAGCCATAGTTGCTATGAAGCTAAGCTAATGAGCTAGCAAGATCTTAGCACACCAAGAACAACCGTGTGAAACACAAAGGGTTCCCAAAATGTAAAGTTCACCAACTGGATATAAGTGTAGTATATAAATATTTATATATGTATAGTGTAGAGCTTTTCCTGCCTTGCCTACTGGTGTCAATTTTCAGTCAGTGTGCTTGTCTACCATTGGGCCAATGACGTTAGGTTCTATATGTTAATTAATAAAGAGTAATACACTCACTCTCAATAAACTTCGGCTGAAATTAAAACTTTGGTAGGTTATACTTTACAAACTTTAACATAAGAAGAATGAGTCATATTGTTTGGTTAATGAAGCTGATGTTCCTGCTTCCTACATCACCTTAATACCAGCACACCTGTATGAGCACTCAGGTAAACCAGCCTGTTTCTCCTTGATGTTTAGACACCAATACCTACCCCTGCATGTCTGCACCACTCAGAGCAGAGAACTGTTATAACAGTTAAAAATGTATCTGTTTTCTTCAACCTTTGAATGATTCAGCATGAGATGCTCAGTAGTTCCAAGATACCCTATTAGCTCAAGGAAATTTCAATCAAACGCAACTGGACTTGGTAATTTCCTTGAGATGTATCTCAAGGAGAAAGCCCTCTCCTTTGAGGACAGCAATGTCCAGATATTAGACAGAGAGGACAGATGGTTTGAAAGAGGAGTAAAAGAAGCCATCTATGTAAAAGTAGAGAAACCATCGCTTAACAGAGGAGGAGGCCTGAGACATCACCTATCTCCAATTTACAATGCTGCCCTTTCATCCCTACCCAGGAGACTCAACAAATTAACCTCTAATAAGAAAAACAACTGTGACTCCAACGACTGTCGTTATAACACAATAGGGCACTAATGAAGCCGAAACCTAACCTCCACCAATAGGCGGCACGCCAACGACCGTCGTTAAGACATGGAGCACAAAGGATCCAATGACATAATGAGTCTTGTAAAAGCCCTCCAAGGGGTTAAATAGCTGAGTCTCCGTACCAGTTAGTTGGACCAGTCCCAGCCTGGTCAGCGGCGAGCATGAACTGATGAAGCCTCTTGGATAAGAGGTGAAACGTCTTCCAAGACAAATTACCAAGTCCAGTTGCGTTTGATTGAAATTTCCTTGAGATAACCATGACCTGGATGAATGAGAATATTCACAGGCTGATACCCTATTAGGTTTTTTTGCTGCAAAAGCCTATTTTATCTGTATTGTTTCTTATTTTTCTTCTGTCAACTTAATTGGCTTTTTGGAGGCCTAAACATATACAAAAAACTAAATATTGTATTCATGTACATCAGGTGTGAATAAAATTTAGATATTTTAAGGGCCTCCGAAAGTTCCCAACAGACCAGGCTCAACACCACCACCCTCTCCATTTGGCTTAGTTTGTCATAAGGACATTAATAATGGCACACTTGTAGAAATTCTCCAGACCTAAAACATTGTTAAAAAATTATATTCTCAAACACATAGGAAGTCAGCTGTCTCTGTTGGAACATACATTTTTGACGTTTATAGCCTTTACATTTGATCAAATTCCTCCCAGAGCTTTTCACCTTCACAAAATTAGTGAGGATAGTCTAAAAGCATTGTAGATCACACATTATCAAAAGGTGTATTAACTTCAACCTATAGGGTCACAGCTGGACTAAACTTTGTGTGTCATCACAAACCAGCAGACTCTTTGTTCATTTCCTTCCTGGGAAGAGGAAGGGTACTGTTTGGCTTTGACGGGTCCATATTTCACAGTCTTCATCGAATTAACATGAAACTGTGCACAGTGACTGTTAACACGTTAGTTTAACTGTGAATCCAGTACTGAGAAGTTACAGTGCTCTGCATAAATGACGACACCCCCTTTAAAAAGCATTAAATTAATCAGTAGCTCAATTAACAAAAGAACAATTTCCAAACTTTCCACAAGGCCGAGTTTTATTGAACACTTAATAATCTAATCTAATTTAGATCAGAAAATCTTCAGTTTTACTCAAATTGGTTGAAGCAAAGATGAAAACACCCTGCAACAAAAACTACTAAATCTAGTATTTTGTATGAGCACCATGATTTTTAAGGACAGAAAAAAGTCTTCTAGTCTATCTAGCCAACATCTATCCTTTTCCATTCTTCAAGAATAACCTGTTTTAGAGCCTGGATGCTGGATGGAGAGGGATTCTTCAGAATTCCCCACAGGTGATGGATTGGGTTCAGATCAGGAGACAAACTTGGCCATTCAATCACCTTCACCCTGTTCTGCTTCAGAAATGCAACAGCAGCTTTAGTTGCGTGTTTTGGATCATTGTCGTGTTGGAAAAGTGATGGCAGCATCTTCTCCTTCGGTATAGAGCAGTACATTGTTGAGTTCATGATACCATCAATGAAATCCAGCCCCACATAATGACACTGCCACCACCATGTTTCACTGTATGCACCATGTATTTTTGTTTGAAATCCTCACCTTTACGACACCATACAGTTTTTAAACCATTAGTCCCAAAAACACTGATCTTGGTCTCATCACTCCAGAGTATAGAGTCCCACTAGTCTTCATTTTTTCAGCATGGGCCTCATTCCTTAATGGACGATATCCATGCATACCTTTCTCAGACTTTGTGACATTTCTCTTCCATAGGGAGCCATTGGTGACAGCATGAAATACGAAGGGCTTTTCTGTTAGGTAATGCTCTTTTATAGTCACCTGTCTGCTGGACACCTCTGCATTCCGGAATATTTATTTATATATTAAATTTTTATATATCTTAAAATTAGGTGAGGTTCAGTACTATAATGAAATGCTAGTGCTCTACATCATTTGTTATTTTTCTTAAGTCCCTCCTTCCTCCTATAGACCCCTATGCAATTCAGACTGAGCGCCAAATTTTTTTATCCAACAGAATTCAAGTTTCTGCCGCGTTGCATGTCTATCAATGTGCATGTGCATCAAACAAAGCTGTGGATATGAGTCCGCGCAGACAGGCCGCTCTGTGTCTTCCTGTTTAAGGTACGTTTAGAGCGCCCTTTGCTGCCAGGCAGCAGGGCAGCTAGATCACAAACATTTACGCAGCATGTGGGCGTCAGCTGGTATGTAGCAAGTCTTACATCAGCGCAGTGGGCATCAGCGTTTTCACGCAGCTGCTGCATGAAGTTGGGAAAATTTTACGTGGAGCAGCAACCAATCAGCGACGAGATTTGACTGGAGCTACTGTTTTTTTTAAACTTGATTTAAAGCTTGCAGTTGTTACAAATATTTCTCGTGTATTAACCACATTACAGAACATATACAGACCCTCAAAAGGGTAAAACAATGAGACTAAGAAATTTTAAGGACAAACATGAAACAAATGTATGTATTTATCAGGATAATTATGTGTAAATCCTTAAAAATGTATTATTCAAAAAAGTAAAATAAAAAAAAAGAATTTAAATACAAACAATTAAAAGAGACTATATTTGGAAGCACAGCACAGTATGTTTTTGGCACGATTGGATCTAATTCATTTTAATGAACAGAAGTAGTTTTGGAGTTCAATCATTGAAACATGGAACAACAGTTCCTCCATTTGCAGAGTGTGGAAGCAGCTGGGTTTAATTTGAAAGGGTAAACTTTCATCTGTTTGAGCGTTTTGTTATCGGCCATGCAGGGCGGTCTGAACGACCATTAAAGTCACCATAATGGCAGAGAGCGGTCATAGCAAAGTCACAGCAAACTTCTGCTAAATAGTTAGCTTTGGACAAATTTCTGCTGAACAGGTAAGACAGTCATATATTCAGTAAAGCAAATCAATATAATATTGGTAGGGGCCTTTGTACTTCTTTAAATGAATCATTAGACTCACCTGTGGTTGAAGACCTGTTAATTAGAATTTTGGAGTCTGAAGTGTGGATTTTCTCCTTAGACTATACTCTGGGTGTACTCATTTTTTTCAATAAGGGCTTGCATGAATTTGTTAGGAAAATCACAAATCTTGTTTCCAATCGAAGGGCCATGTAGTAATTGTTTTATATTATCTCATAGAAACTGTTGATTCTGAAAATAAACTAAAGGTTTTCTGACAAATCTAGTGGGGTGTACTCATTTATGCTGAGCACTGTATGAAAGAGGACAGGTCTGTAAGTTTGACCCTAAATTCCACAACATGTGTTTGATCTGCACCACAAAACATACGATGGATATTAGTCCAACCCTTTGAAGATATTTATGCTAATTCCACAGCGCCCCCTAGAATTCTGTAAATAACCAGCCTCAATCCATATTTGATGTGAGGAAACTATGAAACTCAGCATCCTAATGTAGTGTGTAGTGTGTAGGACCTAAAACATAACTGTCTAGTCCAAACACTAAAGGAAGTCGGACCTTTTGAAAGACTGCATGGAAACACATTTGGATCTAAAGTACAAGTACACTGTCTGATCTGCAGCAAGTTCAAAAACACTGATATCAGTCAAACCCCTAACAGATGTGTAAGCCCCCCCCCCCCCCCAGCATTAAAGCAATGCTTTCAACTAGTATAGTCAAATTTAGTACATCTGTAGTTTCTTATGAAGAGCCTTAAAAGTTTGATGCAGCCAGAGTCAACCGTTTTATTCCAAAGCTAACATTTAGAGCCCCTTGAACAGTTTGTCATTAACCCTCTAAGCGCCAAAGTCGCAATATTGCAACAAGCAACATTGCTGACTTTGACGAGCCATAGCTGCAGATATGACCACTAAGTTAATTACTACTTTACATCAGGAGATGGTGGACGTGTACCTTTAATCTAGGACACATTTTTGGGTGTGTTACCATGGAAACTTTTGGAGTAAATCACCTTTTATGCACCTCTGCGAGTGAGAGAGATAGCGTGCAGCTGCTGCGGTCACAGAATAGGGAGCGAGATTTAGAAAGATAAAACTTATGATGGCCAGACGTCTGAGTTCCCCACCGGCAAGTATTGGCTTATTCGGATTCTGAAGAGGAATATTTAGCCTCTGATCAAGATGTTCAGTTGTCCAAGGAGAAAGAAATCGAAACTCAAACAGCGCAAAAAAGCAGCAGCCGGTCGGTCCCGTTCGCCATTACGATCCACAGCAGCAACAGGTCACGTTCTCCCGCTGGGAGAAAGGTATGTGATCAAGTAGCAGGGTGGTCATAACAACGCTAATCCAGAAGAAGCAGGAATGTAAAAATCCGTGGAAATAGTAGGAAATAGGTAGAAAAAAAGCGAGCTAAATCAGACTGCTGATAAGATGGTAAACAGCAGTAAAGTTCACTTTCCTGCGGCAAATGACGATGATGATGATGGGGAGGTATGAGGAATAGTTTGATGAAGAGCATCAATAGTGGATCAGACAATTTGATGAGCCTGTTGGTTATTTTGGAGATGGCTCTGTAAAATTCTGAGCCCAATAATTTATATTCTGTTTTATGTAGTGAATCGACTAATGGAGGCTCATAAGGATATAAACAGATGTTTCCACCTGTTCTTGAAAAAAATGGCAATAAATACTAAAAATACATATGTAGAAAATACATAAGCCTAGATAGAAAAATGTCCGTAACATTATCGCAAACCAATATCGACAATGCCTGATGACGTCATAATATGCAAACTAGATGTGTGAATTTGTTCTCATCATAAACTTTGGATCATGCTGAAGAGTTTTCTCATTTACAGTACACCTTTATCTATAACCATATTAAAGATACAATATTTTGAACTAGTGATATCAAAATTGAGTATTTTATAGAAAAAACTCCAGCGCCTAAAGAGTTCAGACTTGATCATCCTTGTCACTGGGAGCGTTGAGGCGGCGGTACGCGAGTCCTTTGGTTGCCACACAAGCTAGGATGGCGTTATGCTGCAATAGCAGCTTTAATTTTTGTAAATTGAATTTTTTTTTTATTATTGGTGGAATCATGAAGCACTTTGATCAACTGTACATGTTATTTAAATGTACTAAATGAATAACCTTCAACAAGCAGTTTAATACATCTGAACCTTTTACATACAAAATACCATTTATTTTTGAAACAAAATAAGTTACACACAAAAATGATTATATTCTGAACATAACTGATAAACTGAGATGTTTCTTGTACTGCTATTATCTTAGATCTAAACTGCTTTCTTTTCCCTTTTTTTAAAATCTTTCTGCAGAAATATCTCCCTGATGTTGGTTGCCCCCTCTGTGAACTCTCTGGTGTGTTTTTAAACTGCTCTTATGGCTAAATGTTTGCCCACACATATCACACTCATACGGTTTCTCCCCTGTGTGAACTCTCATGTGAGTATTTAAAGTTGTCTTATGGTTAAATGACTGTCCACAGACATCACACCCAAATGGTTTCTCTCCAGTATGGATTCTCATGTGTGTGTTTAAATTGATCTTTTGACTGAATCTTTGCCCACAGACATCACAGCCAAACGGTTTCTCTCCTGTGTGGATTCGATGGTGCGTTTTCAGATTGGTCTTATGGCTGAAGTTTTGTCCACAAACATCGCACTGAAATGGTTTGTCTCCTGTGTGGGTTCGCCGGTGTGTATTTAAATGGGCCTTTCGGCTAAATCTTTGTCCACAAACATCACAACCAAAAGGTTTCTCACCAGCATGGATTCTCATGTGCGTATTCAAATTGATTTTTTGACTAAATCTTTGAGCACAAATATGACACCTGAAAGGTTTGTCTCCTGTGTGAGTTTTCATGTGTGTGTTCAAGTTGGTCTTATGACTAAAAGTTTGTCCACAAACATCACAGCCAAACGGTTTCTCACCAGTGTGAATTCTCATGTGGGTGTTTACATGCGACTTGCGACTGAATACCTGACCACAGACATCACAGCCAAATGGTTTCTCCCCTGTGTGGATTGTCATGTGTGTGTCAAGATGGATTTTTAACCGAAAGTTTTGTCCACAAACATCACAACAAAAAGGTTTCTCTCCAGTGTGGACTCTTATGTGCCTGCTCAAATCTGATCTAAGTTTAAACCGTTTTGCACAAAAATCACAAAAATATGGTTTCTGCACATGGTTCAACTCCTCCTCCTCCTCTTCCTCATTACTGACTTCAGTCTCTGAGGAAGTCTCAGCTGGACTCTTTCTCTTTGGGTTCCTTTCTGCTCCTCTATAGACACCTCCATCAGTTCCTGCTTTCATCTGAACGTCTCTATCCACAACTTGGTCATGATGATGCTGTAAGAGCAGAGGACTCTCCTCTTCATATTCACTCTTAATGAGAACTGCAGTGAATTTGTCCTCTTTCAGATTTTCTTCCTCCGGACCCATCCACTTTTCTTCCTGTTCTTTCTTGATGTGGACTGATTGGGAGACTGCGGCACAACTACGTTCTTTTGGAGCTTCCTTTTTAATCAGCGTTCTCTGTTGAACATCTGCAGGAACCTCTGAAACACAAAGTGGACATTACTTTTTTTTATTCATGCAAGAATTAAAAACTGTCATTAAAAACAAACAATGTGACTGAAGAAGAAATTTCAGACAAGATGTTGAAGGCAGCTAAAGCCCAATACATACCTGAGGTGCCAAGAATAAAAAAAATATTTCTGACCAAGAAAATTCCATATACAAAAACTCAAGTGTAACCTTTTTGGGAAGTCCTCGTCTCCTTCCCATAGCATTGGATTTCTATACCTTTTAGCTCTGTTTAGTCCGCTTGAAACAAACTAGTTCATTTGCCCAGAAAGTCCGGTTTGTTAGGGAAGGTGTGAATGGGCAATCGAATTCTGATTCAGACCAAACAACCAAATTCTAGTCCTCCTAAAAATGTTCATCTCTGACTGAAACCAACTCTGCTTTGTTTGCATGTGTGAATGGTAAATTTACCAAGGCCGTACCAAAAGCAGGAAGCGGACTAATGTACCGGGCATTATGGGTAAATATAATCTAAACAACCACTAACAACCACTAATGCTGAAGAGAGAAATGCTGGATCTTGTACATACCTTGCTCTCTGTCTGTATTAGGGCTTGAGTCCGAATTCTGTTATTCGAATATAATTCAAATCTTTTAAAAATTAAAGATATTTGAACCAAGTTTTGGGATCTCTTAATATTCAAACCGGTATGGGAATTATTTTTTTGTTATTAAATGTTTAATCGGTTGTTAAAAAACAATTACCGTAATCAGTAACATTGCTACACTTTTACATTTATACACCAAAATTGCTCCATTGACGATGGTTGACAGTTCCCCATAGCGCCCACCACCTGCTTACTGTGGCGGTAGTAGACATCCAGGACCTTTATGCCAACTACTCTGATTAGGCCTGGGCGGTATATCGGTTCATACCGAAAACCGATGTTTATTTTCATTATATCAATTTTAAATATACCATTTCACCTGTGAATAGCTCAGACAACTTCCAGAACGTTTAATGTGGGGAAGTGGTTCAGATTTCACTGCTGCACGCTCTTCACCACAGTGTGACATTTTTTTAACTAAGTACAGCTGTTGGCAGAAGCTATCAGTACAAAGCACACAATGCTGATAAGGTAATTACTAAAAGAGGAGTCACGTCTGTAGTTTAGAAGTTTATTGTTTTAAAAAGGTCAGATGGGAACCAAACAGCATAGTTTTTACAAGCGCTACTGTTAGTAACCAGTAGGGGGGAGTATTGAGCGTTATTTGACTGTCTGTAGGAAAATCGGTCAATGGAGGCAAAACCATTAGGAAAGAAATAAAAATAGAGGTAAATATGATTAACACACCATCTACGATACTTCTGCCATCTTTTTTTGTTGTTATCTGAATATTAACCAGCTAATAATCACCTACAGTCACCATGTTTATTTTACTTCTTCTTTGGCTAAATCCGATCTAAGTCTATACTCTGCCCCCCTAGCGGGGTTCATCAGTACTACATGCAAAGCCAGTACAAGATGCAATTTGCTGCTTGCGCCAACGTGAAGTTAAAAAACAAATTTACTTTCAGCCTTACAACATCAAGAATGTCTACTAAAATCATAATCATTTTAATTCTTTTCATATCATTCACCTGTGTCTGCAAAAAACATGATGCAGTCCATATGTAAAATGGCCCATTTAAAGCAAATGTTTATGTTATTCATTCTTATAAGATAATATGGATGTGAACTGTCTTGTATTCGGAAAAAAATACAGTTAAATACGGTAACACTGATATGTTTTTTTTAAATACCGTGAAAATTTTACCATACCGCCCAGCCCTACCTCAGAACAAGAGATTCGGATCTACTACATTGTTCGCATTCTTCTTTTCGCCTGCTACATAGCTAGCGTAGTAGAGGTATTCGGATGCAGTCAGCCTTTCATGCACGTAGTCTATTAACACTGACTGATACACTGCCCTCTTGTGGACAGAACATATAGAACTTGAGTTTGACACCAACATCGGTCTTACTGAAGACATTTAATAGTCGAAATATAATTAATAAATATTTGAATTTATTCAAATCTTCATTTTAATAAACTAACTTCAAATATGATTTTTGCGCAAAAGCTAAAGCCCTAGTCTGTTTAAGGAAACCATCTGTGCTGGAAGTTGTGTGCGCCCCTACTAATAGCACACTGCCTCATATGAAGCAGTCTCCACTGTCTGGTGTAAGGAAGTTTCTCCCACCACAGCCCCACCACAGGCAGAGAGGTGTTGGTCTGTTTGAAAAAACAACAAAGCAAAACAGCAGTGTGAATGCAAACCACACCAGCTAAAAACAGCCACAATGTAATTATGGTCTACTGGACTAATAAGTGTGAATACAGCCTAAGTCTGGGAGGGAGACCTTTTAGTTATCAGGCTCCTCTCCTGTGGAACCAGCTCCCAGTTTTAGGGCATATATATCTTTCATATTTTATGTATTATACTTGCTGCTTATTAAAACCCTAATATTGACTCTACTTTGTCTCCCTCTGTTGCTGAGCGCTTGGAGGGCTGCTGCTGCTGACATGACCCCTGGACTCCACCTCTCCTGCATATCAACCACACCATGGACAAACCCCGCACCAGCTCCCCAACACCAAGCCCCCCCCCCCCTTCCAGCTGGGATGCCTCCTACTCTACAAGATCTCTACAAGATCAACGACAGCAGGAACCAGAGACAGAACCCCCCAAAGAGGAAAATGACTTGTCCCCCGACCCTCAGCCAGTACTGCTCAGCCTCTACCACTCCAGCTGATGCTTCCAACACTGTGTCTGTAATCTGATCATCTGTATTATGTTACCTTATGTCACCTGTGTTATACCTGTAAATGACATTTAAATGGTAAATGATGTTCCCCTTACCTGCAACGCGCTGCACTCCATCTGAAAGCCAGTGCACTTTCTACATTTTGTCCTATGGTTCACTGCACATTTCTCTGGCTAACAACATACAATCTTTGAAGCTGCAATAAATTAGCAGCCAATGTTCTATCTTTGACTGAAGTGCCCCTGAAATATCAGCCACTTCTCCACAGTACTGCAGTACTCGCCCACATCTAATTATCACAAGCTTTACTTTTCTTTTACTCTTTTTTTTTCTTATTTAGTATTGACACATGGATGTATCAAAAGGAGGGAATAGGTGACTACATTAGTTATTAAGTTCATTAAGGGCTCTAAATTAAAGCTCAAAAATTGTTTTTATCAAACATTTGTCAGACATTCGTCCTCAGGTTGAAGCAGTTCTTCCGACCCAGAAGGCAGTGAAGGTTACTGAACGTGTCACCTGGATCCACGCTTCACACTGCAGGAAAGTTCCAGCCCCCTCTGCCGACCCAATCCAACTCAAGCAAAATCATCTCTAGCAACTAATCTCATCATAGATAAAACCATACCTGATGTCCAGCAGAATGATACCCTGATCTCCACTCCTGCCCCTGATGTCACAACTCCAGCTCTACCGTCCGTACAATCGAGCCCTCCCCTGCTGAGAAAGAAAAGACATGCTAGCCCTCCATCTACTGCTTCCTTGTGTGTGAATAAACAAGGAGCTGTCTCCCAGAAGGATCACCTTCAAACCCTGCTGCAAATGAAAACTACAAAAACAGCCTTAATCCTCAAAGTTAACTTCACCAAAGCCGACGTCAGGCCTGATTACCCCATACTGTATGCATGGTTAAGTGGAACTGATCAAAAAAACAAAAAAAACTTGGTGACATTGCACTTTGTCAGGAACCAAGAAATACAACTTTTTGCTCCTGAGACAGAAAGTCTCAGGAGGTCTTAATCTATAGGCGTCACAACTACTGATGAACTGTGGATGGGAAGTGTGTTGTTAGTTTAGGTCCACTGTTAAGAGTTATGCCAACTCCTGAACTTAATCTTAGTTTGCTGTTAACCAGCCCTAATACACCCCATGAATGTTCCTTCTGGGAAAATCTTTTCCCTGTAACAGATAAAACAATTGCTCCTCCCTACTTCAATTCTGATGTAACCTAAACAGTTTCTGTTTTACTAAAGCAAAAAAAGGTAAAATGTTTGTAGCTTTGTTAATGCCTCTTACTGCAGGTTTGTGTACTCCTTTAAACTGAATTATGCCTGTAACTTTGCTTACTGATTATGACACTCCAGACTAAAATATGAAAAAGGTGATGTTTGTCCTATTTATGATGATCAATGCCGTTCATCTATGCCAAACACAGCTTGGAATCTTTCTATGTTTGGAAGATATGAGGCTCTCATTGCATTTCTGTTAGGTGTCGCTGTGTTTTAATTGTTATCATATACTTTGTATTAGAGCCCTTATTGTTCTTTTGATTGACTCTGCACTCAGCAACAAAGTTCCCTAACTTCTGTATGATAGGTTGCCTACCATCTAACTCTGACACTGACTGTTAATCCATTTATTTCTTTTCTAGATCAAAATGTAACGCTTTATGAAGAGATTGGCTTAAACCCTGACTGATGTACCTCCTCTGATGCCACTGTGTTACGAATATGTTTATACATGTTTTTTTGATTTTATATCACTCATAAAATGTTATTGCTTATTTTTGTGGTCATATTATGACCAAAGGAGGGAATGTTGTAAGAATCATTATTGCAGTTCTAGGCTTTTTTATTTATTACTCACAGTACCTAGATAAAACAGTTAACTGAACATCCATTATTTATGTTGAATTAGTGCTGAGTTATTATTAGTTATACTGATACATTTATAAGTTTGATTCTTTCACTCAGTGTCTAGATAAAATATTGCTGTTCTGATTTGATAAATGTACTGCAAGAAGCTAGTTATCTCATGACACATCCCGTGTTGCCTCATGACAGATCTTGTGTTTAGCGGCTGACATATCCATGCTGTTCTGTGATTGGTCTTGTGATTGTCCTGGTAGAAGCTGGGACCCTTGATAAAGTTTTCTCCTCAGTGAGGCCCACCACAAGCGCTTTGGACCCGATTCCCACCAGGTTTTTCAAGCAATTTTATGGTTCTTTTAAAGATGAGATTTTAAACTTTATGAATTGCTCTCTTCAGACGGGAGTTTTTCCTGCTGCCTTTAAAGCGGCGGTAGTGAGGCCCCTGCTGAAGAAGAGCAATTAAGATTTTAATGATTTAAACAACTACCGACCGGTATCTAACTTTCCATTTTTAAGCAAAGTTTTAGAAAAACTTGTTTTTATTCAACTTAATGATTTTATTAACGCTCATAATGTCCTAGAGAAATTTCAGTCTGGTTTTAGAATGAACCACAGCACAGAGACGGCGCTTTTAAAGATTTTAAATGATTTTAGATTAAACTATGATGCTAAAAAGGTGACAGTGTTGGTTCTTCTGGATCTAAGCGCTGCCTTTGATACAGTAGACCACACTATACTTTTAACTCGTTTAAAACAGATCGCCTCTCTGGTGCAGTTCACAAATGGTTCACATCCAACCTCACAGACAGGACTTTTATGTAATCTGGAACCTATTCCTCTAAGGTCCATAAGATCACATGTGGTGTTCCCCAGGGTTCAGTTTTAGGCCCAGTGCTTTTTAACCTGTATATGCTCCCTCTTGGCAGTGTTATCAGGAGACATGGAGTTAACTTTCACAGTTATGCTGATGATACACAGTTGTACATCTCCATGTCTCCTGATGACACACGGCCAATGGATGCACTTTTTAACTGCATTTTAGGCATTAAATCCTGGATGGCAGAAAACTTTCTCCAGCTCAACCAGGACAAAACTGAGGTTTTAGTTATCGGTCCTGAGGCTCAGAGAGAGAAACTTTTACCAAAACTACAATCATTGTCTTTTAATCCTTCTTTACAAGTGAAGAACCTGGGTGTGATTTTTGACTCTGAGCTGACTTTTATCCCTCACATTAAAAACATCACCAAAATAGGTTTTTATCACCTAAAGAACATCGCCAGAGTCCGCCCCATTCTCTCTCGGGCCAATACGGAGACGCTAATGCATGCTTTTATCACCAGTAGAATTGATTATTGTAATGCCCTGCTTTCTGGTCTTCCCAAAAAGACTACCTCAAGTTTACAGCTTTTACAGAATTCAGCAGCTCGTGTCCTGATGAAGACTAGGAGGCGGGAGCACATTACACCGGTCTTAGAATCACTGCATTGGCTCCCCGTATGTTTTAGGATCGATTTTAAGGTTCTTTTAATGGTTTTTAAGTGTCTTAATGGTCTTGGGCCTTCTTATCTGTCAGAAATGCTTTTACCGTATGAACCCTCGCGGTCTCTGCGCTCCTCTGGCAGCCGTCTCCTTATCATCCCCAAAGTCAGGACACAGACTCATGGTGAGGCGTCTTTCCATTATTATGGCCCTCACCTCTGGAACAGGCTGCCAGAGGATCTCAGGGCCGCAGAGAACGTTCATGTTTTTAAGAGCAGGCTCAAGACTCACCTTTTTAGCTTAGCCTTTAACTAATTATTATTTATTAATATATTTTTAATCGCTCAGCATGTTTTACCTGATTTAATTTTTAGTTTAGCTTTTAACTGTTTATTTATTAATCTGCTTTGCATTTTTATTATTTGTTTTACACTTATTGTTTTATACTTTATATACTTTATATTTTATTAACTTTATATTTTAATGTATTTTAATCTTTCTTGCCAGTGTTTCCTCTCTGGGGGCCCCCTGCATCGGGGGCGGTGGTCGGCTGTGGCTGCCTGGGTGCCCCCCAGGTAGCGCTTGGGTGGAGGTGGGGGTACCAGCCCTCCCTCCTCTGGGCGCCCTGGGTCGGAGCCTTGGCTGCTGCTGTTGATCTGCTGCTGCTGATGCAGATGGCTCCCATGATGGCATTTCCTGGCTCATCTGTACTCAGCCCGCTTTTTGTAGCTTCTAAGTGTGTGTGTGAGTGAGTATGGCTGATGGGTTGGGTTGGGAGGGGGTTGTATTTGCACTGATGATTTTATTTTTTGAAGGGGGGGGGGGTTGGTTATTTTAAAGCACTTTGAGTAACTCTGTATGAAAAGCGCTTTATAAATAAAGTTTGATTTGATTTGATTATCCTCTGATGCATATAACAGAGTTTTTGTTATCTTCTCATAAATGCTGAAACTGCTGCTACCCTGTATGAGGTGTTTTGTTCTCTCAGAGCTGATTAATGAACCGGTCAGCAACAAATCCGTTTGGGTGTGCTTAAATCAGTATATATATATATATATACACTTGAGACTTTGAGAAAAATCTCAGAGCTCACTATGGACTCTTCATGCGCATGTAAAATACACGTATTGCAAGAAGACAGCTAACACTTTATAGTTTCCTCATTCGCGCCCTCTCAGACACCCACGGTATTCCACCACACAGTGCTTACCTATCCTGACTTTGCCATCCCTTTTGTCATACAAAGAGACGCGTCAGAAAAAGGACTTGGTGCTATGTTGTACCAATGCCAGGGAGGAAAGCTCAGAGTAATCGCCTATGGGTCCAGAACACTCATGCCTGCTGAGCGCAATTACCACCTTCACTCAGGCAAGCTTGAATTTCTCGCACTTAAGTGGGCAGTATGTGAGAAATTCAGGGAGTACCTCTTCTATGCACCCCACTTCACTGTGTACACGGATAACAACCCGTTGACATACGTGATGAGCACAGCCAAGCTGAATGCCGTCGGGCTCTCCTTCACCTACACAAGGATGCACAGAGTTTATGCACAACTTTTAACTATCTGTCGACGGAGATCGTCTGCATCTGATATGTCAGTTTTAGTAACAGCCATGGATGGTTTAACCAGAACGGGGCTCTATAGTCGCTGTAATCAGTAGTTAATGCAGCGTTTGGCCACTATATGCTTAATATTGAAAGGATAATTTATCTAATCTGGTCTCTTGGCGATTTTGAACACAAGGAGGTGTAGGAAAACAACAAAAAAGGCTGCTGTGTTTGTTTCCATGCGTTTCTAGAGGATTCTATGAGCTGCACTTCTAGTAAAAAGCTCTACAGCTTAAATAAGATGATAGTAGGTGGAGACAGCATGAAAAGTTAGCGCCCCCTTCTATCCTGTTTGAGCAACGCTGAAAAAAACAATAGAGAATGGAGTGGAAGAGCGGAGTCTATAAACAGAAAATGTCTCTGTCAATACGTCTGTTTCTGAGAGCAGATTTGCGGTCGGAGAAGCAAAAACTAGGCTTAAGTTTTGACTCAAGATTTTAATTTATATTTTAGTTTAAGGTAGTTTTTGAAAATGCTTAGTTTCAGTTTTAGTCTTTTTGTTAAAAAAGTTGTTTTCCCCGGGAAATGTATAACAAAATCTCCGAATATTATTATGCTTTTAAAAAATATTATTGACATGGGTCAGATTAACAACCATACAAATTAGGCAAGTATAAAAGATAAATGGTAGAATAACTTTCAAAGTTCTGTCAACACAATAACAGCACCTGTGCATTAAAAAGTTCAACAATTTATTCAGGTTCTACAGTTCAATAAAAACACTGAGTAGCGACACAATAAAACAAAAGCAAAGCCGTCTGAAGAACTATGATGCTTTTGATCATTTTGCATATTTGCGCTTTCTCTCAACCTTTGCTTAGATGGCGCTAGGCGGACTGCAGCAGCACAGATGTCTTTATTGACATGTTGGGATAAAGCAGAACAGTAAAAACCACCAACAAGCAGAAAATAGAGAGATTATTTGTCCATCAACACAGCAGATACACACACACAACCTACAGCTCCCATGGAACACCGGCTCCTATTGCTATTGTTTACAGTCTGCAGTCGCAGTTTTAGCATTTTCATTCAATTCAATTTTTTTCAATTTATTTATTTCCAGGAATTTATGATTCATGTACAATGGAATTCACATGATAAATACACATGCGATATACACATAAACGTCATTCCTTGGAAAACGAAAGAGGAGGAAGGAAAAACAATCTTATATAACCCTGTTCCTTTACAGAATTGATCAACTATACCAGCTAAGATGTTAACGGCTAACTATATTCATACCCACAACCCGACCGTGTCACCTAATAAACAATAATAATACATATGACTACCAATATGATTTTAACCTAGATTCATTCGTCTCTACATTTAGCATAATCTAGCAACATCTTCTCCTTGTTTTTTCTTTTAAATGTGTTCTTACTTGTACATCTTTTAAATTCAGTGCTTAAGGAGTTCCATCATTTGACTCCAATCACTGAACACATTTTTGTTTAGCAGTAGTACGAGTATACAATGTTTTAAAATGAAACGCCGATGACGTTCTTCTTCTGAAACTATCCTAAATAAAGATTGGTGCACATCGGGCAAAGATCTTTGTTCAGCTCTCCACATATACAATAACATTTTTAAGTCAACCAAATCTTTTAATTTCTGTTGTCTAGCCTTGATAAACTATTTATTTGAATGATCTCTACTGCCTGTATGATAAAAAATGAGCATTGCTCTTTTCTGTAATAAATACAGGGGTTTAATATTAGTAGTATATTCCCACATACCTGTGTATAGCTAAAACATTGATTCATAACCAAGGAAATATTTTACTTTGTATAAAAAGCCAGTACTTCTGCTAACTTTATTCCTAATAAAATTTATATGTGGCTTCCAATTTAATTTCTCATCTAAAATAACACCCCACAATTTTACTTCTCTAACTCTATTTATATTTACACCATCTATTGATAAACCAAAATTATTATTATTTTTTTCCGATTACCAAAAATCATAAAGTTAGTTTTATCACAGTTTAAACAGAACTTATTGTCCTTGAACCAGTTCTTAACTTTAACCAATTCCTCTCCCATACATCCCATTACCTCAGTTAATTTAGATCCCGAAAGGAGAATTGTAGTATCATCTGCAAATAGCAAAAATGTCAAAATCTTAGATACCTCACATATATCATTGATAAATAAAATAAAAAGTAGTGGTCCTAGCACCGACCCTCGTGGGACTCCACATATAACTTTCAAATATTCTGAATTTTGACCATTAAAGTACACCCTTTGTTGCCTATTTAATAACTTGTAGCCATTGGTATGCTAGTCCCCTAATTCCATAATGAGATAACTTTGGTAGTAATAATTTATTATTTATAATGTCAAATGCTTTTTGTATGTCAACAAACACTCCTACTGTGTATTCATTACGTTCTATTGCTTTTGTAATTGTTTCTATTAACTCAATCAATGCCAAATTTGTAGATCTCTGTGATCTAAATCCATATTGCTTTTCACTAATAAAGTTATACTTATCTAAAAATGTTTGTAATTTCTGAGCAAAATGTTTTTCTAGAATCGTTGAAAACTATGGGAGTAAATAGATTGGTCTATAATTACAAACTTTATTTCTATCCCCTGTTTTAAATAACGGGATTATCTTTGCAATTTCCATTCTATGTGGAAAAAATCCTGATTGTACAGACAAATTACAAATAAACGTAAATGGTTTCATGATAATGTCCATGGTTTTTTTCAAAATATACATATCTAAGCCCTTGGAGGTCCTTACGGCTAAGGGGGGTGGGGGGGGGTGGGGGGTGGGGGGGGGTGGTGGTGAGGCACACACATCCAGAGATAAAAGTGCAGCGAAAAGGCCGTTCTTCCTCTTCACAACCTGCTTCAGCCGGTGGCAGACGTCTCTCAGACTGAATGAAGAGATACCTTTCCAACACGTGTTCCTAACTTCAATCTTTGCTAAAAAAATAAAAACTCTCAAAGATCGCTTTTCTTTTTGATCCTCAGTTTTCCTTTTTTTTAAACGCATGACTGACGAGTCGTTTCTCTTTTTCACCACAACCAACTTTTATTTTCTTTACAACTTTCCTTCTGAAAGAAAGTAAGAGCGTTCTTTGTTATCTCTATATTATGTGACCTGGGTGGAGAGAGTTCAGGAAGTTTTCTGTATAACTGTATGCATGCTTAATTATTGATGCGAAGTGAGTGCCTTCCTATAGCGCTCTGTGATTCCTCTGTGCTGTGTTTAATAATACGGGTACACTGTGAGTTTTGTACTAGTTGATTCTAAGTTTCCTGTATGTTTTTTGTTTATTAGTGAGCTAAATTGTTAGTCTGTAGACGGGGGCGGATCTAGAGATCGGGTGAGATAGGATCTTCTAAGCTAGCAGTTGCCTCCCTAAAAGAAAGCCTTGCCACCCCAGCCAGCGGCTATGAAATCAATAAATAGTTGTCTGAAGTCGGACGTTAAGCGCATTGAGCTAATTTTTCCGATGAGAGAAGGTGAAATCTTTACGTTTGTCCAGAAAAAAAGTAAAATTACTTTAAATTCTACAGAAATTAAGCGACAACGAAGCCTCTGTATTTTTTTTTCTTTTTTCACCAAAGACAAAGGTGAGAAACACGGAGAGTAACCTGGTGAGTAAAGTGGACGGAGCGAACGACGAGGAAGAAGAGAGAGAGGAGCGACAGAAAAGTGATGGAGGGAAAGGATGAGATGATCAGGGACAGGAGAGAATGCTAGAATGACACACCGGACAGGACATGGAGGGAGAGAATTACCAAGATGAAGAGGGAGAAAGAGAAAGGCAGGGCAACATGACAGAGTCTGAGACAGCACCAAGCACATCCAGACGAGTTAGTCCACATGGTAGGGAAACACAGCATACTGACTTACATCTTATTTTAAAATAAATCGGTATTTTGATCCTTTTTTTATGAGGCAATAAATGATATTTCTGTTCTGTTCCAGACTGAACATTTCAGGAAGTTTTGATCTAATCTCTAATATTTAAATTAATTTATCCTAATTACCAAGTTTACTTTATATTAGAAAGTACATATTTTTGAGTATAATGAAGTTAAAATTAAAGAGAGTTAAAAAAAGGCATAATTTATTCATCCTTACATTATACAAATCCTAACATCATATACAATCCAAAAGAAATAGACCCAAAATCTGTTGGGGTAAACAATCAAATCCGTGCTATACCTTTGTTTATTACACTTGCTTAGATTTTAAACTACCACTTTATTAGCATTTTTTCTTAGAATATGAAACGATAGTAAAAAAAAAAATTATCTTAATTTTTCATTTAAGAAATAAAAAAAAAAGAATTTTGCCAAAAAAACGTATAGGAATTTGATTTCTAACAATTTGATTTCTTTGTGTGAGAGCTATCTCCTTTGTTCTCAGCATTTCATGATAAGCAAGTACAGCTGCAATACAGAAGCGTTCATATATATATATATATACACTAGCATACTGTGCCACCCCAGAGATATCCTTGCCACCCTCCTGCTACCCCAGAAATATTTTTCTAGATCTGCCCCTAGATCTGTAGAAGTTTTGGTTCCTCTCTGTTAGTTTGATAGTGTTTGGTGTCATAGGTATTCGGTTCAGCGGAGCGCTTGTCACAAACGCGCAGCACGCAAAGGACATTTTAATCCCTTTTCCTCCATATTTTCCAACCAGAGTCTTTGTTAGCAGAAGCTAACTCACCGATAAGTGCCACGAGATTTCTTTGTTAGGAAGGAACCACAGGCCTCTTGCTTCAGGTTAAACAATAAGATATAAAACGGGATCTTAAAACATCCCCCCGTTTTTATCCGACGAGCTAAGCGTTCGCATCGTACGCAGCCATGCTGGTCGCCATATTACTCATGTATACGGTAGTCTTGACAGAACCGTTTGGTATAAGTAGTGTTTTTGTGTGTTATTTTAGTTGTGTTTTTAGAATACATTTGTTAACTTGAATCTAATCTCTGGTTTCTTTTATTCTGAGTGTGTGTGTGAATTATTGCAAAGAATTCATTTCTTTCTGGTGTAATCACTATTTATTAATCATTATAAGTTAGATTACTTGTTGATAATTCCTTTTTGATTGTATATAATAATTTGTTTCTAGCCCAGAGGCTAGAATGGTGCCCCGATTAAATGATTTTAAGGATAATTAACTACTAATTTGCAATTATTAGTCAATATTTCTCAGCAACACCAGATAGATCATAACAATTATTTATTGATTCATTATTTAATTGATAATTCCCCTACACTGGCCTGGAAACACCTTGGGATTCCTCCTGAGGATCTGGACCAGGTAGCTTGGGAGAGGGAAGTCTGGGTCTCCCTGCTGAAGCTCCGCCCCCCATGACCCAACCCCGGATGAAGCGGGGGATAATCAATGGATGGTTCGATAATAAATACCGTATTTTCTGGGCTATAGGTTGCTCCTGAGTATAAGTCGCATCAGTCAAGAAATGTGTCATGAACAGGAAAAAAAAACATATATAAGTCGCATTTATTTTTATTTAGAAATTCACAAAACAGAAACTATGTAGGCTAACAAGACTATTGAGGCCAAAAACAGTAATGTTTATGAAGATGTTAATGAAAGTCGGTGAACAAAAATACTGATGTGGTAGGCTACACGAACATCTACGGTAGCTAAACATGTGGAGAATACAATGCAATCAAGCATTTTGGGCGTTGTGAACACACATTAAATCAAAATATTATTAAGTTAACATAAAACGCCACTGAGTCGAACAGACAAGCTATGGTAGCAAGTTCACCATCCATTAAATTCTTCGTCCTCCGTGTCGCTTCTGAATATCTTTGCCAACTCCGGAGGAAGACAAAGCGCTGTCTCTTCTTCTGCGGGGCTGTCATCAGACTCTGCGTCAGTTGCAGTTATTCCGGCCTTTCTAAATCCCGACAGGATGGTTTCGGTTGTCACTGAAGTCCATGCTGTGTCGATCCATCCAATGACTTGCTGGAAAGTTACATGGAGCATCCTCCCGGTTGCCGTGAAGCTGTGCTCTCCATCCACCATCCACTCCTCCCACAGGCGACGCAAGACTGCCTTAAAGCCCCGGTTCACTGAGATGTCGAGTGGCTGGAGTACTTTCGTTAAGCCTCCAGGGATGATGGCAGGTATGGAGTTGCAAGCTTTTATTTGATCTTTAAACTGTGGCATTATATGCGCTTGCATACTATCCATCACAAGCAAGGCTTTGCGTGTTTTAAAGAAGCCACCAGGAAGCTGAGTGTAGCAACGTGTAAGCCAAACGTTCATCATTTCTTGATCCATCCATCTTTTTTCATTCACAGCCAAGACAACTGAGCGTGGGAATTCATCTTTTGGCATGGTTTTCCGTTTAAAAATGACCATCGGTGGCAATTTCGATCCATCTCCACAACATGCCAACACCACTGTGAAATGGGATTTCTCATGCCCAGTTGTCACTATATTCACACTTTTCTCCCCTTTCTCTGCCACACTTCGTCCCATGGGGATGTCAAACATGAGGGGGACCTCGTCCGTGTTGATAATATGTTCGGTTACCTGCTTTTCAATAAACTCGCGGAAACTGTCAACTTTGGCTTGGAAGTCTGCTGGCAGTTTCTGACACACTGTTGTCCGTGCTCTGGTAGAGAGGCGGTTGCGTTGCATAAAGCGGTAACACCAAGATGGCCTGCCCGCAAGGTCATTTATATTCATCTCCTTTGCAACTGCCAGGGCGTGGAGCCGTAACTGCACCGTTAACAACCTCTCCCAGCAGCACGTTGTTCAAGCACCCATCTCTGGACTCGTTCCTCCAGCTCTGGCCATCTTGCTTTTAGTCCACGATTAGCTTTCTTAGTTTTCTTTATTGCACTAAGAGCAACCTCTGCTTTTTGCCAGTCTCTCACAAGTTTTTCACTCACTCCAAATTTTCTTTCTGCTGCTCTATTACCATTTTCGGCTGCATATTTTTCTACCTCTAGTTTGTAACCAGCAGAGTACGACTTTCTTTTGGGGTGCATTTTGGTTGTATCCAGTCAAGTCCAGTTGTGTTTCAGTAGGCCTGCACAGTTAAAACCTTTGGTTTTCACAAGCCTGTGAGCAGTTTTAGAGCTACCTCTCGCGGCTGTAGATGGTAATGTTTACTCCTCTTTGATTTCGGAATGACGGTATTCAAAAACATGTTAAATTTCATGTATAAGTCACACCTGACTATAAGTCGCAGGGCCCGCCAAACAATTAAGAAAAGTGCGACTTATAGTCCAGAAAATACGGTACATTTTATTGGCCTTTATTTCAGCTCATTTAATTTACTATGGTACAGAAACTATGCTGATATACTAGCCCTCTTGTATAACCTACAGAACTACTCTATGATTTCTAGATTTAAATATAATCTGATTCATTCTTCACCAAATCTGATCGCATTCTCTACTTTCCAATGCCATACAAATCACCATGCAAACAAGGTCTCCTATTCTCAGACAAAAGGTGACACTGATATTGTGACGGAAAATTGTATTATTAATGCTGGGACATTAAGAAAGGTTCGATCCTTTTACTCAGCTCTTAGACAGCTGTTCTGATTCTAAGGTACAAACAAGAACCAATTGTATGTAAACATCTCATCTTGACTTATGACAAATCTTATTATCTGGTGTTACATTTGTGATAGATCCTGTGAATGTCTTTCTCAGCATTATACCAAGTGTCCCTTAATGTTATCTATATTCTGACTACTGAAGTGAAACTTCCTCTTATGTTTGATTATGTCTGAAATCATCTGTATGATGTAATGATCGCTCAGAAGCTGATTCCTTAGGGTGTGGCTGACTACTATATAAAACCCATGCATCTGTGCTGAAGCTTCAGGGTTCTCAGCAGGAGTACCAACGTGCACGTAGAATAAACTATGTACAAACATGGCTGACACGTTGTTTTATTCTCTAATCCAAGGTTTCTCAGACACCCAGATTTCTATGACAGATATTACATCCAAATCTATGTCATGTATATTAATTAACACATTACATTTAATCACAATTACATTATCAACATTATTATTGTGTCCAGCTTAACTTACCAATGATGTTCCAGAGGCTGCATTCTCTCTCATCAGTTTTTTTTGATAGCAGCAGATATTTTGCTCCAACCTCAGTTTCTGTAAGGCAGCAGAGTTAATGCGTTCAAAAAGCTAGCACAACGTCCTCACAATAAATCAGCTACAAATTAGCACAGCCTGCTTGTTTCTCAATATATAAAGGGGTCAACAGATAAAGCTGAAGTCCTAAAGCTCCCATGTTTGAAAACGAGACTTCTGCTGAGAGACTTTTCTTTCCTTCAGCTGTTGGTCTCCAGGAGGTCTACTTTATTGTCTAAGTGATGTGGTATTATTTCTACATATGTTTTAAACATCTATTATTCAGAAGGTAAAAGTCTGTTTTATATAGTTTGCATGGTTGTAAAAAATATATTGTCTGTCAGTATTTGTTATTGGGATAAGCTTTTAAGTCATAAAACTCTTGGGTAAGTTTTATTGCAGGGTGTAAAAACAGGATGTCTGTAGATTTAGTATGCCGGGACCAAGGCCATAAAACTGGGAGTTTTGCTTAAGAAGGACCATAAACCATAAAACTCAGAATGAACTTTTGAATCCAGGAGAAAAGACACGTCCCTTATGACTGCATAATTCTCTGACATCCAATCATGGTCAAAACACTGTTTGGAAATGGTTCTGATTGGAGCAGACTCGAGGGAGAAGAAACGCCTACAATCCTGGCAAAAGTCTGGTGTCTATAAAAGTAATGACATGAAAATCATTCAATTGTCAGATGTATTTAAAATCTGGCCCAGAGAAACTAGGGCATCTTTCTCTGTAAACTGCAATTTGTTAATCTGTTCAAAATAAATGTTAAGAACTGGAAATTGGCTCCATTTTGTCTCTGCTTGAACATGCACTGAATTAATTTTGATAATATTTAATTCAACAAATGGTGACCTCGACCGTGTGCAGAGTTTTGGACCAGGATCCAGTTATTTTTTTTAAGTTAATTAACGGACATGTATTTGCTCTATTGACAATTTGCGCTGAGTTGCGTAGTTTTTAATTCTGTTGATTGGTTAATCTAACATTGGGTAATGTTGTCATGCAAGTTACATATGTTTTTTTGTTTTGAGCAGATTGACTGTGGCGGGCCCGTAGTGTTGAAGCTGCTCATCTGTCTGTCTCTCTGTTCTGAGCAGGACTGCGACCTGCTTTGTGCTCCGCAGAGAAACACCGGTGCCTGCTGGGAGATGGAGTTTGTTACTCTGCGGGCCCAGGGGGGCTGGTCTTTCTCCGGAGGACAGTGATTACAGATGGACCGGATGAAGGTCCCTTCAACGAATGAAATCGGAGCCAAAGTGCGGATCGGGGCTTGAGAATTGGCAATCTCAATTACGAAAGGACGCTTTCGTAAGATTCTTCGAGGCTGGCAAACGAAAAAAGATTACAGAAGAGCCTGGGGAGCCCTCTGTTAAATCTAGACGGATTACCTTGATGAAAGCCGGCGTATCCCCAAACGCGCAAATGAGCCAAGCAAATTGGGTTGTGAGTGATGGTCCGACTTTTGGTGTGGTCCGATTAAGGTTAGTGTTGTTGGTGTTATTTTTTGATAATGTTATAAAAGTACTGTGTTGGTGTTTTGATGTGACGAGCTGCGCATGTCTGTATATGTGTGTGTGTGATGTTTTTTTACGCAGGCGCTTTGCGAGACGTGCTGGTGATGTTGCGTTTTGTGTTAAAATGTTATAGTATAAGTAATGAACTCGAGTATAATAAATAAATTAAAATAGATAAATGAATATATAACTGAATATGATGGATAACTGGAATTAAAAATCTATGAGAATTAGTTGTGAACATTTACGACAGGCCATCAGAGTGGCCGCCCCAAGCTAGGTGGGTAGATGGCGGAGCTAATTCTGTGTGAGTTTTTGCTTGATAGCACGGCTAACATACGACAGCTTTGACTATATGTTTTGATAAATAAATTAGTGGTAATAGGCAGTTTTCTGCCATCTGTTCGAGTCTTTTGAGTGGTTTTCTGGAGGCCGGCGCCGGTATTTTTCTCAAAGCGGACTACGGAACTTGTAACAGATTGGTCTAAACCTCCGCGATAAAATAATTAATAAGGCCTAAAAGTCACCGCTTATAATGTTGTGTTTTTTGTTAATGGTTTTGGGCTGTAACGGACGTTAGATTCGGTGTTTTCTGGCTGTTTTGGAAACATATGTTTCAGTCCGCGTGGAAAAAAAAAAAAGGGAGATTTTTTGTTCATGCCGAATTAAAGTTTGGTAAGGTGGTATAAATTGTCCGGATAAAGTCCTGGTATTGCGGTAAGTCATCTTCTAAAAAGTGTGTGTTGCGATTTTCTTGAGTGTTTTCGCCGTACGTTTTGTACTGTTTTAGGTTTCGTTGCACAAAGAGAGCTAACGGTAGCACGTTGCTGCAGGCTGCTAGAGAAGCTAGCGGTGGTTGCGGTTGTGTGTCAATGTGTTTTGTGCTTTAATCCTGCCTGCATGGTCTGTGTGTTGTAAGCTAAAAGTTGATTTTGGATAGAAAGTGATTACGGACTCCTGCGGCCGATTGCCTTGTTAAGACTTAAACGGATTTGGATTTTGTAAAATTTTTCTGGTTGATTAGGATGTAAAACGGCCTCAAGATAACTGTTCAGATAAATTTTGTTTGCAACTCTTTTTCGGCAAAGTTTTAGCACATTTTCTACGAAGGGCAATTTCTGACTTGGTGAAGTTTTAATTTTTTGATTTCATTTTTAAAATTAAAAAGAGGGGAGTGTATAGTCAAAATAAAAGTTGCATTTTTTGAATCTTTAAGTAGGTGGATTTTTTGCTTTTTTGATTGATCTAAGCAGGATTTGTTAAGTTGGCCTAAATAAAGATAAAGCTATAAGTAGTAATTATAAGAATTGAACGAAAAGCAAACGGTGTTAATTGGAAAGCAACAAACTGGTCTAAATTATTTTTTTAAGCATCGTGTTGAATGGTACAGAGAATGAATATTTTCTGTGATTTAAATAAGTATCATTTATGCTAAAATGATGTTTGGCTTATTTCTGATGGCTCTATAGACTTTAGAAATATAGCTTGGTCTCTGAATAAATGACCTTAATGATTTTTGTGGACACTAAAGGCTTATTGGATTTATCGAATTTCAACTGGGGCTCAAGAAGTAACCCAGCATATTTCAATTCCGTTATAAATTGAATGTTTTTACCATGCAAAACAACACTTATCATAGTGATATTTTCTAAACTAGTGGGATTTGAATGTTTGAGTTTGAAAAAAAGAAAACATTAAAACACAGAGTCATCTTTAAGGAATCAGTTTGTTTTTAAACAGACTGGGGATAAATTTGGAATTGGTCTAAGGATTGAAAGTAACAATTAAAGTCTTTGGTAGATTTATTTAAGAACAAATAATGAATATCAGCGGTGATCGAAAATGATGGTTTAATTTAGAAGTAGGAAGTAAATTCTAATTCATTCATTCTGATTGTGAAGAGGCAAAATGTGATTGGACCAGCTACATTGAAATAATTTTTACCATATATTTGAATGCACATTTTGTTTTGACAAATAAGAATTGGTTTTAGTTTTAAAGTTTAAGATTAATTTTTCAGATGTTATTTATTGATTGCTAGCTAGTCCACTTGATGCTGAGAGTAAATTTACAGGTCCTAAAACATTTTAGAACAGTTCTGATCATAGAATAATGGCATAATATATCATTTGATTAGTGGGGACTCTGTAACTGACAATTTATTTAGATTGTTTTGATTTTATTTTTTCTTATTTTTATTTTTATTTTTTATTTCTCTCTCTCAACCTTTATATATTTGGTTCGACTTGGATTCTGACCCAGATTTCTGAACTGCGGTCTGCTTATTAATTATAACTTTGGAAAAATGTTAATTTGAGAAGCTGGATTAAAGAAAACATGATTCAGTGGTAATTTATTTGACATTTCTAGAAGCTTCAATTCAATTTGGTGTTTATCATTGGAGAGAAGAAAAAAAAAGAAGCCTGAGAGGATAATTGGGATACTGAAAAATGCTAGTTTTTTAATGCTACTAGTTTCTGTTTAGAGAAATCTTATCTCTTGAACCTCCTGTATTGAATTTTTTGTTTTTTTTTGTTCTACTGCTAAGGGGAATTAGACTACTATGTATCCTACAAAAAATTTAAGAGGAGTTTTAGTTGTAAAAATCAGTTTGACTATGTTTGATTCACTTCACAGAATCGGACAGATGTTTTTGAAGTATGAAATGTTTTCATTATTTACAATCAAAATATTTGGGCAAGTTAGCACATCTGTGTTTGTTTAAAGAGGAATCATATAGGCAAAATTACTTTGAATTTAGATTGGATTGTGTTAAAAAAAAAGTACTTTAGGTTTGGCAATTTCTAACAATAAGCAACCACCTGGTTACTTTCACATCAATTTGATCAGGGAATGAGACGTGAATGTTTTGCACTACGGTTTTAAAGTCCCACAGAAATATTTATAGGGAAGCTGTTTTGTCAGTGATTTAAATCTTGGATTTTTCTTTAGAAATATGGATAGAATTTGAAGTATAGCAAACTGAAGACTGTTTTTGTAAACTATGTTGTGTTTATCAGTCAGTACTGTTCTCTGATTTTGTTTTAAACATTTGATGTTTTTAATTTTGATATTTTTTTGTCTGAGCCAGCTTGATAGAGATCCAGTACACTTAAGTGATGGGGAGTTTGGAGACTGGATCGTTATTGGTAATTGCTCAGATGGGAGGAGCTTCACAGGTAACCTTGATAACACCAACAACAGTTATAATTGGAGGGGAATCTAGTTGGACATCTTTATCTCACTGTAAGTAGCATACTGATATTAGCAGAAATTATTAATTGATTGAAGGGACAGAGTCTGGGAAAAGTGGTGTGAAGTCTGAATTTCAAAGGGGTTTAGTTCAATATGAGCTATTCGTCTCAATTTCAGTGAAGCGGAACCAGGAGAGCCACTTTTCCATAGAGACTGTTTATAATAGGGACAGAAAAAAAGGGGATAGAACCTTTGCAGATGGTTATTGACTTTATTTTTGTTATTGCAATGTTTTAGTGGTGCTTTAGCAATATCTAACAGAAAAATCCAGCCTTTTTGTTTGTTTCTTTTTTAATTTTATTTTATTTATCTAAGAACTAAGTGTGTTGATAAAATATTGCGATGGTCAATCTTTATAAATATTTAATTTACACATGAGATGGAAGAGACATTTATCAAATTGACAAAATAGAGAAAGGCATTGCATTGATAAAGTATAGAATATAAATTGGATGAAAAAATGAAGGAACCATTAATTAAAATAAGCAGGGGAAGAATTAGAACAACAGTTTAATTAGACATATAAGGATTAATTATCATTCCTGTTGGAGAGAGCAAACCTATTAATTAGTATATTTTTACCAGAATTAATACTGAAGAAATTATTACTAGTATAACTGATTAAAGTTAAAATAAAATAGAGCCCACATAGGCAGTCTGAGTGTGGAAGATATTTAAATTCAGCATTCGAGGAAGGAGACTAATGAATATGAAAATAAAAAGTTTAAATAAAACTTGATTTGAATAGGCTGAGAGGATCGACTCTCTGTCTGTCTTTTTCTTCCTCTAATTATATATTTTTTTCTCTTTTTCCCATCCCGCAACAGAGACCCCTCAGATAACATTCTTGAGATGTAATTTATGTTCCTGGGGAGATAAGATGGGTGGGGGTGCGTGGGCTGATGACGGATAGTGCCAGGCGCCCGCCATAACTGCCAAAGAAAGAAAGATCTATACACCAGCGCAGAAGTTCAGCGCTGAACACAGAAGTTCAGCGCAGAAGTTCAGCTCCCACACCGGGGGGCACCAGTGACTGTATATTTTCAGGGGTGAACTGGAGGACACCCTAGGGGGGAGCATGTTTCCTCATGCTGAGCTGAACTTTCAAGGACAATATGTGTGAATCCACTTGGCTGGCGTGAAATGGACAGTTTCTGCTGAAGAAGTGATGATCAAAGACTGCTGATTCAATGTCAATGTTGCTGAACTAACCACAAGAGTTTCTGTTTGTCTGATAGAAGGTGGCCTAGGTTCCTCGAACTCTGAAAACCCCGTGCCTTCCCCAGGATTATCTCCAGGTAGAATACCACCATTTACCGGGAACAAAATTTGGAAGGAAAAACTGGGCCGATAGCAGGGGGTTGCTGGCTGGTGAGAGAGAAATTTTTTTTTCTTATTTTTACGTTTCATCCACAGGGATGTACTAAATTTAAGAAAGGATATATTGTAATGGAACAGCTAAATCAAACGTAAGTCAGAATTTTATTTGATTTCTAACAGAAAGAATGAATCAAAGTGCTTAACGGTTTAAGATAATTAAAAAAAAAGTTGAAATGGATAATAGAATAATTGATAACATTTAAAAGGAGGCATAGTAAAACAGACATAAGTGTCTTAAACTTGATAAATAGAATAAGTAAATAAAAGAATCAATTTGGGTGAACAAGCAAATGGATAGTAATCAGTTGAACTGTAGACAAAAAAGTAAACTCTTGAGCCTGCTCTTGCTTTTAAATTCATTAATGAGGGAGGTGTTTTGGTTTAGTTTTCAGGAATAACAACGGTGTTGCACCAAAATAAGATGGATTTGCTCTTTCCCCAGGGATTACTTTTTAATTAGATGGGTGAAATAATTTCTCAGCACAATACAGTTGGATTAGATTAAAAAGGAGTGATCACAAGACCGGATCAAAAAAAAAAAACTGTCATTTTTAGATGTTTACAAGCTTATGCCCCCAGGATTCAGCAGCACGTGAGGAGCACACAGTCTCCTCTGGTCACAGCTGACTACAGCTGCTGAAGGGGTCCAAGGTACAGCTCCAGGTCGAAGGCGTGAGGAGTCCAGTGGTTCAGCCAGTTCCAGATGACAGCTGGGAACACACACAAAGTGCAGCTCCACGGCAACGACGAACCTGGTCGAGGATCAGCAGGAATCTACCTAAAGAGGGTCAAGAAGGTTTTGACCAAGCTGAATCGGAAGCTGAAGCCACAGGCGGCGGGGCCTAGCTCACCCAGAAGTTGTTTGGGTGGTGATATTAATCATCCAGTGTGATCTATGTGCCATATGAGGGAGATGGGCAAATTGAAATTGCCATCTCAAAGAGGGATCTACAGAAGAGGATCACAACTCATCACTCAGCTTCACAGCAGGTTTTGACCACCCCACATCGGTGGGGTAAGCTATTGGAAGAGGGACCAGCTGTGCATTTGTATATATTGGGGGAAATGCTCAATTAATGAAGTAATTGGCATTTCAGAGAGTGGTTATCTGCATATATGGGAGTAAAACTGGAACACTGATCAGCTCTGTACATCGCTCTCCAGCTGCCAGGTGCCATTGGGGGGTTAACCACGAGAGTGAAGAAAGAAGAACAGAAGATAAAAATATATAAAAGACTGAATAGACTTTTTAATAATTTTTTGCATTTTACAGGTTGTTTAACTATTTACTTAACTATTTTATTCACAAGTGCAGATTGTTAACACTGCCTAAGAGGGTTTCTTAAAGAATTTTTAATCAGTTAATTTTCAGGATTTCTTAATTTCCAGTTGTTTTTAAGGTTGTATTAAGGTTTGCATTAATAAAAAAGAGGGTCTGCTAGATAGAAAGATGGAATAGCTGAGCAGAATTAGGGAAAGGAAAGACTAAATAGACTCGAGGATTACATTCTTAAAGGTTTCTTAATACCTTCTATTTCACAGGTTTCTTAACACTAAGTTTGATCCGTTTCAGAACAGATAGTCAATTGTGTTTTCTCATTATCTTGTGGGTATTAAATTGTATTGTATTTCTTTGGGGCCTCCTCCACAGTATTCACATACATTAAAGCTAGACTTAGTTAACTTTTCACATGTAAGACATTCTTATACATTTTTGGGTTTTTGAATTAGTTTTTGGAAATTGTTAAAATAATTTTTTTGTATAATGCCAAAAGAGGGTGAATTTATAATTAACAGATTGACATTTTTGAGTAATAGGAGTTGAGGTTAAAAAAGGTATTGTAACAGGTTGTGTTTTGAATTTTAATCTGGAAGTCTTGTTGTGGTATCATATGAAAGACTTCATGTTTTAAACTGATGAAATTTCTTGGGTTTGAGTTTTTTGCATTCTCAAAATGCTTTACAGGTTTTGATCTTAAGTTCTAAACACTAACCCTGAAGGAGAGTACAGAGAAGATATCAATCTATTTTCAAAAAAAAAAGATTGAAAAGAGGGAGTTGTGGTATTATTTCTACATATGTTTTAAACATCTATTATTCAGAAGGTAAAAGTCTGTTTTATATAGTTTGCATGGTTGTAAAAAATATATTGTCTGTCAGTATTTGTTATTGGGATAAGCTTTTAAGTCATAAAACTCTTGGGTAAGTTTTATTGCAGGCTGTAAAAACAGGATGTCTGTAGATTTAGTATGCCGGGACTAAGGCCATGAAGCTGGGAGTGTTGCCATAAAACCATAATTCTCAGAATGAACTTTTGACCAAGCACAGGGACACGTCTCATCTTATGACTGCATAATTCTCTGACAGCCAATCATCGTTAAGACACTGTTTAAATCTGTTCTGATTGGAGCAGACTCGAGGGAGAAGAAACGCCTACAATCCTGGCAAAAGGCTGGTGTCTATACAAGTTATGACACGGAAACCATTCTTCGTCAGATGTATTTAAAATCTGGCCCAGAGAAACTAGGGCATCTTTCTCTGTAAACTGCAATTTGTTAATCTGTTCAAAATAAATGTTAAGAACTGGAAATTGGCTCCATTTTGTCTCTGCTTGAACATGCACTGAATTAATTTTGATAATATTTAATTCAACAGTGAGAACTTCATTATACCAGAACGTTATCAGACAATGCTGTAGCAAGTTTTAAAGAAGCTCTTCCAACTTTAATTTCCTCAGTACATAAAAGTACAATAGAAAACAGTGATTTAACTCGTAACCCCTCACAACTTGACGTTCTAGTTCATAGCATTAATTCCTCCCTGCGTCTGGCAATAGACAACGTTGCCCCACTGAAAAAGAAGGTGGCCAGCCTTAGAAGATTAGCTCCCTGGTTTAATGCAGAGCTACGTACCCTGAAGAAGAATGTTAGAAAACTAGAGAGAAAATGGCGCTCCACGCATTTACAGGATTCCTATTTAGTGTGGAAAAATAGTCTATTGCTATATAAAAAGAGCGTTCGAACAGCTACAACAGCATATTATTCATCTTTAATCGAGGAGAATAAAAATAATCCTAGGTTTCTTTTTAATACAGTTGCTAAACTCACACAGGATCATAGCTCTATCGAGCCAACCATTCCCCAAGCTCTTAGTAGTGATGACTTCATGCAATTCTTTATAAATAAAATAGACTCTATAAAAAAAAATAATTGGGAACCTTCCCAATATGCTTGCTTCCTCCCTAGTTAATGAGGCAACATCAAAAATGGTTGAACCTAATATACTCTTAAACTGCTTTAATGCAGCCGAACCTTCTGATGTACTAAAATTATTAGCTTCATCTAAACCTTCAACTTGCGTTTTAGACCCAATCCCAACTAAACACTTAAAATAAGTTTTCCCTCTGATCGCTGCTCCAATTTTAGATATAATGAATATATCCTTAGTCAATGGATATGTACCACAGGAGTTTAAGATAGCTGTAATTAAACCTCTACTTAAGAAACCATCTCTTGATCAAAACGACTTAATTAACTATAGACCGATACCTAATCTTCCCTTCTTATCTAAAATTCTTGAGAAAATAGTTGCACACCAGATATGTGAGCATTTAAACAATAATGAGCTGTTTGAGACGTTTCAGTCAGGCTTTAGAGCTCATCACAGCACTGAAACAGCTCTGGTGAAGGTTACTAATGATATTCTCATAGCCTCAGACAATGGACTGGTGACCATTCTGGTTCTGTTAGATCTCAGTGCTGCCTTTGACACTGTTGATCACAATATTCTCATAGAAAGGCTTGAAAGTGTCGGTATAATAGGAACAGCACTAGGTTGGTTTAAATCTTATTTGTCTAACAGATTTCAGTTTGTTCAGATAAATGATAAATCTTCCTCAACCTCAATAGTTACTTGCGGAGTACCACAGTGTTCAGTGCTTGGGCCGATTCTTTTCATATATTTGCTTCCTATTGGTAAAATAATTAGGCAGCATGGGATAAAATTCCATAGTTACGCTGATGATACACAGCTATATATATCCATAAATGATGAATCCAATCAGTTAGGTAGACTACAGGCATGTCTGGAAGACATAAAAACTTGGATGACTCTAAACTTCTTGCTTCTGAATTCTGATAAAACAGAAGTTGTCGTCTTTGGACCGGTATCTCTGAAAAAGAAACTACTTAGTCAACCCCTTAACCTGGATGGCATTAAATTAGCCTCCAGTAATAAAGCAAAGAACCTCGGTGTTATTTTTGACCAAGATATGTCATTTAGATCTCACATTAAAGAAGTCTCTAGGATTTCCTTTTTTCACCTTAGGAATATTGCAAAAATTAGAACCATCCTGTCCAGGAATGATGCTGAAAAACTAGTCCATGCCTTTATTACTTCAAGACTGGATTACTGTAACTCTTTATTATCAGGTAGTCCACAGAAAACAATTAAGTCTTCAGTTAGTTCAAAATGCTGCAGCTAGGATTCTGATGAATATTAAAAGAAGAGATCACATTTCATTCCCTGTTTTAGCTTCTCTTCACTGGCTCCCAGTAAAATCTAGAATAGAATTCAAGATCCTCCTTCTGACATATAAAGCTCTTAATAATCTAGCTCCATCATACATAACAGACCTGATTGTTTCAAAAGATCCTAACAGGGCCCTTCGCTCTCAGACTGCAGGTTTACTGGTAGTTCCTAGGATTTCTAAAAGTAGAATGGGTGGCATATCATTCAGCTATCAGGCTCCCCTCCTATGGAACAGGCTCCCAGGGTTGGTTCGTGAAGCAGACAATTTGTATATCTTTAAAACTAGGCTTAAAACGTTCCTCTTTGACAAAGCTTACAGTTAGAGATATGTTAATAGGCAGTTAGAGACAGGTCAGACAGGTAGCTAGGAAGAGATAGGTTAATGTTAGTAGCTAGGTAGAGTATCAAAAGCTAGGAAGGGATATGAAGAGGTAGAGTAGCTACGTAGAGATAGATTAATGTAAGCCAAGTAGAGAGTGTTAGTAGCTAGGTCTCCTAGTAGCTAGGAGACAGGTTAATGTTAGTAGTCAGGTAGAGTGTCAAAAGCTAGGAAGAGATAGGAAGAGGTAGAGTAGCTAGGTAGAGATAGATTAATGTAAGCCAGGTAGAGAGTGTTAGTAGCTAGGTCTCCTAGTAGCTAGGAGACAGGTTAATGTTAGTAGCTATGCTGCTTTAGGCTGTTGGAGGACATTATTAGGGTCAGTTCCTACTTTCTCTCCTACTTCTCCCCAACTGCATGATGTGCTGTCAGTTCAAGCGCTAACCTGTTTTCTCTTAGTCTCTTCCTACAGTAGGTGCTCCTGACCCGCCCTGCTTGACGACCCTGACTAAGATGGCATTGCAGTGACGGAAAGTTCTCCACGTCCTGCAACAAACTTCTGCATCAGCTGTGTTGTTCTTTCTGTGTCTCTGTTCTGTGTCTCTGTTCTGTATTCTCCAAACCACAGACGGTCTCGGCAGATGACTGCTTGTGCTGAGCCTGGTTCTGCCGGAGGTTTCTTCCTGTTAAAAGGGAGTTTTTCCTTTCCACTGTCGCTTCGTGCTTGCTCAGTGTGAGGGATTGCTGAGAATTACACGACGCAATCTTCTGTGGTTCTCTAATTTCTAAATTAAACATTGTATTGTAATAACTCTTCTTGTAAAGTGCCTTGAGATTACATCTGTTGTGAAACGGCGCTATATAAATAAACTGAATTGAATTGAATTGAGAATTCACTTTGAAGCACATTTCAGTGTAGCTCCATTTATTCATTTATAAAGCACTTTATACACAACAAACTGAACATTCAAGGTACACATCAAATATACAAGTAAAAACACATAAAATCCATAAACAACTACTAGTTAATAATATGGAGATTCATATTGTAGAACAATTTATCCTCCTGGTTCACCAGCTTTGCTCTTAGCTTTCAATCAGTTACATTTGTATTGATGAGATTTTTAAATGCAATAAATCACAATTAGTGTTTAGGTTGCACTCTTTGCAACCCTCCTAGGTTTGTTGGAAATATAGGACACCTGATTGTTAGAGAAGACCCAGAATCATTAGGTTCATAAAAAAGTAAAAGGCATTGGTGTGTTTTAAATCACTTAAATCAGTCCTGAACATTCCTGATTGGTTCTATCAGCTCAGGAGGAACCAATAAAACAGAACTCTACCTGGTAGAAAGGGACAGTTAACGTGGGCGGGACAGTGGAGACGTTCCTGTTGGAAATAAATGAACAAAATGGTTCCATGTCACACTGGATCCAATAAAACGGCCCTCAGCTGGACCGGGGGGGGGGACAGCTTTATGGGCTTGCATCAGTAACCATGGAGCTAGAGACAACCTGCTGTACCGATCAACAGAACCCTCCAGTCACAAATTTTGCATCTATTCTTGTGGAACTGCACAATGTGCATGCTATTTGTCTGGCTGACATCAACAGCAGTAGTTGTGAATAACAATTTAATAATAATAATAATAACACGACTAATAATGAAATTCAATGAGTTAATTGAATTAAACTTGAGTTTTAAAACCTCCTACAAGAATTGAGTGTCCCTGTCGCCCAATAGGCATGGAAAGACAATGGCTTCTTTAAGCACAGTGCTTTTAAGAGCTCTGCCTGTGATTACCGACCAATGAGAATACACTGAGGGCGGTGCAAGCTCTGTTATCATCACTGGTCACAGGCCAATGAGGATGAGATTAGGGCATGCAAAAGGATGCTGGAGACGCATATCATTTATGGAAAATGAATCCCAACACAAACAAGATTCAGTTATGCATTTCTTGACAAATCTCTAACATTTCCTTACGTTTAATTCAAATCTGTCTATAACTTTTTGCTAAAAGACAGACAGACAGTAATCTGAGGTCTTTTGTTGAAGAGATAAACTGATAAGAGAAATAGTCTGTTTCTGTTTGCAGTTCCCCTGTTATACCACTAGATGCTGTGTGTACACACGGTTAAAACTGTTTTTATATTTAGGAATATTTCTATCCACAAGTATAACATGATAAACACCCCAGAATAGGCAAAATTATACAACAAACGGATTGTTTTAAACTGGCTGTGAGTCACAAGAGAAAAAGAGTCTCGAAGGTGTATGAAATTATGGTGTACGCTGACAGAACTGATTCCTCCGTCACCAAGTTTCTACTCAGTAGGGACGCTTAAGTTTGGGGTTACCTTGTCAGAACATCTGTGTGGAAATGTGTGGAAATTTAGTGACGGTCCCTAACTGAAACCACCACCTTCAGGAGCCTTTGGCGGCGGCGTATCTGCTCCATGAGCGCAGCTCTGGGAGAGATGTTGGAGGAAGTCTCTGCTGTAATGAAACTAATGTGTGTCTAATATCCAACTAACTTCACCATGGTAAATTTGGCATGTTATTTGGGGAAATTAATTTCAGATTACTGCTAAATAAGTTAGCTACGTCTATATGGTAACTTCCTCCGGAAGATTCATTGTTATTGCAGATCTTTTTTTTTCTTCTAAAAGTGGAGAGGATGGTTCTTTCCTGAAATTCGTAAAAATCCTCCGCTATTCCTGTAAGTCTATGGCTGAGGCAGTCAGAGTCTCTGCGGTGCTTAGTGTGCTTTAACCACAGCAACATTTGCTGCTTTCAAAGCTTCAAAGCAGCAAAAGCTAGCTACGCAGAAGCTAAGCTAGCTGCAGCCATAAAAACATAGACTTCAAACCATAGATATTATGTTTATGGCTTCAAACTAACGTGTGAACGTGCCTTAATGTTTGTTAGGACAGATGATGACTCAGGTCTCTGGTGTCCACCTGGGGTGTTTGGGGGACGGGTCCAGACTGAGCCCAGTTGCTGTCGGATATCAAGTATTTTAAGCTGAATCTGATACGGTCGGTATGCCTGGAAGGATCAACAACACAGTTTCTAAAATGTGTTGCTGACAACAAATAAAATACTGAAGCAGGGTGGCAACATCATCAATGGGTGTTTGGAGACGGAGGAAGACGAGGAAAAGCACAGATGGCATTAATCAATACAAAACCCACAAATCATTTGATAGACGTGAAGACAAAGAGCTGGACCACGTAAAATAAATCAACCTGAAAAACAGAAGAGAGCTCCATGTTGCACCTAAAACCCTCAGCATGAAATCACTTCAACTGGTGAGATGTGGAACCTTCTGGTGTCTGTAGAGCAGAAGAGAAACCATCCGGAGACTTTTAATGCATCTCTGCTTCCTCACTCTTGAATGAAAAATGCTAGCAGGACTCCAGAGAAGTGAACATTTAGCCATTTCATCCTCTAATGTCTGCAAACGGATCGGTCTAAAAGTCGCATGATGGAAGCTCTGGAGGACCAGACTAGAAACTCAGTAGATTGATACTGTGATTGTGTACTTTAATGAAAGCAACAGGGGAAGTTCTGCATTAATAATACAACAGTAGTAATCAGATCAGGCCATGAAACATCCCCAGTCTCCTTAAAGATCACATTTACCTGAGCTTCTCTACTACACTCAACCATCCAGCAATAACTTAGACAAACAACATTTAAATAAACCAGAAATCCTCCCGGACCACAGCCAAACCAGAACCTAGAGTTCCCCCTCCATTTCCCTGCCTGTTTTTGGTGAATATAAACCAACCTGGTCGGTGGCTGATAGTTTCTGGATCGGAACACAGATCCAGATTTCCGTGTCTCTGCTCCTCCGCTGTTTCCAGGCGCTGTTTGCCCTGCTGGCGCCACATCTCTATCGGCTACAATCCGTCCAGAACCTCCGCTAACAGAAACCAAGGAGACAGAACCGAACCGTAACCGTCTCATTCTTTCGTCATGCGGCTAATGCTATCTATCAGGTTAGCTAACGTTTATCCGGGGCGGAAAAGAGCGGACATGCGCTCACTCAGGCATCAGTTTAGCGTCAATAGATCCGCCATCTTGGAGAGGGAGGGATACCGAGGTGAATCTGCAGTTTAACGGTAAGAAAACCTAGTTAGTGATTAACTTCAACAGATTATATGATGAATATCCATACGGCTATTAACAAATTGAAGTAAACACATTTAGTTGGAGTGGTGACTATGTTGTTTAACACTCATCCACAAAAAAATAAGTTTTAACGGACTATTTCGACGGGGTCTGAGTGGCCATGATAATAGGAGTTACTGTTACCAACTTTCCTCATTTAAAATAAGGGACACAGGGCGTTATTCCCCACGGCCCGAGCCGTCCTACTCCAGGGGAGGTGTGGTTGTTTTAGTGAGGGGATCATCCAGAATGGTCATACCCCACTGAGCAATAGACGTCTATTAGACGTGCCGTCTAAATTCAAACCGAAATTAGACCGTCTATAATCGGTCTAAATTTTAGCCCGAATCTAGACGACACAATTTAATACATTTATTAATAAATATTAAATTAAAAAAATAACTGAAAGTTGTGTAAATGACGGCCAAGTACTGGATTAAAATGTTTTTAGCAGTCATTGATCAATGCACAATGTAAATTATATTTAGACTCGATTTAGACGTCTAAATTTATACGTCGTATCAACGTCTCTCTTTAGACCAAATTTAGATTATTTAATTAAATACATTAAAGAATGAACAGTGATAAAAAAAAAAACTAAGTTGCACAGCTGATGTCCAAATATAGGATTTGAATCATTTTAATTGTCATTGATCAATATAGAGTAAAGTTTAGATTTAGCCTTGATTTAGATGTTTATTCAACGTCTACATTAAAACCTGGTTTAGACCAGACGTATAAGTTATTTTAGTGGTAACCCCCGATCCTCACCACTAGGAGGCAGCAACACACTTAAAGTTCCGCTCGGTCTAATCGTCTTTATGGTGATATGAGGATATCGGAGTCCTCCGAACCAATTTATTTTACTCATTGGGACCACAATGTGTTAGAAAACGTTATTTCTTCAAATATGAAGGGTCGCATATAGGTGAGTGCTCAAAGGAAAGTTACTGAAACGTTGTTTTGTCCTACAATGTTTGTTATCCGTTTGCAGCATGGCTAGCAGGCTAGCTATAGCTTACCTGCTAGCTTGCTATTAAGTAGCCATTAAACCGAATGGTCCTTTGAAACCATGTACTTTGTATTAATGGATAATATCGCTGTGATCTCTGTGAAACTTAAAATATTTATCCATTTATTCTATTGCTGTGTTTGCAGAATCTGTTCAGAAAACTTTAAAAGAGGCTACGGAGTAAATTATCAGCTCAGCAATGGCTGAACATCTCAAACAAGCTCCAGCTCGAAGTGTTGGAGGGGCAATAAGAGGCCGAGGACACATTTGGTGTATTTTATTTATTTATTTACATTCTGGTTTAGGTTGATGAATTTTCCCAGAGTTTTTGTATATTTTTTTTTTTACAAATACCTACATTTTTATTTTAGTCATTTTGTACATTATACTACTTATTTTTCACCACAATCCTTGTTTAAATAAAATGAGCAAAATAAAATTTTTTGATTTTATATATTTGAATTTGTGCATTTATTTTATGGCAACGTATGTTTACAAATGTGTTGAAATTAACAACATGTATATTACACATTCATATGCTTGTGATGGTTGGATGTTTGAAAAATGTTTTGATTTATATTACAGTAGGATAGTTTGGTCAATGTTAAGCTTAAGAGATGTATTTATATCCAGTGGTAAAATAAGTATGGTGTTACTGAAACCGTTTTAAAACATCATTGTTATTTTAAAAGATAGTTTTAGGGAACCTGATTTAACATTCAATTTCAAAACTTTAATTTAATTTTAATAGGTTTGTTGTGATGAATTTAATAGATTGGAAAAGCTGGATTTATTAGAATATCATTAGGCTATAATACATTTAATAGACGTCTATACAACGTCTAAATGACGTCTAGATTATCTGATGGTGTGTAAATTTGGTATAAAAATAAACGTCTGTTAAACGTATAACTTTAGACGTCTAGAAATAGATGTTCATTAACTGTAATATCAACGTCTTACATTAGACGCGGCGTATAGAGGTAGTCGTCTTTTAGACTTCTATTAGACGGCTAGTCTAAACCTAGACGGCTGAAAAACTTTCATTTTTAGACCAGTGGTAGACCGATTCAAGCCTAGACGTCTACGGACCATATAGACGTTCATTAGACGTCTTTTAGACAGAAAAATGTTCGGTGGGACGTTAAGCTTGAAATGCTTTATTCACAATAAACACATGAATGCATAATTTCTGTAAGTTAGGCTACAAAAAGCTGCAATGTACTGTGTAATGCATCCACATAAAAAGAAAATAAAGTGTATACAACTTCTGTTAACTTGTGTAACTGGTCCTATTACTGCTTTTTACTTGCTTGTTTTTAATTTTCATACAAATTATTGTCTTGATTATTGTTTTATTGTAAATGCTTTCTTGTATTTTAATCTTCAAAGTGATTTATGCTCTCTGTTCTGTGTTCTAATCTAAATAATTTAAAGCACCTTGAATTGCCTTGTGTTGAAAGTGTTCTGTACAAATAAAATGACCTTTCCTTTTCTTAACAAGATGCAGTAACAAATGATGATGCAACATGAGGTCTGTTTGTTGAGCTTCCAACAATGTATTTACAATATTTTTTTCTAAAGTGATTGTATGGGGATATTGCAGATAAACCCTTAAACTTTTTTTACTGCTCATTTAAATACAAATTTAGGAGCGGGATGACTTTAAAATTAAATTGGTTTGCATGGTGTGTCTGAACAACAAACAAACTACATGTAATGACAAACATCTGTCCATAATTATGTTCCTCACTACGACACAACACCTGTTACAAGACCTTCAGTGGAGAAAGACGCACCTGAACGGTGCAACAGCGGAGAGACTGTACTGCGTATTAATACTTTTCTGTTTTAAATCTACTAAGGTTTATTACTAAGCAGTATTAAAACTAGTGAGAAATCTGAGTAAATGTTAATGTATGTCTGGGAAAAGTGTACAAAAATAGAGTGGAGAGGAGTTTTACAGCCTTAAAACATAATAACTGTAAAAAGTTGGAAAAAAATCAAAAAGGAAAATAACTTGATCCATTAGTGAAAGTAAAATATAGTGCAGTGAATTATTAATCTTTCGTTATTTGGATACTGCTGCTGAAATTTATATTGTGCATAAATTACTGTGCAGAAACGAAACATTGTCCACAGTCCCTAGATTTACCTTGATTTCTAATTTCTGACTCACTGAAAGCGCTGGATGGATAGATAGCGACAGCATTGCATCATCAGCGCAACTTCGGGAAAAATTCCCTCCTGATCCCTCCAACAAAACTCCATATGAACATTTTCCCCTTTGGGACTCGTAAACAAAACATTACAACAACAATATTGTCTCACTCCCAGTCCGCTCTCATTAAATAAGTCGTGAAATTTATTTATTTATTTTTTGCACCTAAAACAACTTTATGCGGATCATAGCTGCCCTATTGCAGGACTGTTAGCTGTAAGTTAAATTAGAAGTTTTTCCACACAGAACGATGTTGGGGTTGAAAAGGGAGCAGGTTTTATTGTTGCGCATTCTGCTGGTACAAGTTCATATCATATCCAACATTGTTCTTTGTGCTACCGTGTGGATTTTAATAACTCTTCCCAACCAAAAGCCTTGTTGGTGATGTTTAAAAAGAAAAAAACAGTTAAACTTATGGTTTTTAACTTGTTTTGATTTAATAAAGATGTGATTTTTACCACGTTTATAAACTGCAGTGCATATTGTAATGAAACATGAAAATAATTAATATTTAAAGGCTAAATGAATTTTAAATAACTGTCGACAGCCATCCTCAAACCGCATTCAAGTTTATAATTATCGTCCCCAGCAATTTTAAAAACAAACTGACGCCTTTGGTGGTAGGTATAAGCTTGTCCCTGTAAGGTCCATTTTCCTTTGCCTTGACTTTCTGCATTGCTCTACTTTTCTACTTTCCTTGTATTCGCACATCTGTCCCGCCGAAATAATAAACAGTGTGAAGAGGCCCATCCTGGGTTGGACATGGTCAGCAAAGACAAACACAAGGCAAATTGTAAATAGTGCAGCGAGTGTTTCTCAGTCGCACACTGAGAACACTGGCTGCACAGCACGGCAGGAACACAAGAATGCAGAAAAACACGTCTGTGAGGGTTATGCGATATGTAAGCTAAAATATTCAGAATAGATTACATGTATTGTGCATTTTCAAATATGTCTCGTCCATGTACAATTTTATTTTTGTTGGATTAATTGTGGAGAGTTTTGTTGTTTTTAAAGCCAGTAGGCTTAGGCATAGTCTATTAGTCAATCAATATACATGAAATGTAATTAAAAAAAATATATACATTTTATATTTTAGAGAAATAGCCAATACATTTTAAGTTACCGGATGTCATTTCCGCCAGCGTGAATAATAACCTTACTGTATTTACGCTTATTCTTAGCCAGCAGTTTCAGGTGGGATTTTATGTCGCCTGTTCTGGCCCCTGGAAAACATTTGACTTTTATCGATGGTGTCTCTAAAGCCACGTTTGGACTATGGAGCTGCCAATTACCAGAGTCTGTTTCTCTGAGTGGGGAAAATCTGTTTGAAACACGGACAGGTTGGTGGTGTCCTTTGGGCAGAGAACTATGCTTTCTACGTACCGTCACCCAGCCGTCCTGAGATCACAGCTGTGAGGGTTCTGTTGGAGGACCGCTAGGTGATTCTATCCTTGTTGGCTCTGATCTGGCTAACGGGCCTCGACTATTTACTGGATTCTCAACAGCGAGGAGCCGGGCCTCTAACTCTGAAACCCTCGCCTCCAAAGAAAATGCTACATTTATTACACTTACCATTATCAGTAAACGAGGCAGGGGAGTAACTAAACATCTGACACAGAGAACAGGAGAGAGGAGCCACAGAGGGAGAAAGAGACAGAAGAGATGTAGCCATAGCTGCTATGAAGCTAAGCTAAAGAGATCTTAGCACACCAAGAACAACCGTTTGAAACACAAAGGGTTCCCAAAATGTAAAGTACACCAACTGGAAATAAGTGTAGTAGTGTACAATGCTGCATTCAGACTGCCCCATGCGTCAGCGTCAGTTGCGGCAAGATTACATGTAAAGTCTATGGTGGAGTACGTCAGAGGTCCGTCAAAGTCTCTGCGTTGCATTGAGTAAGTTGGCTCCGTCAACGACGCTTGCATTTCATACGGCAACATACCAACGCATGCGTCACAGAAGTTCAACAAGCTGAACTTTTGACGGATCCAACAGAGTTAACGCAGTGCGGCAACCAATCAGCTTCTCACTGTAGTGATGTCACTATACACGTATATTGAATGAAGCGTGGGTCCAGTGAAAACATTTTCAACAAACGCAGATTTAAAAAATCAGAAATAACACTTACCAAAGACAGATGGACAGGCGTTCCTAAGGAACTATAGAGAACCTGTAGCTGGTGTCCTGGTAGGAGATTTAAGCTCCGATGTGGCCAAGGAGGTCGTAAAATTAGGCGCGGGACAGACAGAAGTAGTGCTGAAAGCGAACCTCATCCATACGCAGCTCCTGGAGCAAATGTTTAAACTCCCCAAACTCAGACCGCATCTGAATAATGAGCACTGATGCACCCAATGTCAACGTTGTCTAGCTTTATCTAGCTAATAAAGCCAAGCCACTCTCTCGTTACGATCCGCCATAGTTCAGAACGTACGGCAACAGAGGAAGCCCCGCCCACGCGTTGTTTTTTCCTCAGAAGCAGGCTATGGAAGCCAAAAAGTACATACGTCAAACTTACTCCGTTGGATGCGTTGCTCGACGTATCCTACGGATGCGGTCTGAATGCAGGTTAAGAAGAAAAAGTCCAGTTGCCTTCATTTAAACTCTAAGGACCAAATGGGCAACTAAGTTCTTATTGTGTTAGACATAAATCAGGCCTCTGCTGTTTTTCCTGTTCTGTTTTTTTACACGGGTTTAATTTGCTTTTCTTTGCTTTGTCCACACATACACACACACACACACACACACACACACATACACACCTAAAAACAGCTTAATATCATAACAAAGTATTATTTAAAAACATCACAACCCTTACAACTTGTTAAGGTGCTAATAAAAAAACTTCCCATGTCATCTGACCGTAATCCCCAACTTGAACAAGGTACTTAATGTTTCCCTTTCTGGGAGCTGACAGCAGGCTAAAGAGTTACTGAGGCCCTGGAGAACCACTGTGGTTTGAACAGCTGATCAGACACACAGTGCAGTGCCAACCACCGGTACAGAAACCACTCATATGCTGCATTATTTTCTCCCATTGAAGCCTGTGAGTCAGGGAATGCCTGCTTCGGAGCGTGTTTACGACTTCTGATCACTTCAACTTCAGTAATGTTCCCTGACGTTAAAACTGTGGCTGGAGTGGGGCTTTAATCCTGTTCTCCTGTGGCAGCAGAGCGCAGATTCAGCCTTCAGAACATCATCCTAACCCCCAGGCAAAGTCCCAAACCGTATATACCAACCTCTCACTATTTAATAACACAAACACAGCTCAAAATTTTACATTTAATTTCATTGTTTATACGTAGGGCCACAATCAGTGGTTTTTGTCATTGTGGAACTAAAAGTGACACATTCATCTGCTTGATGTGTGATCGCAAGCGGAGACCAATCTAAATTTGTTCAGATTGAGTATTAAAATAAGTAGCTGCTGCCCCTCTGGTGAACTCTGGTACTGCAACTTATTTCCGAGCAGCTTTTTTCCTCTTTCAAAAAGTAAAATCCTGATTTGGGGCTTCTCGGAAAAAATCTGGGGCTCAAGCCCAAGTAGCCACCCCCTAACTACGCCCTTGCTTGCAACCATCAAAAGAACATGTAGGACACAGCATTGGTCTCTAGTGAGAGTCTCTGATATTCAAGTCCAGAAGGAAAATAAGAGGATCCATGGGTAAGTCTGTTCTTATGATGTCTTCTTTTTTATGTTCTCCCAGAATGCTCTTATAAGTGAGTTGACTAATTTATAATTACAAAATCCTCCTGCTGCAACCATGTTTCTGATAGGCAATGTACATATAACACATTGCTTTTGGTAAAACCCCAAGATATTAGGCATATTAGTAGAATCACACAGATATCTAGGGACAATTATCGACTCTAAATTAAAATTCGAGGAAAACTTTGAAGCTGTCTGTAAAAAAGGACAACAGCGCCTGTATTACCTGAGAAAACTGTACCACTTTCATATAGACAAGACTTTGATTACATTATTTTATCATGCTTTTATTGAATCTTTTATATCTTTTTCTTTAGTGTCATGGTTTGGGTCTGCTTCAATTAAACACAAGAATATCTTAAATCAAATTGTACGATGGTCAAGCAAACGGACTGGTGAGTCCCAGATGCACGCCTCGTCCCTGTAGGCTAAACAACTACAGCGGATAGCTTTGGCCATCTTAGAAGATAGCCTACACCCATTGAATAAGGAATTTCAGTATTTCCCTTCTGGACAGAGGCTAATAGTCCCCAGATGTAGGACTGCAAGATTTAAACTGTTTTTTTTCCAGCTGCGGCCACTCTGTTGAACAAACTAGAGATTATCTGCACATAATGCACAAGCACTTTAGTCATGCAATAGCATCTACTCTATGTTTTAACATGTGTTTATGTCATGGTTTTATCTATGATTATACTGTACGTCTATATGTTTTATGTAACATTCTTAACCATGTTGTACAGTCTCTTTTTATCTGTCACATATTGTACGTTTAATTGATTGTGTGTCATGTGGTGATGAAGGATGTCCTGCCTCCTAGACGGCAAACCTAGTTTACCTATGGGTACCAATAAAGTACCCTGGAACCTGTTTTTCAAAAGGAACAAAGTAGGATTCGATAACAGTTGGTTCCCTCATAACCGTTTCCCACTCTGGGTGTTTTGTTATATAATTATTAATCTGTAAAAATCTAAATAGGTTGGTTGGGGGAAAATAAAACTCTTCTTGCAATTGTGAAAATGATTTAAGTGTCTCCACAGAACAAATTATGCATTACAATCAAACCATTTACAACCCACCTTTTGAAAACTGGATCTGATATTGACAGTAAAAATTTAACGTTACCTTTGATGGGCATTGCCCGAGATAGCCCCCCTGTTCTACCAAGACATTTTTGGATTGAGTTCCATATCTTAAATGTTTGTTTTACCCATGGGTTATTCTTTTTAACCTTTTTCATAGCATGTTTACTCATAAAGGGAAGAATTTGCAGTGGCAGTCCAGGAAGTGAATTTTGTTCAATTGTTAACCATTGAGTTTCCTTATCTCCAATTACCCAATATGAAATTGTGCAAATATGTATTGCCCAGTAGTAAAGCCTTGGGTCAGGGAGTCCAAGCCCTCCCTTCTCCTTGTTTGTTTTCAATATTTTCAAATATATTCCTGGTTTTCCATTTTGCCAGATAAATCTTGACATTATTTTATCTCGTACTTTCAATGTGGATTGTGGCACCACGATTGGAAGAGATTGTAAGAGGAATAAAGGTATCGTTTAAATTTTTTCACCTTTTCTACTCTACCCAGAAGTGAAAGTGGGAGCATATCCCATCTCTCAGCATCTTTTTAAATTTCCTTAATTATTTTTTCATAATTGGAGTTACACAATTGCATGGTTTTAGGTGTAAGGAAAAGTCCATCCATCCATCCATCCATCCATCTTCTTCCGCTTATCCGGAGTCGGGTGGCGGGGGCAGTAGCCTAAGCCCCACAGGAACAGTGGAACACCTTCTCCAAGTCCACAAAACACATGTAGACCGTTTGGGCGAACTCCCACGCACCCTCCAGGACCCTGCTCAGGGTGTAGAGCTGGTCCAGTGTTCCACGGCCAGGACGAAAACCGCATTGTTCCTCCTGAACCCGAGGTTCGACTGTCCGTCGGACCCTCCTCTCCAGAACACCCGAATAGACCTTACCAGGGAGGCTCAGCAGTGTGATCACCTATAGTTGGAACACACTCTGTGGTCCCCCTTTTTAAAGAGGGGGACCACCACCCCGGTCTGCCAATCCAAGGGAACTGCCCCCGATGTCCACGCAATATTGCAGAGCCGCGTTAACCAACACAGCCCTACAGCATCCAGAGCCTTGACGAACTCCGGTCGAATCTCATCCACCCCTGGAACCTTTCCACCGAGGAGCTTTTTAACAACTGCGCTGACCTCAGCACCAGAGATTGGAGAGCCCGTCCCAAAGTCCCCAGACTCTGCTTCCAAACAGGAAGGTGTGTCGGTGGGATTGAGGAGGTCTTTGAAGTATTCCATCCACCGACCCAAAACGTCCCGTGTCGAGGTCAGCAGCACACCGCCCCCACTGTAAACAGTGTTGGTGGCAGACCGCTTCCCCCCCCGAGACGCCGGTTCAGAATCGCTTCGAAGCCACACGGAAGTAGTTCTCCATGGTCTCTCCAAACTCCTCCCACGCCCGGGTTTTTGCCTCACCGAGTATCCGAGCCGCACTCGGCTTGGCCTGCCGGTACCTATCAGCTGCTTCCGGAGTCCCATAGGCCAAAAAGGCCCGATAGGACTCTTTCTTCAGCTTGACAGCATCCCTCACCACCGGTGTCCACCAGCAAGTTCGAGGGTTGCCGCCGCGACAGGCACCAACTACCTTGCGTCCACAACTATGGTCAGCCGCTTCGGCAATAGAGGCACGGAACATGGCCAATTCGGACTCAATGTCCCCCGCCTTCCCCGGGACGTGTTCAAAGTTCTGCCGGAGGTGAGAGTTGAAACTCCTTCTGACAGAAGACTCTGCCAGACGTTCCCAGCAGACCCTCACAACACGTTTGGGCCTGCCAGGTCTGTCCGGCGTCCTCCCCCACCGCCGGAGCCGACTCACCACCAGGTAGTGGTCGGTGGATAGCTCCGCCCCTCTCTTCACCCGAGTGTCCAAAACATGCGGCCGCAAATCAGATGAAACGACAACTAAGTCGATCATCGAGCTGCAGCCTAGGGTGTCCTGCTGCCAAGTGCACACATGAACACCCTTATGCTTGAACATGGTGTTCGTTATGGACAATCCATGACGAGCACAGAAGTCCAATAATAAAACACTGCTCGGGTTCGGATTGGGGGGGGCCATACCGCCCAACCACGCCTCTCCAGGTCTCACTGTCATTGCCCACGTGAGCGTTGAAGTCTCCCAGCAGAATGAGGGAGTCCCCAGAAGAAGCACTCTCAAGCACCCCCTCCAAGGACTCCAAGGAGGGTGGGTAATCTGAGCTACTGTTTGGTGCATAAGCACAAACAATAGACAGAACCCGTCCCCCCACCCATAGGCGGAGTGAGGCTACCCTCTCATTCACCGGGGTAAACCCCAACGTACAGTAAAGTATCGGATTCAATTTGTTGGTTTTCTGTATGAGACCATATTGTCTTGTTCTGACGGCCATTTCCCTACCATCATCATTGCATTAGATTTATTTGCGTTAATCTTGTATCCTGAGACACAATTACAACTGTTAAGAAACAGCAAGATATCATCAGCAAAGAGTGCCAGCTTATGTTGGATACATGCATCATATCATATTATTCCTTGTACAATATATAAGGATTGGCTCTTAGTTCTGCTACCGGCTCGATGCTGAGAGCAAATAAACATGGGAATAGTGCATCCCCCTGTCGGTTTAATCAGAGTTTTGATGCAATTCTGAGCTCTATGCTATGATATAGGTCAAAATTTTCACGTCTACACATAAAAGCCTTATTGGACGCTAGAAGGTGCATAGAATTGGGTCCTTATTCTCTTTTTGTATCACAATAATCACTGCTTCAGACCATGAGCTCAGGGGGTCTGTCTCTGTTAGCATATAGTTATATACTTACTTAAAATAGTTATCAATTTGTTTGAGAAGGTCTTATAATATTTTCCTAGGAAACCATTTAACCCAGGTGTTTTACCATTTTTATTATTATTGAATATTCCTAATTTCTTCCTCTTTTATTGGATTTATCTTTATGTCTGCTTCTTCCTCTGATAATTTGGTCATTTTGAAAAATCTCTTAAATCTTTTCCTCCTTCCCTGGTAGTGTCACAGATCTTCCTGTCTGATCATCCTGTTGTCTTTCCCCCTCTGGCCACACCCCATTTCCCCATTGCTGCCCTGATTGCTTCCACCTGCTGGTCTCTATTTAGATCGCCTCTCACACTTATCGAGCCAGTTGCAAGATCGTTGTCTGCCTCATGCCCACAGCTGCCAAGCCAAGCCAAGCCAAGCCAAGACAAGGTTCTATGACAACCACTGTTTTTTGCCCTTAACTTGCTGGTTCTGTGAGTAGCAAGTTTTCCCTCTCAACTGTGCTGACTTTTTACCAGAAAGATCTGCCCATGGCCTGGCCTTGTTGGTTTTTCTTGGACTTTTCTCATAGTATGGGACTCCCTTGTGTTTTGCCCTGGACAGTTTTTTGACCATGCTGTTTTGATCTGTGGGATTTTTTGTTCGTGCTTCCCCCTGAGAGTTCCGGGACCCTTAGTTGAATTCCTCACTGCCCTAGAGTTAAGTTTTTGTTCTACTGTGGATTAATCCCTTTCCTCTGGCTCTTCATGTTGAAGAAGTGATCCTGGCTATTGAACATAGGCTGCTGTCTTCCCCGGAAGCTGGAATCGGAGACCAGAGGCGCCCTCTTTTCAGGATCCCTTGGTTCATCGTTGTTTGAATAAAAGATCTAACCTTCCTTTGCCTTGTTGGTTGAGTACTGGGTTCAGATAGTTCAGTAACCTGACAGTACGATCTTGCCAACATGGACCCACAACCAACTTCTGAGTGGTGCACCAAAGTAGAGAATACCATTGGTGGACTAGAGAGAAGCGTTCAGGAAATATTACACGGACTCTCAGCACTAAGTAAAAGCCATTCTCCTGTTAATCCTCCTACTTCTGTCTCTACAGTTTCTCCCTCCATCTGTGTTCCCTCCAATGAACCCAAGTTGCCGCCTCCAGAACGCTTCGATGGCGACCCTGATCAGTGCAGACCGTTCCTGACACAATGTTCCCTGCTGTTCGAGCTTCAACCCTCTTCTTTTCCCTCTGAACAGGCCAAGGTAGCTTATACCATCTCACTACTGTCTGGTCGGGCGAAGCTGTGGGGGACTTCTGAATGGGAGAGTGATGCTGGGTCTTGTTACAACTTTGCCGTGTTCTCAGAAGAGATGAAGAGAGTTTTCGACCCTATTCGTCCTGAGAGGGAGGCATCACGTAAACTATTGTCTCTCAAACAGGGATCACAACCAGTGACTGATTATATAATCAACTTCCACTCTCTTATGTCAAGTTGTCATTGGAATAATGATGCATTATATGATGTGTTTTATCAGGGGCTGTCTGAGGAGATCAAGGACGAGATAGCCACCCGAGACCCCCCCAAATCTCTTCAGGCACTCGAACAGCTAGCTACTCGGATTGATCAAAGATTTCGAGAGAGAAGGAGAGAGAGGACTTTCTCTGCCAAGCAGAGGAGCCATAACACAACACAGGTCAACCCTCTAGGTCAGGCTTGCTCATTACCCACTCGGTCATCTGAAAATTCTGAGGAACCTATGCAACTAGGAAGAACCAAGTTGTCTCTTCAAGAGAGGGAGAGGAGATTTAGAAATCGCCTCTGCTTCTACTGTGGGGGGGGGAATCATCAGGCAAAGAACTGTTCACTAAAAGGTCAGGCTCAGTAAAGGAGCAGGGGTCTTTACTGAGCCCAATGTTTAACTCAAGAAATGCCCCTCAGGGTGGCTGTACCATCAAGTTCACAGACTCGCCTGTCACAAGAGAGACACCTGTCTTTATAGACTCTGGAGCTGACGGAGACTTTCTGGATGAAGGACTGGCTCACGAGCTGCAAATAGAAGTAACCCGTCTGGAACACCCACGTGAGGTTTTTGCCATTGATGGTCACAAGATTGCCCAGGTAACCCTTTGTACTAGACCAATTTCTGTGTTAATTTCAGGAAATCATCGTGAGGTGATTTCTTTCCTTCTCGTTCACTCGCCCGATATCCCAGTTATTTTAGGCCGTCCATGGTTGGTTAAACACAACCCAGTCATTAATTGGAGTACTGGTGAGGTACAGTCATGGGGCTCTTCATGTTCTTCTGTTTGTTTACTGGAGGCTCAAGCCGGTTCAAGGGAGAATAAATCTGAATACCCTGATTTATCCAAGGTTCCCCACGAATATCATGACCTCTATGAGGTATTTAATAAATCTAGGGCCACTTCGCTGCCTCCCCATAGACCCTATGATTGCCAGATTGATCTGCTGCCCGGCACTACACCCCCAAGGGGCAGACTTTATTCTCTTTCTGGCCCAGAGAGAGTGGCCATGGAAAGTTACATTTCTGATTCTTTAAAAGCTGGCCTCGTTAGAACATCTTCTTCTCCCGCTGGGGCTGGTTTCTTTTTTGTTGGCAAGAAGGACGGGTCTTTGAGACCATGTATTGACTATCGCGGCCTTAATGACATTACTATAAAGAACCGGTACCCCCTGCCCCTCATGTCATCTGCCTTTGAACTCCTTCAGGGGAGCACAGTCTTTACCAAACTAGACTTGCGTAATGCTTATCACCTAGTTCGTATTAAGGAGGGAGACGAATGGAAGACAGCCTTCAATACTCCGTCAGGCCACTATGAGTATCTAGTGATGCCTTTCGGGCTTACTAATGCTCCTGCAGTTTTTCAGGCCCTAGTCAATGATGTGTTGAGAGACATGCTAAACAGATTTGTTTTTGTGTATCTCGATGACATATTAGTCTACTCCAAAGACCTTGTTTCACACGTTAAACAAGTTCGAGAGGTTCTCCACAGATTACTACAGAATAATCTGTTTGTCAAGGCTGAGAAGTGTGATTTTCACTGTTCCTCTGTATCTTTTCTGGGCTTCATCATTTCCCCAGAGAACCTTAGCATGGATCCATCCAAAGTAGCTGCCGTACTGGAGTGGCCTGTACCTTCTAATGTAAAGGAGCTTCAACGATTTTTGGGCTTCGCGAACTTCTATCGACGGTTCATTAAAGGCTACAGTTCAGTTGCAGCGCCCCTCCACAGACTCACCTCCTCCAAGACTCGGTATTTCTGGTCCCCTGATGCCCAGAGAAGTTTTGACCAGTTGAAGGTCTTGTTCACTTCTGCTCCCGTGCTACGATTCCCTGATCCTTCTAGACCTTTTATTGTTGAGGTAGATGCCTCAGATACCGGGGTGGGGGCTGTGTTGTCTCAGCTGCATGCTGATGATGGCAAGTTGCATCCTTGTGCGTTCTTTTCTCGCCGTCTCTCCCCCTCAGAACGCAATTATGATATTGGAGATCGTGAACTTTTGGCAATCAAACTGGCCCTTGAGGAGTGGAGACACTGGTTAGAGGGAGCCACACACCCTTTCACTGTGTGGACAGACCATAAGAATCTCGAATACCTCAAGACTGCTAAACGGCTAAATCCTCGCCAGGCCAGGTGGGCGCTGTTTTTCAGCAGGTTTGACTTCTCCCTGTCCTATCGCCCTGGGAGTAAGAACATAAAACCTGATGCTCTATCAAGACTTTTTCAGTCTCCTTCACAATCATCCGTCTCGGAGGTGCCGGACTTTATCCTACCACCCAAGACCAGATTGGCTGTAACTAGACTGGAGAGATTGCTCAAGCGACGCTATGCTTCATATCCCCCTCTGGCTCAATGTCCTAAGGGCCGTTTGTTTGTGCCAGAATCAATGATTTCTATGGTGCTACAATTCTGTCATTGTTCTAAACTCTTCTGCCACCCTGGACTCACTAAGACACTGTCCGTGGTTCAGTCCAGTTTCTGGTGGCCTTCTCTTAGGAAGGACACAAAGGAGTTTGTTGCTGCTTGTCCGGTCTGCTCTCGAGTCAAACCCTCACGGCAACCCCCAGCAGGGTACCTCAGGCCCCTACCCATTCCTCGTCGACCTTGGTCACATTTGTCTATGGACTTTGTCACTGGTCTTCCACCATCCCAGGGTAAGACTGCTCTCCTAACCATTGTTGACAGATTTTCTAAAATGGTACATCTTGTTGCCCTCAAGAAGCTCCCCTCGGCTGCTGAACTTGCAGAGGTAATGGCGCAGGAGATTTTCAGACTCCATGGTATTCCTCGCAATATAGTTTCTGACCGGGGGCCTCAGTTTATTTCCCGTTTCTGGCGGGCATTCTGCTCTCTACTTGGAATCAACTTAAGTCTGTCCTCTGGCTTCCATCCTCAGACAGATGGACAAACCGAGCGAATGAACCAGGAAGTGGAGACCAAGCTACGGGCTCTCTGTACAGATGCCCCTAGTCGGTGGACGCAGAACCTCCCATGGGTTGAGTATGCAATCAACGGGTTGCCATCTAGCGCCACAGGTTTGTCGCCGTTCCATGTGGTTTATGGATATCAGCCACCTGTTTTTTCTGTACAGGAGAGGCCCACCCTGGTTCCAGCTGCACATGTGGCTATCCGACGCTGTCAGCGAGTTTGGAGACAGGCCAGAGCAGCTCTATGCAAGGCATCGGCAGTTTACATCCGGTCAGCCAAACGTCATCGTTCTCAGGCCCCAAGATATTTGGTTGGGCAGAGAGTGTGGCTCTCTACAAAGGACTTGCCAATTAAAGTGGAGAACCGCAAGCTGGCACCTCGTTTTGTGGGTCCTTTTCCTGTGACCAAGATAATAAACCCAGTGGCTGTACGAATAAGACTCCCCCCTACCATGCGTGTACATCCCACTTTTCATGTTTCCCGTATTAAACCAGTGTCATTGTCCAGGGTCGTCAGGTGCCGCCCCTAGGGGAAGGGGTAATGTCACAGATCTTCCTGTCTGATCATCCTGTTGTCTTTCCCCCTCTGGCCACACCCCATTTCCCCATTGCTGCCCTGATTGCTTCCACCTGCTAGGTCTCTATTTAGATGCCTCTCACACTCTGAGCCAGTGCAAGATCGTCTGTTGCCTCCTGCCACAGCTGCCAAGCCAAGCCAAGCCAAGGTTTATGCAACCACTGTTTTTGCCCTTAACTTGCTGGTTCTGTGAGTAGCAATTTTTCCTCCTCCACTGTGCTGACTTTTTACCAGAGGATCTGCCCCTGGCCTGGCCTGTTGGTTTTTCTTGGACCTTTCTCTAGTATGGACTCCCTGTGTTTTGCCCTGGACAGTTTTTTGACCATGCTGTTTTGATCTGTGGGATTTTTTGTTCGTGCTTCCCCCAGAGAGTTCCGGGACCCTTAGTTGAATTCCTCACTGCCCTAGAGTTAAGTTTTTGTTCTACTGTGGATTAATCCCTTTCCTCTGGCTCTTCATGTTGAAGAAGTGATCCTGGCTATTGAACATAGGCTGCTGTCCTCCCCGGAAGCTGGAATCGGAGACCAGAGGCGCCCTCTTTTCAGGATCCCTTGGTTCATCATTGTTTGAATAAAAGATCTAACCTTCCTTTGCCTTGTTGGTTGAGTACTGGGTTCAGATAGTTCAGTAACCTGACAGGTAGTTGCTCTTCCTTATTTAAGTCTCAATTAATACTTTCCAAATTCTTTTGTAATATCACTCGGCTGCCTTAATATTGCATTTGTAAGATTGCATTTTATTTTACCCACAACTCTGTTAAGCCAGGCGTACACTGTGCGATTTTTCAGGCTCATACTGTATGAGTGAATTGCAGGGTTTAAAAGTTCACAGCTCACAACTCATGTGCTCACACTGTACGAACCGCTGTTCTGATGCGACCTGACTGCTCTCACTGCACGACATGACAGACCCGGAAGCAGAAGAAAAACACGAGAGTGAGATGCGCGCCTCAGAATTGCGAGGATGCGCTCAAAAGACAAAAGCGCTGCCCTGGAAATCTGTGCCGTTTTTTGTGTGGAAACACCATTTATGTCAAAGACCAGAAGTACTTCCGCGGTAACGATGGTGACACGCATGCGCAGTATGAGAAATAGCTCATAGCATTGCTTCCACAATGCAAGTCATTCACGAGGGGCGACTAGGATTTCCAACAAGTTTGATTTTCTTGCGACCGATTGGGAGCTGGTCGTGAGGTGTAAATTGCCTGTCGTTTCCCAATGTACACTACACGATGCAACACGCACGATTAAGCCAAAAGTTGCATGAGTGACAAATCAGACAATGTACGCCTGGCTTTAGACTGAGCTTTCCGTAATTGGAAAGCTAACAAATGGCTGGCCCTATTTCCATATTCATAATATTTTATATTTAAGAAACAGAGAGCTCCTTCTGCTTTGTAGGTTAGTCTCCACATTGGGTCTCCAGTATTTAAACTGGTTGTGCGATCCTATTTTTAACTTAAGAGCAGCATAGTCTGATATAGTTATTGGTTCTATGAAACATTCCCTAATTCTGTGAGAGTCACCACCTGATATCAAGAACATATCCAATTGAGAGCAACTACAATGCACTGGAGCCATGAAGGTACTTTTAAGTAACGCCAAATATCTATCAGCCCCAGCTCTTCCATTATTGCAGTCAGAGTTCTCATTTTTTCGATATAGGTCCAAGCAATTGAAATCTCCACCGATCAAAATAATTTCCTCAGCTTTGTCTACTAAAATTTAGGCTATAGTTTTGAAAAATTTGGGAAAATCCTCATTAGGGTAGAAAAGCAAAGCAATTTTGTTTCCTCCAATTTCACCTGTCACCATCACATACCTCCCCTCCTTGTCTGTATGTGTTTCTCTATGATGTTCTTTAATTCATTCGAAGGGCCAACCCCCTTTTTCTTCTAAATGATGAAGCATATACCTGATCCACCCAGTCTCTTTTTAATTCCCCTGGATCATTGCAATAGAACACAGCATCTTTTTTAATTGATTGAGATTTTTTTTCCCTTTCAATTAGGGTACTTATTCCCTTCATATTAAAGCTAATGCAATTTAGAGTATTCATGAAATAGATATATATTTTATTTCCATGTTACAGTCTTTGCCTCAAACCCAAACTCATAACTCGTAAGACTTTTGGCAATTACTAAGGGAGACCATAGCCCACAACCAATCTCAACGCTGTAAGAACACCAAAAGAGATAACAGAACATATAAAATAAAAATGACTTCCACATACCCAACCAGTATTTAGAAATTGAAAGATTTATCACATTCCTGATAATGACCGCAAAATTGTGTGCAGCGCTAAAAATTTTGCTCGAGTGGGTTGTCCTTAATTAGCAGGTGATTTACTAAGATTGCGTGAGCTATTCTTATCAGGCTCAAGCAGCAGTATTCAAATGAGGAGTTGCAGGTCTAACAGGCGTAATGCTCTCTGCGTTGTGTTGATAGATCAGCCAGAGCCTGTTTTTGCGATGCTGTGCGGTTTGCGCAAACCATTGATAAACTGGCCCTCCGTGTTTGGCTTAGTGCATCCAGCACATGATGCTGATGCAGCAGCTCCATGTGCCGCTCTGTGGCTTGCTATCCTCCTTCACGGCACGTCTGTTTCCTCAAAATAAAACATATTTCCCGAACGTAGTCAAATCAAACTTTATCAAGGTCACTCATCTCCATGAAGAAAGCTTTTGCATCGGCGCTGGATACTGTCACTGCATCCCTCCTGCATTTTCCTCCCGCTGTATTTCACCTGTAGCGCGCCTGCTCAGGCTCCATCCTCACGTCTTCATCCTCTCGAATGATCAAAGAAAATAAGGGTGCCTTTATACAGCTACTGTCTCTGGCTCCAGGCTGCTTCAAAATTGTTTCTTTAGCTGCTGTGTAGCTGTTGGGTTCTTCGGTGTAGCAGCTAGCGCTCTGTGGACTCGCTCAATCTGCATGTTGTTAATCTGTAGTGTTAGCTGTATAGTTGTTTGGATTAGCTCCCTCACAAAGGCAGCCACATCCTTCCTTTTGCTGCCTTCTGGCACACAGTATATTCGCAGATTATTTCTTCATGACCTGTTTTGCAGGTCTTCACATCTGGCTGTCAGGTCCATATCCCTCTGCAGCAGAAATTTAATCACCCTCTTGTGTCCTTGTCCGCCTTCCAGACTACTAACTCGGTTGTACGTTTTGGCCATCCTCTTTTCAAGTTTAACCATGTCATTTTTCAGTTCTTGCAGTGTGGAGTGTAGTATGGTTAGTGATAATTTGGTTTGTGAGTGACTTTCTCTGTTTTCTTGCCTCAGTCTCTCCACTTCTCGTAGTATTTTGTTCTCTGCGTTGCCCTCATTCGCCATGTTGTTAGCGTCTCTGTTGCTGACAATAGCCTGTGGCAGAGTTAGTTGCTTTGTAGGTTGTTCTTTTCCATAGTTGCTTCTGGTTTTTTTGAGGCTTTGCTCCTCAAAGGTGTTGCAATGGTGAATCTTGCTGTTTCGCTGACCAGGTCAGAGGTTTTGTTAGGGTATTTAAGATTTTCAGACAGAGTACTGTTTTCCAACATTGCATCATTCTTTTTTACTTTTTCCTCTTCTAAAATCCTTTAAAGCATTTTATGCCATCTGTTTCTAAGAGCTGCTACATGAACAAAGTTGATTATTTCCTGATAAATAAATTCTGGTGGATATTTAATTGAGGCTCCAAAGCCATATCACTAACACTGCCACACAGTGCTATTTCATTTTTTTTTTTTCTACCACTAAACCTGTGACATATAGCAGGCAATGGGGTTTAGTGCTGGTTCTGCATGACTGCCTACATTCACACTTTCCTGCGTTTAGAATTATATTGCTTAATTAACTACCTATCTCTTGATTATCCCGCTAAGGGTGACAAGCAGCCAATCCTAAAGTCTGGTACTGTAATTTTACAGAACATGTTATTTTGCCAGGTAAAGAAAAGAGAAATCATGCCAACAGTTCAGCTCATCTCCTTGAACCCCAGCTCCACCTAAGTACTGAATGTGAATACCCTGTTGAAAAGTTGAATGGAAATGGAGGAGATGTTGATCAGGCAGAAACAGAAATACTGAAACTTTTCCTGAAGGACACTGTCAAAGACGAATTAGGCTCCAGAGGAAGGTCAGGGAACGCCTCTTTCCATTAAAGCTCTAATTGATTCTTTGACTCTGCCTGTCTTAAATAAGACACATGCACCAGTCATGCATAGCCCAGTTGTCACTTAACTAATCAAACTGCAAACGACACAGTGTTCCAGTCTGCTTGGCTACTTTTAATGAAAACTGAGGCAAGAATGTTGTCAATGGTGTTTGAGTGGCTATCTGCTTCTTCGTCTTTAGAGGTCACAGTTGCTATTTTTCCCCCCAATAAATATGCTGTGGTTTCTAGGATGAATGAATGCTTTAAAAAAGATCTCACACCTGTTTCAAGAGGTTGCAGATGCAGGAGTGGGTGGGGAAAAATGTCAGGATTACAAGTCTAACTCGTCCTTATTCATGGTATGCCAATGTATCATCAAGCGATGGGACTATTACATGCCTTCAAACAAATAACTAACTTAAAGAGATAATTAGAATTTTTAGACAAGAAGTTGTACCCCATCTGATGTAATTCAGTGCCATCACCGCTATGTGGCAAGCTATTAACCAGGTGTTGCCTGGGAAGAAGAACGAGGAAAAAAAAAGAAGAATTAGGATGTTGTTTGAGTAATACATTGAGAGTTGCTGATTCCTCATTACGTTTCTGAAATGCCTGGGTTACAACACCATCCTTACATAATGCATACACATCCAACTCTGTGGTCATCTCCTTGTCAGAGCTCTTGCTGTTGGAAGCTTTTCATTTTTTGAATGCACAACTAGCTGATTACATGTCTGAACATCTGATGATGAAACTCATTTTAGCACAACATCAGATGCTAAACTTCAGCAGATCGAGCTAGAACATGCAGATAGAACAGAGAAGTGCTCCAAGCTGCAGTGAAGGTGAGGTACAGAAGTTCAAACCTTTATAAACATGAGATTAAATATTTTGGAATACAAGACAAAAGCTCATTGTGTTTCAATAGTTTTCTAAGCAGACTGTACCTATATCACTATCTACTGTTATATATATAATAATATAATTTCAAATGATGACATTCAGCTGATTTGCTGAACACATCATTAGCTGATTTTCCATAGTTAACTCCATGCTATCTTTGCCCCAGTTAGCTTGTTCTTGAACATCAGAAAGTCAATCGGTTTTAGTTTCAACCCCAATACCAACATTATGCCCAGTTAACACCCACATGGAGAAAATGACTGATTTCCAAACAATAAATACATCGAGCTTTGATGAAATTATTGACAAACTAAGCTCTGCTACCTGCTGCTTGGATATCTTACCAACAGGTTTTCTAAAAATAGGTCCTCCCAGCCATCAGGTGTAGGTCCAAATAATTAACTCATCCCTCCTATCAGGTGTTTTTCCCCAAAGACTTAAAAATAGCATTTATCAAACCAATACTAAAGAAGAAGAACCAAGACAGCACGTTGATGCAAAACTACAGACCAATCTCTAATCTCCCATTTATCGGTAAAACTAATGAAAAAGCTGTTTTCCAACAACTAAACAGCTTCCTAGCAATGAACAGCCGCTTTGATATTTATCAGTCTGGTTTTCGTAGGTACCACAGCACAGAGGCAGCCCTCATCAAAGTTTTCAATGACATCCGTACAAATACTGACCGTGGTAAAACCACAGTACTGGTATTATTACACCTCAGTGCGGCGTTTGACATCGTTGATCATGATATATTACTGGAACGTCTAGAGAGCTGGGTAAGACTCTTTGGTACAGAACTCGACTGGTTCAAATCCTACCTTTAGAACAGGAACTTCTTTGTGTCCATTAGCCAGTTCTCATCACAAAACACAGAAATCACGTGTGGGGTCCCCAAGCGCTCCATCCTTGGCCCCCTCCTATTTAGCATCTACATGCTCCCACTAAGCCAGATTATAGCCACCGACAATGTTAACTACCACAACTATGCTGATGACACTCAGCTTTATATCTCCAGGTGATGTTTAACCCATCCAAATCCTCAATAAATGCATTGAGCAAATTAACAGCTGGATGTCCCATAATTTTCTCCAACTGAACAAAAACAAAACCAAAGTACTTATATTTGGACCCAAAAAAGATAGACTACATATCAGTAATCAGTTTAAACAGGCACAACTAGAAACTACTACCAGAGATCTAGGTGTAATAATGGACACAGACCAGAACCTCCAGGGTCACATAAAGGCAATAACAAGGTCATCTTTCTATCACCTGAGGAACATTTCTAGGATTAAAGGACTGATGACACAAGGAGACCTAGAAAATCTCATCCACACATTTATGATTACTGTAACAGTATCTTCACAGGTCTACCTAAAAAGTCACTCAGACAGCTGCAGTTGATCCAGAACACTGCTGCTTGTGTTCTCACTAGAACCAGGAAAGTAGAACACATCACCCCAGTTCTAAAGTCCTTCTACTGGCTCCGTGTAGCTCAGAGAATAGACTTCAAAGTGCTTTTATTAGTCTATAAATCATTGAATGGTTTAGCACCAGAGTACATTAGAGATCAGCTATCATGGTACAAACCATCCAGATCACTCAAGTCCTCCATCTCTAGTTTACTGATCGTCCCTAGAACCAGAACCAAACATGGAGAAGCAGCTTTTAGTTTCTATGCTCCTCATATCTGGAACAAACCACCAGGAGAATGCAAAGCTGCAGAGACACTGAACTCTTTAAGTCTAAGATTAAAACGTACCTATTTAGACTCGCCTATGAGGTTCTGATACTATTATTGACAATACTATTATTAAATGCTTTTAACCTAAATTGTTGTTTTTAATCATATGCTATTGTTTTTTAAATGTTCGTTTATGCTTTCTTTTACTGATTCTATGTTTTTAATTTTCACATTTCTGTAATCATGTAAAACATCTTGAATTGCCTTGTGTTGAAAGTGTGCTATACAGATAAAATTGCCATGCCTTCTGTTGCCTTCTAAATGTAAAACTGTTAGCTTCTTGATAATGCAGCATAATGTGGCATCACATTACTTAGTAGATAGAACTTACCTCTTCATAAGTTTCTTCCTCCCTTAATGTTTGTTTTGGTATGGAATTGTCTTCACTGAATTGCACACTGCACACAGGAAAGGCCTTGATTATTAGCACTTTTGCTCCCACAGAATAACCTGTAGCAGTAAGCTAAAGTTGTCTAATAGCAACAATAGCAGGAAAAAAGCAGAACATTAGAGGTGATCCTAACACATTCTAGTTGTTACAACCCGGGAATTTGCAAGTGCACACTATTGTTTTATATATTCTAATTGCTCTCACTTTAGCTGTGTTTCATTATTGTCTTTTGAGTGTGTAAGCTCGAAACAGTTGACACTGGCTGCAGCACAGATTGATTGGAATGAAAAGAAAATAGAGCCGAGTAACAGTGAGATGTGAATTTTGGCCAGAATTTTTTTTGCTGATGCAAATGCATCATGCTTTCAAACAAGGGAAGCAATGATACCACTTTTTCCACACCGATAAAATACTGATACTTGGACTGAGTATTTGCCAACTCTGAGTATTAACGCAGATACTTCTACCAGACAAAAAATGCACTGATCTGGAAGACAGGTTTTATTTTCTTCTCTGCTTGTTACAGAAAATTATGTCCATCTCGTAAGGGCTAAGCCCAGGTACTCCTGAAAGGCTAGACACCGATGGATGGATAAAGGATGGATGGATGGATTATGTATGTATGTATGTATGGAAGGATGGATGGATGGATGATGTATGTATGTATGTATGTATGGATGGATGGATGGATGGATGATGTATGCATGTATGTATGTATGTATGTATGTATGTATGGATGGATGGATGGATGGATGGATGGATGGATGGATGATAGATGGATGTTGACATACCCTGTTTCAAATCACATCATTAATTAACCAGTTAACCTGATTAAAAGCCCTAAATTGTTCTTGTTCCAACTGTTGGAGGTCTAAATGACAAAACAAACAATGAATATTTACTAATGAAATGAAGTTTAACAGACAAAAAATGAAATATTTTGTATTGTCGGCAGTGAAATACAAGTCAAAGTAAATGTAGAAATCCTTACTTTCGTTTTTATATGCATTTTCCATACCAACATTTTCTCATTTGGGGTTTTAGTTTAAAATGAGCATTCTCGTGTTTTGACTGGTGAAAATATATCTGGGACAAAGGTTCACTGACTATAGTAGCATTTATATAAAGTTTTGTTGGCCAATAGTTCTACAGCAACAACAAGCATAAGTCAGCCACAGCATTATGGATCAATGAGTGAAATCACCTGTGTGCTTTAGTTCAACCACTCAGATGTCTGCAGACACAGAAAACCGTGCTGTTTATTTGACAAGGTTAGAATGGACAGAAAAGCTTTTCAGTAACAAACCATTTAACATGTCGCTCCAGCTGAACCTTTGATCCCAGCTCTTAGCAGCAACTATCTGTAATCTCCCCTTTGCCACTGATGCTGAAGGAAAAGCTTTTGACTTCAGGTAAGGCTGCTGATGTACTGGCTTTGCTTCAAGCTTAATAACTGGAAATAGATGTTGAGATGGAGTGATGCATCACATGTAGTGATAATTGGAAGAAAATTAATGTTAATTTCCCCACAGAGAAAGTTTGATCTGTTGAATTGGAAGCAACGCTTCATTTTTCTCTTAGTGTAAAAGATGTTCCAGATCAAAAAGGGATTATTGGTATAGCCTTAAATATTTAATTGTTTTACTGGTGAGCCATCTCTTATGATCCATCCAACTGTTCATCTTCATATTTGGTATATGACTGTATGATAAACCACACTAAATCAGATGAAAAATATGAATAACAGCTTTTGTAACTTCATAACTGAGTTGAGCCTTCAATAAACTGCAGATCCTTTCATCAGATATAAAAGCAAAAATTATTTATTAAGTCCATTATAAACATTTTAAGATTAAAGGGGGCTGGGGGTGGGGGAGGTATTATGCAAAATGTACTTTTTGACGTGTAACATCCTGATTCTAGAATTGCTCTGCTCTGAGTGGCTGCATGTTGGAGTGGCTCTGTTAGCTGCATACTGACTTGTTTTTTTGGATGTTGCTACCCCCTTAGGGAAGAATAGCATTTTTTGGATCTGCGTGCTTTGTGGGTTTTTGTCCTGTGAAGTTGGAGGGATTTTTGCTATTGATTTTTCACTTTTTGCTAATTTGTTATGATGCGTAACCATGGGAGCAGCTGATTAACATTGTAAAAGCTGAAATAATTTCTCAATGGAAGCCACAAATCCGTGATGAGTTGAGAAGGAGACGTGGATGCAGAGCAGGATTGGAAAGCAGACAGAGAAAGAGGAAACTCAAACCATCTCTTCCATCAATCATAATGGTTAGATCACTAGCTAAAAAGATGGATGAATTCCAAGCCCTGACAAAGACTCAGCATGAGTGTCGGCAATGCAGTATTATGTGCTTCACTGAGACGTGGCTACAGGATCATATCCCAGACTCCAACTTCTCTCTGCCAGGTTTTCTGACTGTACGAGCAGACAGAGATCTGAAGAGGAGCGGGAAAAGAAAAGGAGGTGGAGTAGCAGTGCTGGTTAATAACAGATGGTGTCATCCAGCACATGTTACTGTGAAGGTTCGTCTCTGCAGTCCAGATATTGAACGTTTGGCAGTAAGCTTACGTCCATATTATTTACCAAGAGAGTTCACCAATGTTATTTTGGCAGTAGTTTACATTCCACCTTCAGCCGTTGGTGAGCATGCATGTGATGTCATCAGTTCTGTTGTTGCTAAGCTACAGACCCAGCACCAAGATGCATATGTGGTAATATCTGGTGATTTTAATCATGCCTCGCTGTCTTCTACACTTCCAACATTTCAACTGTTTGTCAGGAACTCCTGAAACACAGGTGGAGGCCTCAACAATCAGCTGGATTAATTACTACCTGACAAACAGACCAAAGTTTGTGAGACTGAAGGACTGTATGTCAAACCAGCTGATCAGCAGCACAGGAGCACCACAGGGGACTGTACTCTCACCATTCCTTTTCACTCTGTACACCTCAGACTTCCAGTATAAGACAGAGACCTGTCATCTGCAGAAATACTCAGACGACTCTGCAATTGTCGGTTGTATCAGAGATGGAGAAGAAGCTGAATACAGAGAGCTGGTGGAGCGCTTTGTGGAATGGTGTGGAGACAATCATCTTACCTGGAATGTGAACAAAACAAAGGAGATGGTTGTAGATTTCTGAAGAAACAGGGAGACGTCAAAGACGGTCTCTATCAAGGGAGAAGAAGTGGATGCGGTTTAAGAGAACAAATACCTCAGAGTTCACCTGGACAACAGACTGGACTGGAGAATCAACAGTGAAGCGTCTACAAAAAGGGACAGAGCAGACTGGACTCTAGAGGAAGCTGAAGTCCTTCAAGGTTTGGAACAAGATGCTGCAGATCTTCTATAAGTCTGTGGTGGAGAGTGTCATCTCTTCATCCATCATCTGTTGGGGTAGCAGCATTAGAGCCAGGGACAACTTATTACATAAGTATTTGAATGCCTGTCAACCAGTAAGAATTTAAACTCCCACAGATCTGTTAGTTCTTCTTTAGGAAGCCCTCCTATTCTCCACTCATTACCTGGATTAACTGCACCTGTTTGATATCCTTACCTGTATAAAACACACCTGTCCACACACTCAAACAAACTCCAACCTCTCCACAATGGCCAAGACCAGAGAGCTGTGCAAGGACATCAGCGATAAAAAGGCTGGGATGGGCTACAGGACAATAGGCAAGCAGCTTGGTGAGAAGGAAACAACTGTTGGTGCAATAATTAGAAAATGGAAGAAATTCATGACGCCATGTAAGATCTCTCCTCATGGGGCATCAATGATCATGAGGACAGTGATGTATGAAAGGTGCCCCTGCTCAAGACAACGCATGTCAAGGCTAGTCTGAGGTTTAGTAATGAGCATCTGTATGATCCAGAGGAGGAATGGGAGTGGGGCATGTGGTCTGATGAGACAAAAGTGGAGCTTTTTGGTCTAAACTCCATTCACCGTGTTTGGAGAAAGAAGAAGGATGAGAACAACCCCAAGAACACCATCACTATTGTGAAGTATGGAGGTGGAAGCATCATGCTGTGGGGTTGCTTTTCTGTAAAGGGGACCGGACGACTACAGCATATAGAGGGGAGGATGGATGGGGCCATGTATGGTGAGATCCAACAATCTCTTTCCCTCAGTCAGAGCATTGAAGATGGGTCATGGCTGGTTCTTCCAGCATGGCAACGACCAGAAACACATCGCCATGGTAACCAAGGAGTGGCTCCGTAGGAAGCATCTAAAGGTCCTGGAGTGGTCTAGCCCGTCTGCAGACCTGGATCCAATAGAAAATCTTTGGAGAGGGCCTAAAGTCTGTGTTGCCCATCGACAGCCCCAAAACCTGAACGCTGTGGAGAAGATCTGTAAGGAGGAGTGGGCCAAAATTCCTGCTGCAGTGTGTGCAAACCTACTGTAGAACTACAGGAAACGTCTGAGCTCTGGAACTGCTAACAAAGTTTTCTGTATCAAATATTGAGTTCTGTTTGTCTGATGTATCAAATACTAATGCCATATAATACAATGGAAATTAATTATTTAAAAATCATCCACTGTGTTTTTGTGCATTTTTGTTTTAGATTCTGTTACTCACAGTTGGAGACAGATGATTGGCTGTGGCGACCCCTGAAGGGAAAAGCCCAAAGATAATGAAGATTTATAGCCCAGATCTCTGGCAGTACTCTGAAATGCCTAGCAGATGAAGAAGACGGCCGTTATTCAGGAATAATTTTTTTTATTTCATCCAAAGAGTACCAGATAGTTCTGGGTACTGTTTCAATATTCAGGAATCAATTCAATTCCAATTCTCAAAAGTTAGAATTGATTGTTATGATCCAATTCGATCCGATTCACTCTGATCCAGTTCAATATAGTCAGTGCTATTAATAATGTTTTTGAGCTGTTATCTCAACTTTATACATGTAATTTAACTTCGACTTAGCTCTGGGTTACAGTTTACCAGAAAAAAAACACTTTCAGAACTAAGTACTAAAACGGCTGCCTTGATTTTTAATTCCTGTTTTAGCTTTAAAAAAAGGGGCAAACTATGTTAAACGATGAAACCAATTTTTTAACCTTAATAATAATATAATAATAATTGATTCAGGATTGATTTTTAGAATTTTCTTTCTAACACAGTGCTAGTACCAGACCTTGTCGCCAGCAAATTTTCTGGAGTGGAAGTAGAACCGGTTGTGACCTGCACAACTCATTGTGTATGCTTCATACTGGCCACTGGATTAATAAATGATTAAAAAAAGGCACATTAAAAAAGGAAAATTATGAACATCGCAAACACATGTTTTTAGTATTATGATGTGATTATGATCCCCATGTTATTTGATTTGATTCTTTAGAGGGGACATATCTTAGCCAATATTGTGGAAATAACAGTGTTTAATTTTTGCCGGATTGTTGATTGAATTCATAAGAGAATATTTACACACACCACTTCTTTTTTTGTTTTTCAACTTTTCTCTGCTCTTCATATTGAGGAATCTTATAGGAAAGCTAGCATTAGTCAGCAAAAACATATTGATAATAATAAACAGTTTGGATATTGTCTAACGGACAAATTTTTTTAATAAAGTTTCTGTGTACTCTAAACTATAGTAAATTAAAATGTTCATTACTGTTATCTTGTTGCATTACCACAACAGACCTCTACATTACATTGTAATAAAAGCTATGCATTATGGTAATAAATTACATTTACCTTAGCTACCTTGACCCTTAATAGTCCCTGGGGCATGTTTTTGTGAAGGCGGGTGTTTTTTTAGAATAACTGTTTCTGTGCTAATGCAATTCTTACATTTTGTTCCAGAAACGTGCATTTTTGGAGAAGTTTAACAAAATCATATTCTTTTCTATTGCCAAATTTAAAAAAATGCATATTCAACTAAGTAACATAGAGGTCCCTCTGTCATTTTTTGTGCCATTGACTCCCATAAAAATTATATTTTTCTAACAAGCCTATATATCACCATAAATATTTTTTTCTTTATTCTTCCTGTGTTTTTGCAGTCATCAAACACCGAAATTTTTGTTTTTACTGTTTTCCAGGAGACTATGGGATTTCTCATTAAATGTTGGGGCATTGATTAAAAATTAATTTAAATTACGTACATTTTTGGTGTACAAACTTGTGTGTTTTTTAGAGATGTCATACATTAGTGTGCATGCATATTTTAGTATTTTTTGTGTAATTTCTGTTACCACAGTCTTCATAAAAAAAAATCAGTGTTTGTCCATAGACGAATATCAGTGCAACATCCTAATATGACAGTTTTATATCTGTGTGTGTAACTGTGCACACATGCGTGCACTTAAATATTCAGAGGAAAGATATGTCTGTACTTTTTGGGTGGTATGAGGGTGGTGATCACCAGGTGGGTTCTATATGCTTCTGTAGAAAACTATTTTCATCAAAACCTCCCTGCAGCTGAATAAATATTGAATATGCAGCAATTTTGCTACCAACTTCTGCTTCTGCATCAGTTCTGTTGCTCTTTCTGTGTCTCTGCTGCCTTCTCCAAACCCCAGACGGTCTCTGCAGATGACCGCTTATGCTGAGCCTGGTTCTGCTGGAGGTTCCTTGTTCTTAATTATGTCTGTCATTCTGTTTTTTAACATTCTTGAACATTTAGAATGTAACATAACCTACACAATTTAACAGAGATGCAGTTATGGAATAAGTATTTACTGTAATATATTCACTTGTAGGTAGGCTACAGATATTGTGGCGTAGCAGAGCAAAACAATTCGATTCATTTGACTTTTATTTAAATAGCGCCAGTTCACAACAAATGTCATCTCAAGGCGCTTTACAACAAAAGTCATTTCAATACAATTATACAAACATTCTAATAAGTTAAAAGGTTTCTATGTAAGGAATCCCAGCAGATTGCGTTGAGTCATCGGCGTGAGGTTGTGCCCGGATAATGCAGACTCCAACCACAGCAATTCCTCAACAATCCCTCATACTGAGCAAGCATGTAGCGACAGTGGAGAGGAAAAACTTCCCTTTAACAGGAAGAAACCTCCAGCAGAACCAGAACCAGAACCTGGCTCAGTACAAGCGGTCATCTGCCACGACCGTCTGGGGGTCTGAGAAGACAGAAAAGAGACCGCATGGAGGATGCTCGGTGACTTTGAGCATCATCTGGACCGATGTTCCCCATCCAGCAGGGGGCGCTGTAGCTGAGCAGGGTACCAGACCATGTGGAGCTTCAATGGGGAGAAACATACTGAGAGAAAACTGGGTTAACAATCGCATTAAAATTAGGAAAAATATATCTGGAGAGTAGTAGAAAAGAAAAGTAGAAGGTGTGTTAGGGTCAGTTGAGTCTGAAAAAGAATAAATTTTCCCCCCTAATTCTTACGTCTATTAGCAATGTACGGTGTGAGGGAGATGGAGTTGTAAGCAGAACAGGCTGCTAAGGAGAACAGGTGGTTTCCACAAAGGATTATGGGTAGTGGATTCATGTTTATTGTACAAGTTCTCTGGTTTTGTGTTATAGATTTGTGTTTCAATGTAGTCATATTCTTTAGTTATACTTCTAGTTGGTGGTATTTGTCTGTGCACTGTGATAGAGATGCACCAGAATCAGCTGTCTGATACTAAACAGTTGAATGGCTCCTTGACTGCAGATGGAATGTGGGCTGAGTCAAAAATTTAACCTCTCCCACTGAATCTGTTGGTGAGTGAGTGCAGTGCTGTTGTGACAGAAAGAGAAGTAGCGGACAGATTGTAGGTAGACAAGGTTTTTCAGGTGAAAATGATATAAAACTGGACTTAAAAAACGTTTTTTCTGAGTTTTAAAGGCACAGTGTGTAACGTTTGGCTAGTAGGGGGCAGTGCATACCTAAAATATCACAAGCATGTGGTATCTGTGCCTTGGAGTAAGAAACTCAACCACGGAGGTCCAACTAGTGCTGTTTTCAAATGCTTAATTCCCTGAGAATTATCTATTTGCAGCAACATGACGAGCACATCAGTCTCTCTTTCATCGCTTGGAACTAGTGAAGAGGTAAAAATGTGTTTATGTAGAAACTTTTTTGCATTTTGAGGGGAAATTTGCTTTGCTTTTTTCCTTTTTCCCTCTCTTGTCACCTTCCGTTTGTGTGTCTATCTGACCCTCCCTGTCGCCCCCCACTGCTCTGTGTTTGGACACGCAGTTGCTGTTACACATGTTGACCAATCACCTGTGGCTTTCACCAAAACAAGAAGAAAGAAAAAAAAACGGCTCCCAATGTCGAGCCAGCTCCCGTGGTTCACTTCAAAGAGTCGGCTTTTAGAGCCGGTTCGTTCGCGACCGACACCTCACTAGTGTTTAGACCAGGCATGTCAAACTCATTTTGGCTCTGGGCCCGGATCAGTAAAAGAATATCAACTCCAAATATTTAGCTTCGATTTTCAGTTTTATGCTTTATCATTCAGCCTACATTTGTAGCTACCCTACATATTATGATCACGGATGACAAGGGATCTTTTCTAAGCACAACACATTTATTCACAAGGGGGGGTGGGGATTTACTTTCATGTTTGGTGGTGAATGTGTTAACAACTGGTTTATTTTACCAAATGAGTGAATGCAGTTTTACACCTGAACCAACTCACCACACTAAACAAACTCAAGTGGGAGCTATGAAAAAATTATATTTTTGCTTTAATTGTCATACTGCTTTAAAATAAAAAAAATAAATACAAAATAAAAGTTATAGCAGTGCATCGGCAATAAGATTAGACTACATCAGATCAAACTACTAGGCTGGGCCTACTGAAGCTGAGAATATACTGCACAATATTAATTGTCTTTAATATGAAACCAGATTAATCTTATTTTTAATGATATGTATTCATGAGTGCAAACACATTTGGTGTCATCAGACTTTTTTCCTCTCTCTCACTGCACTCCTGCAGTCTACTTGCTGCTGCTGCTCCTTAATCTTGGCATCTTTTTGCCTTCACAAGTGCATTGATTTTAGGTGTCAAATCCTGAGTAGCAGCGCATTTAACAATGTCATACAGGTGTTTATTTGTTAACCTTAAGCGCTGCTTTGTTTTACTATTGTTCATTACAGAAAATACCTGTTCACAAAGATAAGTAGTCCCAAACATGGATAGAACCTTTGAAGCCATGGGTGTTAATTTGGGGTTAACCCAAACGTATCCAATGCCACGGACCCAAAATTATGCTTCATAGCAGAATCGCACTGCAAGTCAATAAGCTGGAGTTGAATGTCAGCTGGCATATCAGAAGGCTTCACTGTAAACGGTGAGCGAACAAAGTTCACTGAATACCTGAAAGCTCTGCTCAAACTCTCGCAGCAAATCTGTTATGTTGTCTTTATATTTATCCAAATCATTATCGGACGCACACCTGTGAGACAAGAGAAACGCGCGCCGTCACCATTGGATAGCTGCGTCTCCCACACTGACAGGTTCATCTTGAACGCACTTATGCTGTTGTAATATTGAGTGACAACTCTGTTACGGCCCTGCTATGTAGTTTTACGTGTATTCAAGTGTTGTGTAATATCAAACATAAACGCAAGATCCTACACCCATTCCTGGCATTTAAGTTCCTTTACTGGGCGTCCCTTCTTCTCCATGAACTGTCCAGTTTCCCCTCGTAGCTCAAGGAAGCGCTTGAGTACTGCACCTCTGCTTAACCACCGTAGGCCAGCAACATGATGCCTCCTGATTCAAAATACAGTGAAATACTCAAAACTCTTGTCCTCCTTTTGCGGTCTGGACTTTGTCACAAAATTTTGTGGCAACACCTCCCTTTCTCCCGACCATTGATTTGTCCAACGATCCAACGAGAGCGCGGAAAATGTCCTCTGCTGTCGTGGTGTCACCGATAACTTGTTTAGTAGTGGTGAATGGCGAAGCAAGATCGCCGGTTTATTTTTAATTCGACACATCACGTTGCAAATGTTTATTTCCTGTGACTAACTCGTGTCAGTGCCGCATGCTGGACGTGAGCTCTTTTACGCATTTACTGCCCTCTAGCGGCCGGAGGGAGCATTTGGTTTGTATGTATAAAAAAAAAATCATAACTTTTGATAGAAATGAGCTAGAAACTTGCTTCTTTTTTTGATATACTCAGATATTTATGCCGGGCCGGATTAAATCATCCAACGGGCCGGGGCTGGCCCATGGGCACTGATTTGACGGTAGTCGGATTCGACGGTAGACTGATTAGACGGCAGTCTGTTAAGATGGTAGACTATTTCGACGGTAGGGTGATTCGACAGTAGTCGGATTCGACGGTAGACTGATTAGACGACATTCTGTTTAGACGGTAGACTGTTTAGACGGTAGACTGTTTCGACGGTAGACTGATTCGACGGTAGTCTAATTCGACGGTAGTCTAATTCGACGGTAGACTGATTCGACGTTAGACTGATTTGACGGTAGACTGATTGGACGGTAGACTGATTGGACGGTAGACTCTATAGACAGTAGACTGATTGGACGGTAGACTGATTGGACGGTACTATTTAGATAGTAGACTGATTCGAATAATTTTGTGGCAACGCCTTTTTTTCCGACCATTGATTTGTCCAGCGATCCAACGAGAGCGCTGAAAATGTCCTCTGCTGTCGTGGTGTCACCGATAACTTGTTTAGTAGTGGTGAATGGCGAAGCAAGATTGCCGGTTTATTTTTAATTCGACAAATCACGTTGCAAATGTTTATTTCCTGTGACTAACTCGTGTCAGTGCCCACCTCCTGGACGTAAGCTCTTTTACGCATTTACTGCCCTCTAGCGGCCAGAGGGAGCATTTGGTTTGTATGTATTTTTAAAAAAATCATAACTTTTGATAGAAAGGAGCTAGAGACTTGCTTCTTTTTTAATATACTCAGATATTTATGCCGGGCAAGGTCCCGTGTCTGACTGACTGTTAGGGTTGTCATTTTTTAGTTCTGTTTCCTCAGTAAGTTGTTTTGAAAAAAAAATTGTTTCTTGTGTGCTTTTTGGTTCTTTTTTTGTTTTTGTTTTTATTTTTTTATGCCTGTGTTGGCTTTTTGTTTTTGTTATTAAATGCATCTTTTTGAAACATTAAGTCTCACTGCCCCATCTCAAACCCTGGCATGTTTCAACAAGTATCAGTGCCACAGTTCAGTCTCTGTTCTCCTTTATTTAGCTGATATAATTGAGTGTACAATTTTTTTTACATTTATCCTAGATCTATATTGTTTTTACACTCACTTGAAAAAAAAAATATATATATATATATATATATACAGTATATATATGAATCAGGTCCATCCAGATTTTTTCCAGGCCCACCTATTTTCCACGTTCTGGCTCCGCCACTGTAGCAAAGCTACAGCTTTGCAGGAACAAATGCCTACAAAGAGCTGTGTGCATTGGTTATAGGAATTAAGCCCCCCCCCCCCTTTCAGAGGAAAGATATGTCTGTGGTTTATGGGTGTGGGTGGTTGGATGGGATGGGGTCATGGCTAGGTGGTGGTCATCATAGGCATCTCTAAGAAATTATAACTTTCCATCAAAGCCTTGACATAACTAAATAAATATTAAATATATATCACATTTTTAAAATATTGCATATTTTAATGTCAACAAATATAAAGCATATTCAGCTATCAAAGCTCATGAACACACAATTATCAAACTACAGCATTGGGGAAAAAAAATATTCCTACTCCAGCAACTAAGCCCCACCCTCTGCACACACACACACACACACACACACACACGTGATCGCAGTAAACCCTCTTATGCTGGACGTACGCCAAAGGATTTTCACAGTCTCAGACTAAAGACGGGCTGTCTCTAGAAATGTTGCTCGAGTCTCAGCGCGTTCCCGTTGTCTTGACTGTTAAATGTAAGGTGATAATCTGCAGTTGGCAACCCGATTTATGCCAGTCTTTCTCTAGTCTAGTGAATCAGACAATGTTTGATTTTATCGCAAGTCCTAGTGTAGTAATAGTGACGTAAAACAACCAACAACCAATAAAGCCGTTCTTGTAAAGGCGGAAATAATCCATCCATTTTTCTGAACCGCTTAGTCCACCAGGGGTCGGCGGGGGGGGGGGGGGGGGGGGGGGTTGGTGCCTATGGTACACCCTGGACAGGTCGCCAGTCCATCAAAGGGCCATAGGTTTCATATTTATAAAATAACATTTTTGTAGCCACCTATGGAGCCTGGCACGTTGCAATGTTTGTGTTGCATGGCTAAAAAACGGCCTAGAAATGGGACATAAATTACGAATTGTATGCCAAACTTGTCCCCTGCAATACAGGCAAAAAACCAGTGCTATCTGGGCATCTGCATTAAAAAGATATCAGTTAACCTCTTGTCAAAACTGTACACACTTTGAATGCAAGTCTTTATTGGACGTATCAACATCGGCTAAGAATGCTATAATGCTACCACCTGATGTACATATTCTTATTCTTATTCATATTCTTATTCTGTGTTGATGTACATATTCTGTGTATTATTGTATTTTTTTTGTATATATTTTTTCTGTTCTGTTACATATGTTGTATATTTCTTGTTTCTTTGGCTGCTGTTTACGACAGAATTTCCCCTGGTGGGACTATTAAGGGATTATTCTATTCTATTCTACAACATTTGCACATAAAGAAACTGTATAACGCTGAGCATGATGGGAGGAATTTGGCAGGAAGCTATAATACTCTAGGTGTAGTCTTGTAAATAGTGTCACTGCAAGATTCAGTGTTTATAAAATCTTTAGTCTTAGACTAAAAAACGGTTAACCCAACTCTTTAGATGTGAGCTGATAATCTTTTAGAGTCTTTTCTAAATCTTTTCAAAGTCTCTAGGTGTACAGAAAAAATTATCCGATGGGCAGTCAGCACTGCCCGTGGTGCGCTAGCTTTGCTCTGTGTCTAGCTTTCCTTGGTCTAGTGGCTTTTAAGTCTGTCAGGCCCGGCTGTGGCTCTCCATTCCTGACTTTTTTGGAAGAGTATCTCTCCATCACGGCCGCTCAGACCGACTTTTTCCTCTCCCGCTTCTCCCTGCCTGCCCCAGGCTTTTTCCCTCTCGTCTCAGCGCTCTCCCAGTGCTGATCCAGTTCGGCAGTGGCTCTCCTTTCCCTCTCCCCACATTCGCCAGGTGATGACACTCCCCCTCTAGGAAAGGGCCTCGCCTTGCGCTCGATGTTACTGAGAATTGTTTTATTCATAGGGTCTTTTTGTTTTTTTTATTTTTTATTATTATTATTTTTAATTAAATCTGATAATAAACAAGCAAGAAAGAATCAAAAAAATATTTTTATATCCATAAGTGATAGTGCAAAGCCCTGGAAATTCACCAACAAAATAAGTAATGTGGCCATAACACAAAAATTTGTTTTCATGTTTTTTTGTTCTTTTTTAACGAGCAGATTTTTAAAATAAAACATGGCATTAAAGGGGCTAAATCTCAGAAAAACACAAATACTATTACATGTTTTGGGAGGACTGGGGTCAAGGATGAGATTTATGTAATATTATAAACACTTGTGTAATATTATAATAATAATTCTATATGAAGTTTTGTTTGAGCATTTTTGGTGCTCAGGGTCCTTGATGTTTTTTTTTTTAATAAAATTTGATGGTACAAAAATCGTAGGAAGAAAATAACAAATATGTTTATGTCCATAAGTTACACTCCAAAGCCCTTACAATTCAACCCCAAAACAAGTCTGCTGGACATAGCACACAAAAATTATTTCATTTTTCCTCTTTCTTTGTTTAAAAATAAAAATAAAACCTGGCTTAAATGGTCAAGTGCTTAAAAATCTCAAAAACAGACAAATATGTTTTTATGTTTTGAGAGGACTGACGCTAATGATGGAATTTGTGCGAACAGTTTGAGCTCCCTAATACTTTATTTGCTGTAAACTATCTAATATATAATATATCTATTTTTTTTTATATGAAATTTCTTGAATATTTATGATGCTATATGAGAAAGGAGAAACCTTAAGATATTTCATTAGAGCCATTACGTTAATGAATTTGCAACTCCAAAATCAGTTAAAAAAACCATAAAAAATGCTATTTTTATAACAGACCATGGCCACATAATAAACAGTGGTCTTTCAAATAAAAATGAATTAGTTTGGGTTTTCATGAGTATGTCTCTAAAATCTTAAGACATAACTTAGGTTGGCTTATTGAGAGTGGGCAAAATCTGACTGTTCTACCCATATGATGTGATTATAAATCACGTTTTTCTGCAACCTACACCCCCAAACGTACTCGCACACCCCTCAGGAATTGACGAAACATGGGAGTGGGAATCAACAACAACACAGTAGTAGTATAGGAAGAATTTAGTAGCTAAGACGAACAATCAGTGCATTATTGGACTGATGAAGAGACGGTGTATTGTCATTGTTCGTATCCTGCTTTAACTCCGCCTGTTTCTCTCCCACCATCCTCTGTTTACTGCCTGTTTGCTACTCAAGGCTAACTGTTAGAATGCTAACACAAAGGGGTGCATTACGTCATCTATTGTTGGGGAGTCGAATGTACTTCATTTAATTATTTGATTTTCTGAGTGACATGGAGTGACAGGACTCTGCTTTCAACAGGGGGAAGCCCTTAGTCTGGTGTTACAGCATAACTTTTCTCCTCTTGCATAATATATCTTATATTCAGGTGCCTTTTGATGATTGGTGTGTCCAGACGGAGACTACCTGCTGATTGGTGGCTGCAGAGTATATAATGGCGGACCTGTCCTCATCCATCCTCAGTTCACTCCAACCACCCAGACTCGTAATCCATTCTTTTGTAAAACATCTTTTAGTAGGGTTGGTTTGCAATTTATGTTTTGTAAGTTTTCTCCTGTGTTGTTAGTTAACGGAGGTAAGGTTTGTGTCTTTTTCTGAGGTAAATTACTTTTGTGAGGTTGTTCTATTTTGTTTGTTATGTTGGCCTGAGAGCCACCATGAAGCCTAAATCATCAGCGAAGTTTATAAGGAAGTAAAAGACCTGTAATCTTTTTTTACATCTGTGTCCTGGCCTGCTTAAAGTCTGATGGAGGATGGATCATTGTTTTTATTTTGCGGTCTGTACACCTCTAGGCCGGTCGTAACGCTGATTGCTCCAACAAGATCGACTGAGATGTGCATGAAAATGTATTGAGTATTTGGGTCAAAGCTGTCTCCATGTCACTCGTTTCATCTTTCTGCACTATGAATTGTCTTAACCTAAAGTGAAACAAATGAGTCAGAAGCATGGCTAGGTGTATAGCAGCATGCAATACATAGAGGACATTATTATTCAAACAGCTTCAGAAACAACTTCCTCTACTTCCAGCTCCTAATAAGCATCTCATCTGCACTATTCTTCTGTTTTTTACTCCCCCTCTCTTTGGCTGTCAGTCGAGCAGTGATGAACGCCCACATTCCATCTTTTTTTATCGCAACGTAAAGCGGTGCTGGAGACCACCGATTATAACGAGTGTGGCATGAGGAAAGGGAAGAGGAACATAAATACGGCCAGCAAGCCATAATTACAGAGATAAGAGATGACAGCAAACACAAACCATACCACATTTACTGATAGGCGGATAGATGTCCTGTCTAAATGTTCTCTCTTGTCAGGACTGAACAGATTAGATTGTTTTATATTGGTTTTATACTTAGTGATTCAGACTCTGGGTCTGAGCTCTAGGTTCTACACTCTGAGTGGTGAAATCAGAAAAGTGATGTGTCATAGACACATATAACCACCTACGGGTTTGTGTTAAACTCAAATATGTATTGGTAGCAGCTACGCTGTAGTTAGCCTGATGGCAGAGCAGATGATTTTTCCTTCTCTGTGATTGACTAGAAACCTGTTCTTCTTCTGTAAATTTATTTGGCAGCTTGCATTCTTTGTGCATTACCACCATCTACAGGACTGAGGTGTAATCACTTAAATAAAAAATAAAAAGAAACATACATAATAATAATAATAATCAAAGTCTGTTTGCTATTTTTGTATCCTTTAGAAACTTTATCACTGCTTTATTTATATACGGTGTTCCAGGTAGACTCAATAGATTGCTCAAAGTAACAGAGTTCTTTGTTACCCTCTTAAGAGCTTCTCTCTCTTCACAATACTGCCTACAATTCATAAGTACATGCTTCACAGTTTCTGTTTCTATATATATATATTATAAATAATCCACTGTTCAAACCTGTGTGTCCCATCCTTAACCTGGTGAGCCAAGTTTCCTCCTGTCGTGATAGTGAGCTATTCTTTCTACTTGTTACCGTCTGTTGGATACTATATCAATGCCTACTCTTTCCCCTTTACGTGCCAGAGTGTATTGATACCATCTTTAATTATTGCTTCTGGAAACCTGTCCAGACTGGTCCCACCTCTCATCCAGATTTGTCCCGCCTCTTATCCAGATTTGTCCCGCCTCTCATTCAGATTTGTCCCGCCTCTCATCTAGATTTGTCCTGCCTCTAGTCCAGTGACAACTAGAGAGAGAAACTGGCTCCACCCCCCCCCCCCCCCACATTACTGCATGAATGAGAGGGTTGCTTAGAAAACTGCTACTCAGTCTGTGTTGTACAGGAGAAGCAGCTACACATGTTGAGAGGTTGAGCAAACTTCTGCACAATAAAAAGATTTAGGAATGCAAAGATAATATAATTAAAATTTAAACATATAAAAACTCATAATAGATCAGTTGGTGGAGACGAAGGATAAATATATGAAGTTTCATGGCTCAAATGGGGTAAGTGTTGGCGGCTCCTGATCATATACTGGAAAATGAGAACATCTCCTCTTTTGACCTCTGAGATCCTTCAGGAGTCTATAAAGTTAGATGTGCCAGTGAATATTGATTAAATCCTAACTATTAAAATAAATTTAAACTTAAAGCTAACATGGAGCTGCTGAGACATGGCTTGCTTTTATTTGTCAATTCTGGATGAGTTACAGGCAAAAACCAGGAGATTCCAAAATAAAACTAGACCTCAAGGCTGAAGACAGGAATGCTAGAAATGAAGCCACCTGCTCCTTATCAGCACATCTGGAACAATCAGCATCTCCAAGGTCACCAATGACTACCTGGTTCTTCGAAGCTTTGGTTTAAGATTGATTAAGCGTAACTAGAACTAGATAAATGAGGCCGTGTGGAGGTGCATCCTACATGACAGTCAATCTCGCTGTTATAGTAATCATAGCTCTCTACCTGAAGCTAACTTTCAATCTCCTCCTTATTTGTAGCATTGAAATGATCTAACAACCTGCAATCGACCCAATTCCACCCCACCCCTCAACACACTTTAAGGAAGAAGTATTCTCTTTATTTATTGCTTCCAAATCTGTAGCCTGCTTGATATTTAGACAGAGGAATAGGCAGAAAAATATCCTGTGTGGTTCTAAGGATATCTTTACACATGCAGCATTCAGCTAAAGATGATTGAGAAGTATTTATATTGGTTAAAAAATGCAAAGCACCAATATATTCTCAGATAAGAGCTTCAGCTACAGAAGCAATGGCCTGGCTCCGCCCTTCCTACTGGGATGTTTAACCAAAGGACAACGTCCCCCATGGAAGACACAGCAGACGTTAATGAGCTTTACAGTATGCGGCTCTGCATTGAACCACGGACCTCCTATGGATAATTACAGTACCTTCATTTTTAAGGGGCTCTAATTCCCAAAAAATGGTGAAGTAACAGTAAGTGCGTTTACATGCAGCAAGAGAAATCAGACTTTTGTAATGCCTGTATACACCTTTGTCCAGGTTGAATCAAACCGAACTAGAGCTTGAGAAGCTCAACTTAGCCACTCAGATAATCCGATTGTGAATCAGAGTTCTCTGCAACCCCCCGCCCCCCCTGACTTGCCCCCCCAAAGAAGCTAGGGCCGTTTTCACATGTGTGGCCGTACCAGAAAACGGCCAGAGAAAATGCTAATTTTTTCTGTTCACATGTCACGGATCTCTGACCGTATTGGGATCCAGTCTTTTACTACAAATAAACAGCAGGTGGCGGTATACAAATAAGTCTTAGTTCTCCAACAAACAAGGGAGTGAGAAGTACCGACGTCATAAAACGAGCGACAGGCTAGAATGTAAACAAACTGGTCTACTGGTCAGCTGCTACCTGAAGCCATCTACAGGGTGAGTGTTGTAGTAAACCCGCCGTTTTGTAATCTGCTGTGTTGCTGTGGGATGCTTGAATCGCGTTGTTTTGGTATTTGTATGGTCGCGAGGTGATTCTGTAATTTCGGCCGGCGGTGTCGTCATTTCCGCGTGGAGCGCGTCTATTGTCTTGAGTGCGGCCAGAGTACGGGTTGTGTTCACATGGTACGTGGCCGCCCGTACCTGGACTCGGATACTACCTCCAAGGCAGGTCTCTCTGACCGTATCCTGGCACGGTACAGTCTGTGTTCACATGGTACGAAATAAGTGGATTTTGACCAAATACCGTACCCGAGTACGGACTCCTGTAGCATGTGAAAGCGCCCTAGGAGACACAGCAGTACAACTCAGCGACAGCATAATAGTATTATAAGAAGAATGTGGCGGCTAAGACAAAATGTTTGGACTGGTGAAGAGACACTGGATTCTGATTATGAATATCCTACTTTGACTCCGTATGCTTCACTCCCACTAGCCTCTGTTTACAGCCTGTGTGCTTCTTCTTCTTCTTCTTCTTCTTCTTCTTCTTCTTCTTCTTCTTCTTCTTCTTCTTCTTTTTTGGTTTTATTGGTGGGTGGCAACCAACTTTCAGGTGCATTTCCGCCACCTACTGTGTAGGAGTGTGAGTCAGAGTAAGAAGATCCCTGAGTGAAAAAATAAATAAATAATAAAACTAAATTCTATCTAGAAGATTACTTTTCTTAATAAATTCTAAAACTAATTTATAGATACTGCATTCCCCATTTAACAATGTTTTTAAATTATACTTTTCATATCCTTTCTCTTTCAACTTTTCCTTTAATATCCTCCTGTTTGTTATATATTTACTACAATAACACAATACATGTTCCACCGTCTCCTTATCTTTTCCACAATCACATCACAAGCCTGTTGGATGCTTCCCCATCAAATACAGAGTACTGTTTAACCCAGTATGTCCCATTCTTAATCTTGATATTATTGTTTGTTCTTTATTATTCACTTCCATAATTTTCATGTTGCCTACCTTTCTTTGAATACTAAACAAATGTCTTCCTTTTTCTCCTCTTATCCACAATTCTTGCCATTCACTCATCATATGCTTCTTAATCACTGCTTTTACTTCTTTGTTACTAACAGGAATCTCTACCCATGTATTTAATTTAGTAGCTTGTTTAGCATATGTAACCCTTGGGTTCCCAACATTAAATAGGTTTGTTATTTTTACAAATAACAAGAGTACATGTATCAGGATTAATGTTTTATTTGTTGTTTTTTGAAAAATTAAACAACACAAAAATTAATCATTGGGAGATACTCATTTCCCCTTTGTTTTGGGAAAATAAAATGACCAAACAATTTTTGGAACGGAGTTAATAAAATAAAAATAAATGCATAAGTAACAAACAAGCATAATAGGTAAAAGTTTCCTGTTAAAATATTTTGTTTTGTTACTTTAAGATTAAAAAGTGTTTTGTAGTTTGTATGTGATGTACAGCTCCACACGAGGTGTATAAAACAATACTGCTGGATGTTTGTTGTTCTGCTGCCCAAAGTCAGTCACTATTGGATGATTTCGCTGTATCTGAATTAGGATTGGCTGGGAGGCGGGATTTAGGAGCAGTGAGAGAGCCGTGAAAACAACTGAAAAAGAACACGCGAGGAAGGCTGAGCAGAAAAACTTGAGGATTCTGCTGCAAGTTTGGAAGACTTTTGGCTGTAAGTTCCAACTGCAAGTACCGAACTAGTTTGTGGACCGGCGGCTGCCACTGACAGACAGTTCTAAGAGAAGAAGCCAGCGTGAGTGGAGGTGATTGTTGTGATTCTGCACGTGAGTCGGCTGAGGGGGAGAAACGAGGCTGAGGTGGATCTGCAGCTGGGCCTTGGGGCGCGTTTCCCGTTTCTGCAGCAACAGGTGTGGATTTTTTGGACCGTGCTTGAAGAGATGAGGTAAAGGAGACAGTAAAGCAGCCATTAACTGTGGGGTAAGAAGACTGGAAAGATGCAAAGAGTATCAGGCCTGCAACGGGGTGGGTTAATTTAAATATTTGCATTTGTTTTGTTTCTATATTTAATTTTTTTGTAGTGGGCCCACTTAATTAAAAAAGAGAATGTTCTTTTTGTTATTTGAATGTTCATAAACCTAAGGAATACTGGTTGTGGTTAATATTATAATACAATCTAGTCTGATCTCCATTTAAGTTGAAGAAAAAAAATAAAAAGAAAGAAAAAGTTATTCGGGAAATAAGATTTTTTTGTGTGATCATTTTAGTTTTATGACTAGAGCCTACAGTGATTTACAGAATTATTTGCAGTTGTGTTTAAAACTCTTAATCCCGATTGAAGATCTGTGAAGAAGATTCTTTAATTTTAAGGAGGTCGTTACATTTTCCCAAAGTGGTTTAGCAGATATTTTATTTGAGAACTCATAAATAAAAGCTGTCAATTTTTTACAATGTCTCATTATTGATGGGTCAGACACAATTCAGAGTTCTAACTTCAAGAGTTTTCAGACATCAATAGAGGTAAATTTACTAACCAAAATTCCTACTAAAGGTGTACTTAAGGTGCATGGTTAGGTAGGTCGAACCCAGAGCGCTATATTTAGTGTGTAACGCCAATAAAGCGCTACACATAAAAATCTACTATTTCATTTCCCTCCACTCCTTTATGTGCTGGGACCCACATAAATCTTATGTTTATTCCTAGTTTATCCAATCTAAAAATAATTTCATATATTTCTGTGATAATTTCTATCCTACTGACCGATGTTATTGATTTGATTGCCACTAGTGCTGACAGAGAATCTGAACAAATTATTCCTTTTTTAATTCTATTTTGTTCCATCCAGCTTAAACTAAATGAAATTGCTAATAATTCTACTGAATATAATGATAGATTGTTTGTAGTTCTTATTTTAACATATTTTTCTAAACTTGGAATATAAAAAGAAAAACCTGTTCTTTCATCTTCTGGATTCTTTGAACCATCTCCATATATTGGAGTATAATTTTTATGAATACTGTTTAAGCTGTTAAATACAATATTATCCCAGTTTCCTTTACCTTTATTTTCTTCCATTTTTCTTTTTATATAAAAGTCTATACTACAACCAGTAAATATCCACTTTGGATATACTGAATATATACATTTCTTTTTAAAATTTATCTCCTTTAATTTATATATTTCTGCTAATTTATTTGCTTTTCCAATCATAGCCTACTCTCATATATTTTTCATTTCTATTTTCCCAAAAAAGAAACATTTCTTTATCAATTAAAAATTATTTTTCTGTAAATGGTAAATGGATGGACTGAACTTATATAGCGCTTTTCTAGTCTTACTGACCACTCAAAGCGCTTTACATTGAAGCCGCATTCACCCAATCACACTCGCATTCATACACTGACACCCAACATGGCTCGGTAGGACAATGTAGATTTTGGGGGTTAAGTGCCTTGCCCAGGGGCACATCGACATGTGACTGGAGGAAGCTGGAATCGAACCTACGACCCTCCGATTGCAAGCCAACTACTCTACCACTGAGCCACAGTCGCCCCTGTGTACTTCCCTGTATACTTGCCCAATAATTTAATAATTGTTTGAATCTCAAAGTAATTGCCATTTCTCCCATTTCAACTTGCAACGAAGCTATAGGAGTTGACTTCATAGCTTCATAGGCCCTCACCTCTGGAACAGGCTGCCAGAGGACCTCAGGGCCGCAGAGAATGTTAATGTTTTTAAGAGCAGGATCAATACTCACCTTTTTAGCTTAGCCTTTAACTAATTATTATTTATTAATATATTTTTAACCGCTCAGCATGTTTTACCTGATTTAATTTTTAGTTTAGCTTTTAACTGTTTATTTATTAATCTGCTTTGCATTTTTATTATTTGTTTTACACTTATTGTTTTATACTTTATATACTTTATATTTTATAAACTTTATATTTTAATGTATTTTAATCTTTCTTGCCAGTGTTTCCTCTCTGGGGGGCCCCCTGCATCGGGGGCGGTGGTCGGCTGTGGCTGCCTGGGTGCCCCCCAGGTAGCGCTTGGGTGGAGGTGGGGGTACCAGCCCTCCCTCCTCTGGGCGCCCTGGGTGGGAGCCTTGGCTGCTGCTGTTGATCTGCTGCTGCTGATGCAGATGGCTCCATGATGGCATTTCCTGGCTCATCTGTACTCAGCCCGCTTTTTGTAGCTTCTAAGTGTGTGTGTGTGTGAGTATGGCTGATGGGTTGGGTTGGGAGGGGGTTGTATTTGCATTGATGATTTTATTTTTGAAGGGGGGGTTGTAGTGTTATTTTAATTCTGTAAAGCACTTTGAGTAACTTTGTTTGTTTGAAAAGCGCTTTATAAATAAAGTTTGATTGATTCTATCCTCTGATAGATTGTCATTACTATTTATTTTAACAAAAGTTTTAGCTAATACTTCTGCTTTGTCCTCATTTTTAATAACTAACTCATCTCCTATTTTGACTACTGGATAATTCCATTCTCTATAAATTCCTTTCATTTTCCTTATCATTCCCCAGACTTCATTTATTGGAGTTGTTCTTCCAATTTTATCACAAAAACTTCTCCAACTTTCCCTTTTTGTTATTTTTATTACTTTCCTTACCTTTGCTTGTAATCTTTTATAATTTATTAAATTGTCATAATTATGAGTCTTTTTTAATACTTTTAAACTTTTATTTATTTCCTTAATTGCTTTCTCACAATTCTGATTCCACCAAGGAACAGTTTTCCTGTTCATACTTCCCTTACTTTTTGGTATTGTTACCTCTGCTGCTTCAATAATAACTTTTCTAAAAGTTTCTTCTATTTTTTCCACATTATTCTCCAAATTTACTTTCTCTTGATTTTCTTCACATACATTTTTTAATTTACTCCAATTCGCTTTATTAAAGATCCATCGTCCTTCCCTTTCCCCATTTGATGATTTTTTTTAAAATCATGTATAATTATAAAAATAGGATAATGATCACTACCTACTAAATTATCTTGAACATCCCAATTACTATTTCCTGCCAACTCATTTGATATTAATGTAATATCGATAGCCAATGTTTTCCCTGTATTTATATTTACTCTTGTCCCTCTTCCATCATTTAAATTCACTTAATTTAGTTCATCCATAAACTCTTCAATTACTTCTCCATTTAAGTCTGTTTTTTCTCCTCCCCATAAATTATTATGTGCATTAAAGTCCCCACAAATTAACATATTTTTTTTATTATCTTCTATCATTAATTTCAATTTATCTAATTCTAATTTCTTACATGGATTATAATAGTTTATTATATATAATCTCTTATTATTTATAAATATTTCTATGCTAATAAATTCTTCATTTTTCCCTATTTTAACAACTCTATAATTTATATCATTTTTAATAAATGTAGCACATCCTCCCCCTTTACCTTCTTTCCCATCTCTTCTAATGACATTATATGGAACTAATTTAAACTCTATTTTATTATTTAACCATGTTTCTTGTATACATATTATATCTGGCTTTTCTATTTGTTCTTCTAGATATCTTTTAAACTCTTGACCATTTGGAATCAGACTTCTCCCATTCCATTGTAAGATTTTTACCATTTTTACCCTAGACCTCCTCCATCTTGGCTTGAGAGGGCACTCGGATTTTGTCTTACTTCCTCCCATGACAACTCATTTAAATCCAAATGATTTGCTGCAGCTTTTACTATGATTTGGATTCTCTCTGTTTTTGACTTTTTCTCCATTGTAACATTGAATACCCCGGCTATAAATGTCACAAGCTTTTTCATATCTATCCATACTTTTCCTTTTATTTCTTTTTCCTTTTCTTTACTTAATTCTTCCGCTGACACACCCAATTTCCTCTCTCTATCTTTCCCCACCATTTTGACTGCTTCTGCATATGTCACTTTATTTTGAACTTTTGTTTGATTAATCTGGATCTCTCTTTTCATCATTTGACAACCTCCATATGCTGCACTATGCTCTCCTCCACAGTTACAACATTTTGGCTTTTCTCTGTTTCCACATTCCTCAAACCCATGATTCTCCCCACATCTCGGGCATCTCCTTTTCCCTTTTACAAACATTTGCTGTGTGATTAAATCGTTGGCAATTGAAGCATCTGATAGGTTTTGGAGTAAAGTTTCTCACTGAGTATGATATGTATCCCAAGAACACATGATGTGGTAAGCTTTCCCCTTCAAAGACTATCACCACTGCTTCTTCCTCTTTTTTGACTCCATCCCGAAATTCTGTTAATCTCTTTACATCTTTCACTTTTGCTCCTCTCAAGTTAGCCTTGATTTCATCCACTGGTATCTCCACTGGAATTCCCCAAACCACTCCTTTTGGTCCTTGATCCCTGACTCCCACCTTGCTCACACTTATTACTTTATGTTTTCCTACTTCCTTCATTTTGCGCGCTTTCTCTCTCTGATCTTCATTTTTACACACAATAAGTAGGTTTCCATCTCTTAACACTTTTGCTAACTTAATGTCACCTATTTGATTTTTCAGTATCATTGTTAGCTTGACTGGACTCATTTTATTTATTCCGTTTTCTTCATTGAATCTCAAAATGATTTTAAATTCACTTCCCTCATCTTCTCCGCTCTTATTTACAACAGTTTCCTTTGCTTCCTTGTCTTTTCCTCTTCTGATCCGTACCCTCTTTTACTCTTCATTGTTTCCTGTTCATAATCCATACTATCTTCACTTGTATAATTCTCAATGTCTCCCCACTCCTTCTCATTCACTACACAGCTGTGCCTACCCGCCATTGGTTAATCTCTTTCTTTTGGGGTTCTTCTTTTTGTTTCTTCCATTTGAATTCGTCTTCTTCTGAACATCCAGGCTTTTTCAAGATCTTTCCTTTTTCCATTCACTATCACTTTGTTCTCTGATAATCCTCCTTTCTTCATTTACGATTTTGGCACGAGTAAAGTCCGAGAGCACTGTCGTTGTGCTCATGCTCTCATACCGACTCCAACCGATCAAAAACGAAAACGGCTGCACACGCCACCACAGAGCCCACCTGTCCGCGCGCAGCAGACCTGCCTGTGGGCTGCTGGAAGCTAACCGCTATAAGGCTAACATTTAGGGGCGCGTATCGCCATCTATGGTCAGGGAGTGGAACGTACTTCATTTAATAATTCGATTTACTGACTGACATGTAAACTGGGACTCTGGTCTCAGCAGGGGGAGCTCTTAGTCTGATTAATGCTCAAAGCTCCATTAAGATGTGCATGGAAACATACTGACTATTAACTAGACCATCAATAACTGAAGGGTTAGAGAGGAAAATAATACTGAAACAGATTAATTAAAATTGTTTGTTGCTTTGGTTTATTTATTCATTTCAAGCATTAAATGGTAGAATTGTTTAAAAGGTCAAAGTATACACTTTTAAAGGCCTTACCCTATCTTTACACAAGATCATCTTTCAAAGAAGCAACATTAAAAGGCAGACAAAAAATGTTTTATTTTTTTATTTTTTCACCTAACTTAACCTAACCAACTCACTACAAAATAAAAAAAGAGCAGTACAGTCAAAAAAACCAAAAGGCTCTCATCTCTACACCACCATCTTTCAACATAATGCTGGTCTGTACTGTTCTTCCTCATTTTTGTATAGATTATAGATTTGCACTTTGAATTTTCTTTTGAACTGGCTTATGTTAGATTACTCACTATCTTGACATCTATTACTGAGATACATCTACCTTTATTTTGTTCAGAAAGCATTTATTTTTAAATTCAATTTCCCTCTTAGATGTTACCCTGCCTCCATGTTGGGGAAGTTGGTTTTGTCTTCCCTATAAGGTAGATTTCAACAAAATCAGGCAATTCAGTAGTCTGGTCTTTATAAAGAGTTTATTCATATGATGTTTGAATCCTGCCTGATTTAATATTCTAATCACCCATTATTGGGTGATTTATTGTATTATATTAACTGTTTTTTAATTGCTCTTATAATACGTACCGCCCCACATTTCCGCACAGTTAGACAGTTAGGGGGAGATTACAAAATAATATATGAATAGTTTTTTGACTGACATCATATTTTGTCTTTCATAGGATGGCAAGGGTCTGTGCTAACTTCCCCAGCAAATATTTTATTTATGGTTTCCAGCAGATTTTATGGTCCAAGATTAACCGAACAAATGTAGTTTCATTAACCATTTTAATGTTAATTCAATTCACTTTTATTTATAAAGCACCAATTCACAACAGATGTCATCTCAAGGGACTTTACCCGCATGACAGTTTTTTAACATATTTATTAGGAACTGGAACCCATCTCGTGGGTATTTGCTCTCTCCCCATCGAGACATGAGTCTGCCTCCCTCTCCATAAGCTCTGTTTGCCTCTCATTGTGCTGCTGCTGCCATGTGAGAGTGTTATACCAGCATTGTTTAGTCAACAAAAAGATATGTCCTACGTCATCCAACTCCATCAGTGTTAGCAAACTGTCCATGACATTTATCAAGAATGTTCATGACTGCAACATTCTGGAATATTCCTCTGCTGCTCTTACTAAATACACAACCTTGGTAGACTCAACAAACCTACTGATTTAATTACCTAATATATACAAACTATTTATGTAATTGTATTTCATATTATACAAAGCATTATTTAATATCTTAACCCAAGTTAAAAACAAGGTATGTTTAATATATATCATAAGAAATACTGTGAATGGGTGTCACAACGTGGTAAAGTGAAACTGAATGCTATGCTTATGGATGACTTTGAGGCAGACTGTTTTTTAAATTAGTTTCTCCAAGGACTTTGCATTGAGGTAATTACAGGTTTTTGGAAGCAATTCCTCTTTAGAAAAAAACACACTTGTTAAGGATGGATGAAGCTGTGCTGCAGATCTGCAATGACAGGCAAACTTGCCGATATAAGATTAAAATGATCCCACAGGACAGAAATCCTGCATTTTCTTTCTGATTCTATGGTGTGAAAGTGACTTTCCAGAAAGAGGTTTGATTAAACGACGTACTTCTGGCATAGAAGCATCCCGATGACAGATGGAGACGTTCCTGTTTTTAAACAAAGTTTGGCTCTTAAGTGACAGATGAAGCAGCAGCTGTATCGGTCACAAGTTTATTTCTTAAAGTGATACACACACCGATACGGGGTTTCGCTCTCTGACCTAGATAAATGTGCCAATGCATCGGTATTGCCAGGGCCACCTTAACCAGCTGATAGGCCCCAGGGCAGAGAAGCTCAGTAGCTCAGTAGTATTTAGTGACAGCGAGGAGAAAAGAGACAACAAGGATGAAAAGGAAGATGCCAGAGGTAGCTCAAAGCTAGATTACTCCAAAGTGATGCAAAAGTTCAGCGAACATTCTGTGCCGAAACGCAATGTCATTCACAACCGTGCATGTTTTTACAAGCGAGTACAGAAGCTGGGTGAATCAGTGGAAGCGTTTGTGAGGAGTTCATATGAACTGGCTCAGTACTGTGAATTTTGAGGCATGAAAGACGAAGAAATCAGAGACAGAATAGTGATTGGCATATCAGACAGCGACGTGTCTCAGAAACTACGGCTAGAAGCTAATCTCACACTAGAAAAAATGACCCAAACCACGAGACTGTCATCAGTGCAGATGCCAGCAGTTATGGCTTAGGAGCGACATTACTGCAGGTTCATGAGAACAAGTTAAAGCCAGTAGCTTTCTGTTCCTGCACACTAATAGACTCAAAAAAGAGATACAAACTGAAAAAGAGTGTTTAGCTGGGGTGTGGGCCTGTGAGAGATTTGCACCTAATTTTCAAGGCATGGATAGTTTTCGGCTACAAACAGATCACAAACCACTAGTCCCTTTGATAAACACATACTGTAGTAACCCGAGTATTGAAATATGCACACAGACATTACTGTTCATAGCCTTTACTAACACTCAGCAGCCAGTACAGAAGAACGGCTTAGACAAGCCCAACAACATGCAGCATCCAACGTTCCACTGCTTAACTAGAGCCGGGGAAAAATAAAATGACAAACAAAGGTTCCGGGTTCCACCCCGGGCTACACAGCAGAGAGTCCCTCTGCAACCCTTCTCTCTCTTTAAGTGCAAACATCACAAAGGCAAACCATAAAACATTAATACAGACACTGTCAGATAAGTGCCTCTCCACCAGGACAAACATGGGTAGCAATATGAACATCAAAGTAGCCGCCTGCTCTGACAATTCATCAGGTGTCTCCTCTGACGGCTCCGACAGACCGTCATGTGACATCTCCACTTGCCCTGGAGCTACTGGCACCGCCACGGCCTCTGCAGAGCAGCCCACAATGACTTTGCGTGACATCCCGTGAAAACTCACCCCCCCCCCCCTTTAATATGGCGGACACGCACATGATCTTGGTGCCTGCGCACCTGTCTACCATCACATAATTCCACGAAAAAAGATACTGGACCTGTCTGGCGGTGGATGACCCCTGGCAACTATGGTGAACCTATGGATAAGTTCTCGACATACAGACAGTCCCCTGGGTGAAAATGTCTCTCTTTGGCATGAGAGCGAGTCCCTCTGCAACACATACGACTTAGACAAAGCTCCACTCAGAGTTCAAAGACTACTAATGCGTCTTCTGAAGTTTTAGGTGGTGGCAGAGCATGTGCCTTGTAAACAACTGGTCATTGCGAACGCATTCTCCAGGAACCCGCTGAGCAACAAGGATGACAGCAGCGCTGACAAAGAGGTACAAGTTTATCGACAGTATGTTCTGTCAAAGATATTACTTTTGTGTGTGTTGCCACAAAAGTTGAGAGAAATCAGAGCAGCAACACAACAGGAAGAGGAGTTAACAAGAGTCATCAGCCTTATACACAAAGGTTGGCTACCAAAACACTCATTGCATCCTGCACTGCATGGCTACTATCCAGCACGAACACAACTCAGAGGCTGACGGACTAGTATTATATCAGGACAGACTAGTTATCCCAACAGCTCTGAGGCCTGACGTTTTGAATCGCATCTACGGAGGACATCAAGGACTGACAAAGTGCCGAGCCAGAGCGAGAATGTCGGTGTGGTCACCTCACATCAGCAAATATATTACACAGACTGTTAATACATGAAAGTTCTGCAATCAAAACAAGCCTTCACAAAGACACGAGCATCTCCTCACTGGGCGACTGTGGCTCAGTGGTAGAGTAGTTGGCTTGCAATCGGAGGGTCGTAGGTTCGATTCCAGCTTCCTCCAGTCACATGTCGATGTGCCCCTGGGCAAGGCACTTAACCCCCAAATTCTACATTGTCCTACCGAGCCATGTTGGGTGTCGGTGTATGAATGCGAGTGTGAATGGGTGAATGTGGCTTCAATGTAAAGCGCTTTGAGTGGTCAGTAAGACTAGAAAAGCGCTATATAAGTTCAGTCCATTTACCAGTCCATTCACCCATACCAGATGGACCCTGGCAGCGGATTTCAGCTGATAGGTCACCTGCCAAGCACTAAAAGCAGACATGTCATTGGCGGACTGAAAAATATGTTTGTAAGATGGGGCATACCACTAGAGTTGGTCAGTGACAACGCGACACAATTCACTTCAGACAAGTTCAAGCAGTTCTGTAAGGAGTATGGGTTCACACATGTAACCTTGAGCCCACATTTTTCCCAAGCAAAGGGTTCTGCAGAACGTGCTGTTCAGACAGCAAAACATATCTTGAAGCAACCAGACCCACATTTAGCTCTGATGTGTTACAGGGCGACCCCAAGTACTGCAGTTGGAGTGAGCCCAGCAAAGATCATGATGGGAAGACACATCAGAACAACCCATGCTCGAGAACAAATTTGGAGTGAGCCTTTGAACAAACAAGACATACTGCAGAAGGATACCCAAACCAAATCATCATACAAGTACTTCCATGACCGACACCACTCAGGCGACCCCTATCCGAGTTACTTTCTGGACAGAACGTCAGAGTAAAGTTGGACAGAGAGGAGTGGAAAACTTCACCAAGCCTTCTCAGCAAATGCGACGAGCAACATTCATATATTGTGAAAATGGACAATGGGAAAGAGTCACGCAGAAACAGGAGCAATCTACAACCTGTTCCAGATGACAGTACCACAAGAAATACAACCATTGGACTCACCAGCCAAACAGCCCAGCAGCCCTCCCCGAGCTGTTCCTGGTGACCAAAGTGTGCTAGATACAGGATAACCTGATAAGACTGAAGACCAACCACAGCATGTTACACCAAGGAAAGTAGTACATGTGACCAGCAGAATGAGACCTATAAAAGTCCCTTAGAGGAACAGAGCGTAACACTGTGTTAGTTTAAAAAAAGTATTGGAATGTAATTGTTCTGACCTACTGAATGTTATTTGAATTAGTTATATGTTTTGAAAAGAAAATATTTGATACAGTTGTTTTGAGAACATGGTTAATACCAAATGAGAATTGTGTGTGACTGTTTAGTTAAAGCTAATCTTTCTTTAGAGGGGAGATGTCATGATATGTGCCTAACAGACTACCCTATGATATGTTCCTAACGGGCTAACGTAGCTAGTACGTCACTACGTTGTGAGAAAAATGTGAGATATACCATTGTTCTTGTTCTAATCAGACTACTCATTAAAGCAGTTCACTGTCAGGACGGCTCACTCATTATTTACTGTACACGACATTATTCCTCTGCAGATCCTGCAGCGATCGTGTTAAAAACACCATAGCTAATACTGACGTTACTATTCACCGGAAGTACTGCAGCCGCCTGAAAACTCCGAAAACGTTCAACCATAGTGTTTGTACTAGTAACAATTTAATTCCAGCTTTAATTTAATCTGTACTTGAGAAACTAGTCCATGTATTTGTTACTTCAAGGCTGGACTACTGTAATTCTTTATAATCGGGAAGTCCACAAAATGCAATTAAAAGCCTTCAGTTGATCCAAAATGCTGCAGCAAGAGTTCTCATGAATATTAAAAAGAGAGATCACATTTCTCCCTGCACTGCAAAAAGCACCCTCCTAAAAACAGGGAAAAAAATCTTAAAATAAGACATTTTGTCTTGTTTTAAGCAAAAAAATCTGCCAATGGGGTAAGCAATATTTTCTTGCTAAGAATTCTTATTTCTAGAATATATTTCTTATTATAAAACAAGAAATAAACACTAAATTTAAGCACATAAATTGCTAGAATTAAGAAAAATGTCCTCAGAAAATGGAAGAATTTCAGAAAAACACTTTTATTTTATGACAAATTGTGGGGTATTTTGCTTAAATGTTGCTTGATTAAAGCAAAATGTTCTAAATTCTAATTTTTTTAAAGCAAAATGTTCTTAATAAATGCTAATATTTAAGGACATTTTTCTTATTTTGGAAAAGAAAATCTGAATAATTTTACTTTTGTGTCTAGATCTAAGCAAAGTTTTCTAGATTTCAAGACTAGTGTAAGAAATGTTTTCTTATAACATTACTTGTTTTACTGATGTAGTACCCATTTTAAACATCAATACACAATATCAGACACAGCTTAAGGAGAATCATCTTAAAATAAGACCACTTCAAAAACAGGATTTCTATTGAAAAACAAATTTATTCAACGTGAACATTATTCATCTCTGGTCACAGGATTTCACCCATTTACAGTACAGTAGATGTGAAAATAGCTAAATTTGTATTGTAAATCTCTTTTTTTTCACAATGCCAAACATTTTTGTAGCTGGTAATGCCTTCACCTTTTTAATGTTTTTAATGCAGGCTAACTGAAACCATAGCCTTGCCCTAGCCCTGAGACACCCTTTTAATGTACTTTGACAAGTCAGATTAAGATGTCAGTGTAACATATCTGCTGTTTAACAAACACTCAAAGCTTGGAAATAACATGACTCGAACAAAAGTAGAAATGGTAATAGATACACTCACTCAGTGAAGGACCTCCACACAGCAATTGCTTTTTTGGACGTGGAAGTAGTATCTCGGTCATGGATAGAGTCCATCAGAATCTCAGTTTGCATTACTGAGAGCAGTGTTGAAATACACTTTGGGTATGTGAGGTGGAAGGCATAGTAATAGGCCATCAGGTACACAAGTCCTTCATCCAGCTTGGTACTTGCAAAGGTGGTCACCGGTGTGTTGTCAATTGCGATCATGCAGTTGTCCTTGGAAATGAGCAGCACTGGGCAAGACAGGGGTCGCTGTTGGAGATATCCCTCAGGATCTTCTGCTGTCTAAATGACAAAACATAAGGATACAAAATTTAGATGATCAATATGAGAAAATAAATTATGAGTGTGTGTTTTTTTGATATAACATCTGCCCTAACATAAGGTAACAACTAAAACAGTTTACTGATAAACCTGAGAGTAAAATCTAAACAAATCTCACCTTTAGTACATGAAAAAAGGCTTCGCTGCAAGGGCCCAACTTCTTGGGTGGAGATACACCAGATGGAAAAAGGTCTGGAAGAGCCGTAAACACTGCTAAGGCATGGTCCGCTAGTTTGAAGAAAGCACAAAAAAGAAAAGCACAAAAAAACCCCATTAGCATCTATTCTGACCTTTATCTATACTAATTTATTATTATTATATACTTGCTAATGCAATCTCACCACTGTTGAGTGTCTTGGGAAGCTTCATGGCTTTTTTCATTACTCCATAGAACTTGACCTTGGAAAAGAAGTCTTCCCATCTCACCATAGACTCTGCAATGAAGTTTGAGTTCTTGGGTTGGACAATTCTCTGCAACTCATCCAAAACCTTAAAACAAATATTGAATAAAACAAATTGGCTTAGTGCAAATATTTATCCATAAATCACAACGTAAATAGCATGTTTTTCAGCAACTATAATAGAAGCATTTGTTGGAATTTGTATGTGAAAATGCAACTCAATTTACAACATGGTAAAAGCAATATTACTTACATGGTCCAATTCTTTGAAACAGGGATAGGCTTCTAGGACTTTTGTTGGTCTGTCTGACTCCTTCAGAACACCACATGTGATAAAGCGTCTTCTTTCTTCAAACTCCAGGTTGAGTAAATGGTTACAGCTGCTTTGTTTGGCTTTTTAGACTTGTACATGTCTTGGAGGGTCTTGTAGTGTCTACTCTGGCTCTTTTGGCTGTCCAGCAGGTCAGGAGAACTCACTGCAAGCAAGAAAAAGGTGTTGTAGGTTTTAAGGATTCAACAGTGAATATAAATGAAAAGACACTGAACCTGCTTCATCTTCAATGCTTTTGTGACTAGGCTCTGGAGTACTGGTTGTAGTAGGTGACTTTTCCAGAATGATGGTTGATGCTTGACTTGATGTGGTGGAGTCTCCATCAAAATCACTGGAGTCACCCTTCTCAAATGTCAGGCGACGTCTTTTTAAAGGGGTAGAAGTCTTCTTTGGACTTTTGACATTTGAGAGTCTCTTCATAAGCCTCTTGGCAACATGCCTCCGCAAGATGGAGTAAAACTTATTAATACGGTATGTATTATACATTACACAAATACTGAGCCAGGAAAACATACATTATCTTTTAACATCGGGTAGTATTCCACTAATCTCTTCGCCATAGAATCCACCTCATGCTTGGAGGGGTACCTAGATTCTTGTAGTGCTCTTGCAATTGATATCATATTCGTCATGGTGTTCCTTATGAGTCTGCAGAAGAGCTCTTTGGAAAGCTCAGTGGGAGTAGTGCCAAGACGCTTTTGTTCAAAGAAAGATGAACGAGCCTGCTCAAGTTCACCATCTGTGTAGACTATGTACTCCGGACTGGACATTTTTAAGAACTTCGATGTGTTGGGTTTCTCCTCTGGAGGGACATCGGCCGCATCGGATGGTTTGGTTGGCTCCATAGCTCTGACAGCAGTCTCCACCTAAACACATTGCAGTTGTTATTGACATAGACAATGCAAAATCATATATCAAATATATTGTGAATAGTTACATAACCTCTAAAATTTAAGATAAACATTCAGTCCAAACTTTGATTAAGGGCCCAACATATACTCACTTTTTCATCATTGTTCACAACAAGCCACAGTGCCCTGCGCCTCAGAAAATGTTCTGGACCAGGAAAAAGATCTTTGATGTCATCCCTGGAGAGTGACCGTAGTAAATCCTCCCCAATATTAGCAACTAAAACACAATACCACAATTAGATGTGCTAATTAATTTGTCACTTTATTGTAATGTAAAAATGTGTGCTATCAGCTAGTCACGTTCTGTAAATTATGTTTAAAAAATATCTGACAAATGTTTACTACCTCGCTAAGTTTAAGCTAACCGAAACACCATTCAATTCAAGTCTATTAATTAAATTCAGTTTATTTATATAGCGCCATTTCACAACAGATGTCATCTCAAGGCACTTTACAAAAAGAGTTATTACAATACAATGTTTAGTGTAGAAATTACAGAACCACAGAAGATTGCGTCGTGGAATTCTCAGCAATCCCTCATACTGAGCAAGCATGCAGCGACAGTGGGAAGGAAAAAACCCCTTTTAACAGGAAGAACCTCCGGCAGAACCAGGCTCAGCACAAGCGGTTATCTGCCGCGACCGTCTGTGGCTTGGAGAATACATAACAGAGACACAGAAAGAGCAATAGAACTGATGCAGAAGTTTGTTGCAGGACGTGGAGAATTTTCCGTCACTGCAATGCCATCTTAGTCAGGGTCGTCAAGCAGGGCTAATCCGGAGCACCTACTATAATAGAAAACAGGTTAGTGCTTGCCGGGGTCTTCTCGGAGTCGGGTTGTTTGAGAATGCAGCCCAAAGTGGGTGGTAAACTCCATCTAAGGCTAAATACCGGCACGAGACCGATAGTCGACAACAATCTTAAGGAAAAATAGACAGAACTGAGAGGACAGAGTTGAAGAAGGCGAGAAACAAGTTTAATAAGTTTGAAATTGAAAAAAATACTTTTTAGAGTTTCAATCGTAGTTTCGTCAAGTTTATCCATCGTCGGACCTGCGTATCAATCATCAATAGTCGTTTTTCTCTAAATTAGTTTTTGTGCCTCGGCTCGATTGTTCTCACCATTCGCCAGAAGGTTCCTTGTGATAATGTTGCCCGCGCAGCCGCGCAAACCCTTGGATTTGAACATGGACTAGTCCATTATGTGTAATGAGGGCGTCAGCTGGGTTCCTCGTACCTTTATATTTTGTTATGTTTCTAAATCTCAACCAGCAATGTACTTATTTCTGTTTTAAAATACATATAAATCATTTAAATATCTTTTCATCTTTTTAACAGATGAGCAAATGATCATTTACCCCTCTACGACTGAAGTAGTCAAACCCAAAGTGTGCAAGGCATCATGGGTAAAAAGCTGGAATAAATATTCAATTAAGCGCCAAATTAGTTCTCTCGAAAAGATACCAGAATGATTTGGCGTTGCGTTATTTGCTTTGTGTTCGTTGCCCTTACTCTCAAATCTTTACTCAGTCACATTCACTCTGCTCATAGCCGAAGCCCCGACTTTCGCGTGGTTTGTGGAATTGATGGGTGTGAACGGGAATATCGAGTTTACAACTCACTCTGGTACCACATCCGTAGAAGCCATGCGGAACATCTTAACAGTCATCGAGACGGGACAGCCCCGAACCCGTGGAGGGATCGTAATCCGTGGGCCTACAGACCAAATCAGCAGCGCCCGGACTCGGAGCCTGAAGCACGGGGTCAAACTGCAGGAGATGCCGCCGCGACTGGAGCCGCTCTGAGCGACGCTGCAGAGACAGAGCACCGAGAGGACAACTGCGCAGCGCCCGGGGCAACACTAGGACCCAACCCGGACTGTTTAGCTTTGGATGATCATTTCGGTGACTTTAGTAATATTTCACTGTTCGATGGCTTTGAGCAAAGCGCCCTTGATACCTCTTCTCACCGGGAGTCGCCGCCCCGCGCTGGGACCAGCCCTGATGGAGCCACAACTGCGCCTCTCCAGCCTCCGGAGAATACTGCTGCAGCATCGTACTGTGAGGTAAGGCAATCCCTATGAAAAGTCACGTATTCTATATGGTGCATTCTAAAAAAAAATTTAAGTTATGTGCATAGGGATAGGAATTGAGAACCGATTCTTGTTGAGAACGCTGGACGCTCACACATACACACACTCTGGTATAATTACCTCGTGGGGACCGGCGCACTCGCTCTAAAAGTCCGACAGACATTACAGCAGCAACACACACGACTTCCATCTGCCTAGTAAAATATGAAGGGTTTGCACTGTTTCTAGCTAGGTTTCCTCTGTCTGTGGCATGTTGTGGTAACTTACCGTTTTCCTTCCGTTCAAGCCAGTGCTTGCTTCAAATCCGAGCTTAACATGCAAAAATATTTGCTCACAGCATGCAATAGCAATGAATGAATGGATCCGCTCCGGACTAACGTTAGTTCCCCACCCAGCAGCAGCAGCAACGTTAGCATGTCCTCGGCTAATAAGACTGCAGATAACTAACTAATTAACTAACAAACACTGCTTATCATATTAGCTTGCTTTCCCTCATTGTAAAACTTGCTATTAGTAACGGTTAACGTTATATGAATTACTTCTCGTGCATAACATTTAGATGACCATCAGGAGAGACAGAGTCTAGCTGGCTCAGAGCCAGAGGCTCGCAGTACTGCCTCAAGTTCACGGCTACCTCTAGTTTCTCCTTTCACTGAAGCAGGGGAGAGTAAAATGACCCTGGGTGGGTGCAGATTTGCTAAATGCACAGTTCAGTTGGATTTTACTTGATTGTATTTATCACTGGCTGACCGATTTATTTTTGAGTATTCAGTTCATGTATCCTTTTAAAAAGGAGCATTTTAATTTCTATTAGAAAAATTTTGGACATTCTTAGGGAATTTCCATAAAATAATTTATGTTGTATTTTTTTTTTTTTTTTACAAAATAAAAAAAAATATAGAAGTTTATTTATTTTATTATTTAATGAAATTTTATATTGGTGATGCTAATCAACCATTTGTTGTCCCTTTTTTCCCAAATGAGAACCGATTAAATAACCGAATCGTTAAGCAGAATCAAAAATGGAATCGGAATCTTTAAAATCTTATCAATTCCCATCCCTATATGTGCAGTATGTGTACATGTATGCAATTATTTAACATTTACAAATGTAATAATTTAGTAAATTATTGCACTCACTAACCTGGACTATTGTACAGTACTGTAGGTGGTAACTGGTAACCCCAATAATTTTACTATTAATAGTTTTACTGTATAAATTCAGAAGCTTCGGGTTTAAGTAGGCATTACCTAACTTATTATATGAAGTTGTTAAACAAATTATTATTTTAATTTATTTCTAATATTTATTGGGATTTCATTTTTATAGGATGACCATGGCACTTTGACCCAACAAGCGACTTCAATTGTGCTGTGTGCAAGAGAGAAACACCATCTTTCACAGGTATGTGTATGTCAGCAGGGAAAAACTGTAACCTAAATATATAAGCTATTAATTTTTGCTTCTTCTTCACCAGAGTGGTGTCAACGATGTCGTGGCAGCAATACAGCAGTATCAAGCTCTGTTGGTGTCCAATTTGAGGAGTCAGCTTCAAAGTGTCTTTCAGCAACATCCAGGAAACAAACTAGAAGGGGAGGCAATGGCAGTATTTGACCAGATTGAGGATCCCTTTGCAACAGTTTCAACAATGTACAGGCAAGACAGTGTGATAAAAAAGACTTTTAAATATGTAGAATCAGAGGAGGTGGCAGTGGGATACACAGCATGTTTTACAAAAAAGGGAACAAAAAGACTGCTATCCACTAAACCCAAATGCTTTCATTATATCCCCCTCATACAAAGTTTAGAACAGTTATTGTCTCATCCAAAGGTTTTAGCAATCATGGATGAAGGTAGAAACAACAGAAATGGATACCTTTATGACATTACAGATGGAGAACTTGTGAAATCACACCCTTTATTCTCTACTCGACCATCTGCTTTGCAAATAATACTTTATTCTGATGAAATTGAAATATGCAACCCACTAGGCTCTCATGCTTCCAAGAATAAGTTAATTATGTTTTATTTTACATTGGGAAATATTAATCCTAAATATAGATCCAAACTAGCTTCAATTAGACTACTTGCAATAGCAAATACAAAGGAACTCTCTCAGTGTGGAGTGGATAAGATATTGGAGAGACTGCATGCAGATTAAGTAAAATTGTATAATGGTGTAAAAATTCAGACAGAAACTGGTGAAAGAGAAATTTATGGAGCAGTTGTTTCAATTTGTGGTGACACGTTAGCTCAGCATGAGCTTTGTGGATTCAAAGAGGGAGTCGGATTTGCTTTTAGTAAATGCCGACAATGTGAATGTGTGTTTGAAGACATGCAGATGTACTTCAGTGAAGACAACTTTGAGAAAAGGACCCTTGAAAGACATGTCAGACAGTGCAGTGACATTGACAAGGCCAGTACTGACTTTCTGAAAAGCAGCTTAAAGACTACATACGGGATCAACAGGAGGAGCAAACTAATAGAATTTCCAGGCTTCAACATGATCAAACAAACACCACAAGATATAATGCACATCATCCTTGAAGGCATTGCTCCATTGGAAATAAAATGTGTAATTAAACATTTGGTACTATTGGGTGAATTTGACTTGGAAGATTTGAATGCAGGAATAGTCGGTTTCCCCTATTCTCCACTGGATGTCAGAGACAAATCCAGTTCAATATCCTACAGTACTTTAGCTTCAAATGATAATAAGTTAAAGCAGTGATCAGGGCAAATGATTGTTCTTCTAAAAATACTACCCTTTCTAATGGATACAGTTAAAGATAATGAATGCTATTCTCTTATTCTTGAACTAATAGAGATTGTTCAAATTTTGTTTGCTCCTGTTATAAGCTTTCAAACTATTGACAGACTGAAAATGCTGCATGAACAACATTTAAAGCATATGAAACGCATATTTCCAGATAACATCATTACGCCAAAACAGCATTATTTAATACATGTTCCATTGCAGATTAAAAACCTGGGACCAATGGTTCGCCATATGTGTATGAGATTTGAGTCAAAACATTGTTTTTTCAAAAAGTGGGTCTCTAAAGTCAATTTTAAAAATGTGTGCAAGTCTTTAATAAGACACAATCAAATGTATGAATGTTGCCAGAATTTAAGTAGTGCTGAACACCCTATTTTTTCATCTGAACGTATACTTGGGCCATCATCCGAAGTTAAAAACATGCCCTATCTAAGAGAGAAAGCGAGGGTATTCTTTGGAACTAATATCAGTCATGCGGTATCTGTAAAATGGTTAAATCTTAACGGGAATAAATATGTATCCGGTAAAACTTTAATTGTAAATGCAGTTTCTGGTAACTTACCCGAGTTTGGACAGGTTAAAAACATTTTTGTTATAAATTCATCTTTGTGTTGTTTTGAGCTTCAGTCATATACAACTGTTTGTTTTGATAGGGATTATATGGCATATAAAACTGAAATTCCAAATATGGCACAAGCAAATGAATTCATATCTTCTGACCAAATGGTGGCCTATCCCCCGTATTATAGCTACACACATAATGATGTGAGATATGTCCCTCTAAAATATGATCTTGGAGATGTGATTGAATTTCACAGCCTCAACTGATGTTTTTCGATAATGTATTTTACAAATGCTGTAAATTGTATTGCAGTCAAATCAAGGTCACAATTTGAAATGTTGTAACTAGTTAATTGCAGAGACAGTCTGTTCAAAAAAACTAAATATGTCTAGTTGGGGTCTTCTGTATGAAACCTGCTAACCCTGTGGATTAGACCTTAACAGGCATGTTCTGAAATGTAGAGGATTGTTGTGTTAGTTTACCAGAGCTCCTCTTTAAATGTAACATAACTTATATCTTGTTGCAATTGCTGTAATGGCAGACCAGTGTTATTAGATATAGTTATGGAATTGTACACTTTCACTTTGAGTGTAAAAATAAAGAATGGAATGTATTAATCTATCTGTGAGAATCAGTTCTTAAATTAAGAGTTGTGATCTTATTTTTTCTCAAAATAAGAAAAAATCCATGTCTAATGCTGAAGAAGATTTAAAATGTCTTTCTTTCTTGTTACAAGGAAAAATAGCTGTTTTTTTAGCAAATATATCTGAACAAGAAATGGCTAGATTTTATTTCCCAAAATAAGACTGTCTTTCTTAAGAAAATTTTGCTGGATAAGACATTTTTACTTTTTTGGAAAAAAATAAGAATGTATTTCTTAAAATAAGAATTTTTTTACTTGCTTAGAATCCGCTTTTTGCAGTGTGGTAGTTCCTAGGATTTCTAAAAGTAGAATGGGTGGCAGATCTTTCAGCTATCAGGCTCCCCTCCTATGGAACCGGCTCCCAGGGTTGGTTCGTGAAGCAGACAATTTGTCTATCTTTAAAACTAGGCTAAAAACTTTCCTCTTGACAAAGCTTACAGTTAGAGATATGTTTATATAGGTATTAGAGTCAGGTCAGACAGGTAGATAGGAAGAGACAGGTTAATGTTAGTAGTCAGGCAGAGTGTCAAAAGTTAGGAAGAGATAGGAAGAGGTAGAGTAGCTAGGTAGAGATAGATTAATGTAAGCCAGGTAAAGATCCGGAGCCGGTCGCGGCTTACCGCCGCGGAAGAAATGTGCCCCACAGGGGCCAGCCAGCGCCGGAGAGGGGTCCCTCAATGGGATCCTCCCGCACAGTGCGGCCGCCCATTACCTGCCGGGTTGAATCCCCCGGGCAGACTGTGCGGACCCCACCCGTTTATCTCTTAAACGTTTCTCGCCCTCTTCAACTCTGTCCTCTCAGTTCTGTCTATTTTTCCTTAAGATAGTTGTCGACGATCGGTCTCGTGCCGGTATTTAGCCTTAGATGGAGTTTACCACCCACTTTGGGCTGCATTCTCAAACAACCCGACTCCGAGAAGACCCGGCATGACGGGGGCCGTTACCGGCCCTACACCGTCCACGGGTCAGGAGGACTCAGACAGAGTGTTGGTAGCCAGGTCTCCTAGTAGCTAGGAGACAGGTTAATGTTAGTAGCTATGCTGCTTTAGGCTAGGCTGTTGGAGGACATTATTAGGGTCTGTTCCTACTTTCTCTCCTACTTCTCCCCAACTGCATGATGTGCTGTCAATTCAAGCACTAACCTGTTTTCTATTATAGTAGGTGCTCCGGATTAGCCCTGCTTGACGACCCTGACTAAGATGGCATTGCAGTGACGGAAAATTCTCCACGTCCTGCAACAAACTTGTGCATCAGTTCTATTGCTCTTTCTGTGTCTCTGTAGTATTCTCCAAGCCACAGACGGTCGCGGCAGATAACCGCTTGTGCTGAGCCTGGTTCTGCCGGAGGTTTCTTCCTGTTAAAAGGGAGTTTTTCCTTCCCACTGTCGCTGCATGCTTGCTCAGTATGAGGGATTGCTGAGAATTCCACGACGCAATCTTCTGTGGTTCTGTAATTTCTACACTAAACATTGTATTGTAATAACTCTTTTTGTAAAGTGCCTTGAGATGACATCTGTTGTGAAATGGCGCTATATAAATAAACTGAATTGAATTGAATTGAATTGTTACTATCTTTAGTGCTCTCATGTTTTACTTTTTGAAAATGACCCTTAGTTACAAATGTTACTGACCCCTTCCTACATATAGACAAACTAAAAAAAAACAAAGAAAAAAACATAAACATTGCCCAACTGCCATCAAAAACCCCTGTGAGCTTCCAAGTTCGGTAACCTCTACATGGCTACACAAAAATGTCCACATTGCTGGTATTTTGTGGAAGTGAAAAGCCTGACAGTGAAACCAGTACAGTCCCACTGAAACAAATTGGTGAGTTGCCATACATTTTAAATTCCCTAATTTCTGCCCTTAACTATTTTTTCAATGGCTTTTCTTTTTCCTTTCTTTTTCCTTTCTTTTTCTTTCCTTTCTTTTTTTCTTTTTTTCCTTCCTCCTCTTTCCTTTTATCTTATTTCCTCCCTTTTCCTCCTTTTCTCTGTTCTTGTGTTTTTCCCCTTATTTTTTCCCCCTTTAGCCTTCTTTATCTTTACATAAGCCCATTTCCATTGTACAGATTTGATACACATACATACATCCAGTAGGTGATTAATTTTCATACCTGTTTATATTCTTCAAATAATTCCAATAGCCATTTCCAGTCTTGTATTACATTACCCAGCGATTCATAAGTTCTCCCAGCGTCAGGTGTCGGTACTCGGCATTTCCAGTGCTCGGTCTCTTCTCTGGGCTTCAGTAAACCTGTATTCCATAAATCCGACTCAACTTCCATACGTAATTACGTCTCCGTCAATAAAAACTCAGTTTTGCTGGATATTTTATGTGAGATTTTACATTCTTTTCCTTTAGAAGTTTTCTCAGCTGAGGGGACCTGCTTTGTTCCTTTTGTACTTTGGTTGAAAAGTCTTGAGAGAAGAAGATGCGATTTCCTCCAATCTTTAGGTCTCTTTTAGACCATGCAGCCTGTAGAACGTGTTGTCTCATATTCCACTGCATGAACTGGATCACCAAGGACGTCGGTGGTGCGCCTTCTCGGGTTGGTCTCTGTCCTAGCAAACGGTGAGCTGCGACAATCTGAATAATATCAGGTGAGATGTCAAACTTTTTTCTGTCAGTAATGCAGTGACAAAGCCCATTATATCATTGTTTTGGACTCCATGTATGGAAATATTGTTTTGTCTTGGTTTCTTCTCCAAATACTCCACTTTTTCAGACATTTCCTATTACTCTTTAACCAGCTTTTCCAACAGCACCGTGGCAGCGTCTTCCCATTCTTCCAATTTATTTATTCTTTGCTCAGCTTCTTTAAAATCATACTGAGCCTCGCGTAGATCGTGGCAAAGTCCTTTCAAATCTTCTCTTATTTGGATCATTTCCGTAGTCATTTTCCCCACATCAGTTCGGAGTTCTCCAATTTGTTTGGAAATGTCATCTTTCAGATCTGTGAGCAGTGACTTTAGACTTTTATCCAGATGGCTCATATCCATTGTAGCTTCGTTTGTCACGTGGTCTTTCTTTGTCTTTGTTTTCCGATTAGTTGTTTGCGTCTCTTCTCTGAAGCGAAGACTTAATGAGGAATCTTTTTATAAATTATTTCCATACATTTTCCATAAAGCAGTGTTGCACTAAGGGCATTTTAGAGATAATTATTTTCACTCACTCAGGGCGACATCAGTGAGTGCCAACCCGCCGGAAGATGACAAAATGACAAAAAGCTAATATGGATAATAAAGTAACTAATAAAATAACTAATAAAATTTGATAATGGAGAAAGTAAGAACTTGAAGACATAGACATTACATATGTCTAAGAACTGCTCTTAAAAACATGAACGTTCTCTGCGGCCCTGAGATCCTCTGGCAGCCTGTTCCTGAGGTGAGGTCCATAATAATGGAAAGACGCCTCACCATGAGTCTGTGTCCTGACTTTTGGAATCACGAGGAGACGGCTGCCAGAGGAGGGCAGAGACTGTGAGGGTTCGTATGGTAAAAGCAGTTCCAAAACATAAGAAGGCCCAAGACCATTAAGACACTTAAAAACCATTAAAAGTATTTTAAAATCTATCCTGAAACATACGGAGAGCCAATGCAATGACTCTAAAACCGGAGTGATGTGCTCCCGCTTCCTGGTTTTCATCAGGACACGTGCTGCTGAGTTTTGTAAAAGTTGTAGACCTGAAATCCTCTTTTTGGGAAGACCAGAAAGCAGCGCATTACAATGATCAATTCTAATGGTGATAAAAGCTGCATTAGTGTCTCCGTATTGGCCTGAGAGAGAATGGGGCGGACTCTGGCAATGTTCTTTAGATGATAAAAACCTATTTTGGTGATGTTTTTAATGTGAGGGATAAAAGTCTGCTCAGAGTCAAAAATCACACCCAGATTCTCCACTTGTAAAGATGGATTGAAGGACAGTGATCATAGTTTTGGTAAAAGTTTCTCTCTCTGAGCTTCAGGACCGATAACTAAAACCTCAGTTTTGTCCTGGTTGAGCTGGAGAATGTTTTCTGCCATTAAGGATTTAATGTCTAAAATACAGTTAAAAAGTGCATCCATTGGCCGTGTGTCATCAGGAGACATGGAGATGTACAACTGTGTATCATCAGCATAACTGTGAAAGTTAACTTCATGTCTTCTGATGACACTGCCAAGAGGGAGCATATACAGGTTAAAAAGCACTGGGCCTTAAACTGAACCCTGGGGCACACCACAAGTGATCTTATGGACCTTAGAGGAACAGGTATCTAAACTTAACGTAAAAGTGTCTGTGAGGTAGGATGTGAACCATTTGTGAACAGCACAAGAGAGGCCGATCTGACGCTTCCTGACAGTTTTCACAGAGGTCTCTAATTGGATAAAACTGGTGATTTTGAAAAACACAAAGCTTCCAGACCGTTTATGACCATTTACTTACAAGCTACGGGAGGAAATTCCTAAGATATGACCGCCTTCAGATCAATATGGAGATATCTACAATTATATGATCATCATGCCTGGACTTGACACAGCAAAAACAAGAAGGCATACAATCATTACAAAAACTCAGAGCGCTCAACTCTTCAAACACATTTTATACCGATCGATCATCAACACGGCAGTTTGATGAGTCACAACAACCAAGTTACCATTCAGCTAGCTGAACCCCCGACAGGCTGCTATTTATAACTTCACTAGATTACTGACATGTCAGACATATTCACAACCCAAAGACAAAAACATGTTACAGAGTTATGAAGCAATTTCAGAGCAAACCAACAGCTTATACTATGCAGGCTGCGTTAGCTCTCTGTGTAGAGAACAGCTAGCTACGGACATCACTGTCAGGCTGAGCGCAGCACCACAGCTTTTACTATAAACAGGCGCCCATAAAGAAATAAAATAAGCGTACAACCAGTAACATGTAAGAAAGCTGAGATAGCTAAGAGCTAACTCACTGAGCTAGCTACCAGACCGTTTCAAATAGCTAACAAGCTACAGTAGAAACTCCTCAGATATGACCGTCGCCAGTTCAGTTTACAGATATCTACATTATTTGATCATCATGCCTCAACTTTACACAACAGAAGCAAACAATACAAACATATATTTGAACATCAACATACCTCCAGTGTGGGAGCTGAGTGGATTTGTTCATCAGACTGGATCCCTGGATGGATAAATAATTTACTCTAATGGTGTGTACACACCAAACGCGATAGGAGTGACTAAAGCTTCATGTTTACATGTAAAATCAATGAAGGAGCGCGATGAGGGGCGACTTGGTGTCCCACGACACTTTAGAAGCAGATTTGAGTCGCGAAAAAGCTTTTCTGCCTGATTTGCGTGAACAATTCGCGATACAGATGGAAAATTTGCGCTTCATTTTATGTGGTGCATTTTGTGCATTTGCGCCGCAACAACCAATCAGGGGAAAGAGTTTCAGTGATTCTGTGACTTTTATGGAGTCACAGCCTCAGCAGGACATGGAGGAAATACTGATAAATATCGTGGCTAATCACCCCGAGCTACATGACAAAAGCTGTTTTCAATACAGAGACAGGAAAAAAATAAATAAATAGGTTAAACTGATTAGACAGGAATACTCTTAAGAGATTTGTGGGTGGCTCTTAAAAGAGCTGTTGTTGCTGTAAAAGCACCTCTGGGCCTAGAAGTGAGCCTTGAAACGGCCTCCTCACCTGGTTTCCTGGTAGCAGCTCCAGCACCACGTCCCACGCTGCTCAAATATTATAAACTTTTACGAACTGCAGACAGATGGACAGCTGCTCAGAAATGTAGTTGGTGTGTCGGCAGGCGAAGCTTGGACCTTCACTGCACAAGCTGGGCGATTAAGTCACGTTCTCCAGGCGGCGAGGAGCCGGTGTTTATGAGAGGCTCGCTGGTGTTTATGGATCCCTCCACCGTAGCTAGACTGTATCTGTAGCTCACCAAACCCCCAGTGCAGCGGTCCCCGGTCTACCGGAGGCCAGGCCGAACACACAATCCACTCTGTCCTCCGTCAGATCGGAGACCATAGTTCATCATCCACCGCCAGCTGTACTCTAGCTGCAGCTCTGCTGAAGGCCAGGTCATGCGTGAAAATGCCATATTTCAAAGCATGACCAGTTCTTATTGTACATGCCTTAAGGTGTATGGAAAGCCGTTTTGGACATAATCACGTGAAATTTCGTGTGTCTTTGACACGTAAACAACACGTAAACAACGCGCACACAACACGTATACAACACATACTTTTCGCGTGAAGATATTCGAGGCGAAAACAACACGTATACAACGCGTCCAGGACGTGCAAACAACGCGTACTTCACGTGTTGGGTTATGTTGCTGCTGATTGGCTGACAAAACCTTGGCATGATCCATTACAAAAAGAAGTAAAGGGGGGAACTAGCAGATCACAGCAGACTGCAGATAACCCAGTTTTTGTCATCTGCTAGAATCTCTTGAACGTTATATTGAGAAGACACACATGCACAGATGCAGAAATAAGTTTTAAAGACTAACCTCGGTTTCTAAATTTTGTGCACAGAGTACGAATCGCTACTCTCGGGTATATGAAAACAGTTAATTAATGATAAATAGTTAATAAATGCCTCATGTTTTACTAGCTGCTACAATGGCAAAGTGGTTTACACAACGGCTTGCGATGCCGCAAGGCAGTGGTTCGCGTCCGGGTAGTGGACTGTACTTATACTTTTTTTTTTTTTTGTAATACGGTGCCTACAGGGAAGTATGATATAAGCATAGTTTAAACCGGGGACAGAGGGATCAGATCACTAGCCTGACGTAGCCAGACTCAATTCTACTCAGAACTTCCAGACCACAAACGTTGTGGGAGGGACTAAGTTCGGCTGGTACCCAGGCTATCAGATCACCGCAGGCTGCGGATAATACTGTTTTTCCTCATCTGCTAGAATCTCCTGTGAGATTAGGAAGATACTTCATCCTGATTATTTGCAATATATTTATGTATTTTAATATATGTTAAATTCTAATATAAAATACAGACTAAACGTTTGGACACACCTTATCATTCAATGAGTTTGCTTTCTTTTCATGACTACCTTGTATATTGCATCACTTTTCAAAATTACTTTTTTATAAATGTTTTACTCTTGTTCATGTTCCTGAGTCAAAAACATGATCTTTGCATGAAACGACAATATTTAAATGTAGTAAACAGCTATATGCTGCAAATAGTTAATGCATCTGTCATAATCATGCCAGGTTGTCTAAAAGCTTTTTGACAGGACTATCTATAATGTAGAACTCTCATCAGTAGAGGGTTGAAAATGTACAACAAAAAAAAACACATTAGTAGGTGGAACACAGACATTTATATAACAGTTGTAAAATGTGTATGCCACTTCAGAACAATATGTAACAAACAGATAAATGAACAAGACAAGATCTAGAACTATAAAAAATAAACATGGTGGGCCTAAATTTACCTCACCTTTCTGTCAGCCCATGTTTAACTTGACAGAATAAATAATGGGATTGAAGTCAATGAAGCGAGAAGTTATTCTCTGGTCTGCTTTGTCTTACATCCTGAAATACATATATACCTCAATGTAAATGATAACTAATGATGTGCATTTCTTTATTTGTGAAGTGATTTTGGATTTATTTTATTGTAAAAATTCTCAATTAAAATGTCTAAAAATCAAAGAGTTTTCACACCAAACCTAAATTAACTTTTGCCGCCGTTAGAAAAAAGAAAAAAAAAATCAGCATTTTCTCTGCATCCAAAATTTGTCTGTAATATTCGTGAATGTCATAGGTTTGATCCATGGATAAAATTTAAGATAAATTTAACACATAGAAAACCTGGAAACATATATGTCGTACACTGATCACCAGCAGCGCTGATTTTCACATTTAAAATGCTCCCTTTCAGGCTGTCGACTCTCTATCCAATAAGCATAATTATATATATATATATATATATATATAT